>JAYKQN010000018.1:3367500-3695000 GCA_036785175.1 Eupleurogrammus muticus
CACGTCACCTCCTCTGCTGGGCTGTCCTTCCTTTTTGTCATTATTAGGGAAAGACTGTTTTGATAGTGATTAAGCTGTTATACAAACGATGAATTGATTGGTTGTTGTTGGAAACTCTGATGGACATTTTACAGCATTTAGGAAGCAAGGAGTAAATAAAGCTACAACGATTAGTTGATTGATCTACCATGAATTCTATATGATTTGAGTGATTTTTAAGAAGAGAAAGTTAAAATCTTCTACAATAGTAAACTGATGATCTTTGGGTTGCGGACTGTTGAACATTTTAGGTTGAATCTTCAGCTTTTGGTCACAGTGATTGATATTTTACGCCATTTAATTAACCAAACATCTATTTGGAGCTGCAATGATTAGTTGATTAATCAAAAAGTTGCCTACTACAACAAGAAAATAACCAGTTATAAGTAGCTGGAACCAGACAATCTAGAGATTTTCTTCTTAAAAAATTATTCAAATCGGTTATTCGATCGTCAAAGTAGTTGGCGATTAATGTAATAGTTAGCAGCTAGTCAATTAACTGATCAATTGTTGTAGGTCTAATTAGTTCTTTGGTTTATAAAAGGCTGTAAAATGTGGATCAGTTTTTCCTGAAGCTGAAGATAGAACCAAAAATGTATTTTTTTGAGTACAGTCCATAACCCAAAGATCATCAGTTTACTAATAGAAGAATAAAGAAACCAGGAAATAATCAGAGAAGAGAAGCCAGAGAATTTGCACAATTTCTTCTTAAAACATGGCTCAAACCCATTAATTATATCTAATGAGTAAAATTATAATAATAATAATATCAAAATAGTTTGTGATTAATCAATGCATTGACTAATCATTGCAATTATACTTTATACTTTATACTTTACTATATTTTAGTGGGAAATACTCTACTAGTACTTTTACTCCACTACATTTAGCTAGTTAGTAAAATGATTTAGGATTAAACAATAACTTAAATCAATTAATTGACTATTAAAATTGATGAAAATTAATTAACAGTTGGCAACTAATCAATTAATCACCTCATCTTTGTAGCTCAAGTCATGATTATTGCAATTGATGTAATTTATTTGAAATTTGTTATCATCATCGTTCCCCCTGTTTCATTGCTTTGAGTCCATGGAACAGGTTTTGGTTCACACTGGACTGATGCATCTGTGGTTGATTCCACTTCTTTCTGTTCAGAGCCAGTGGCAATTTTTAAAAGTAAAGCAGTGTTTCAGCTCTCTTTACACCGTCTGTATTTCCCCTTTTTTTGAAAGTATTTCGTAGTATCAGGCTGCAGCTCTGCCTATTGTTCACTTTACTGTTGTACCCCACAGGGAACAGATATACCCTCTGGGAACACACACACACACACACACACACACACATACAGTAAGTACACACAATTTCTCTTTCTTTTGTATGCGAAACCAATCATGGCTCAAACACACACACACCGTCACTCTCAAACACAGTCTCTCTGCCTCCCACTCACACAACAGCCACACTCTAAAAGAGCAATATTTAAATCTCCTTCTATTTGTATTGGAAACAGAACAAAGATATTCTTCAGACCCAAGCAAAATGTGTTTTTTTTTTTTTTTTGCCGGCATCAGCAATTCTAATGTTTCTAATGAGTTGGAGGAAAAGACTGAAAGCGACTGGGTAGCAGTTAGATATCGGGAAATAAGAAAAAAAAAAAACGAGAAGAGAGGAGAAGCAGCAGAAAAGTTCCTCAGAAGTGCAGTTTGGGTTCTTCTACCTTCCTGGACGTGCAGGAGCTTGTGCACAGCGTCGTCCACTGATTGCAATGTCACCTTTGAATACTGCCGCTGCAACCGAGCCATACTAAACACGTGGCTGTGCTGGATAGTGGCATTTTGATTTCCGAGATTGTGTCTTTAGCTGCTCACTTCTATCTCTCCCTCCTTCCTCTCCTCCTCCTCCTCCTCCCTCTCACGTTCTCTGTCGCTGCCTCAGTATCAGTTGCATTGGATGTGATTAGGAAGGCGCTCGCAGACAGTGACGGGAGGCGTCCGTATCGCCGTCCTGATCTTAGGAAAAAAAAAGGAAAAAAAGAAAAAAAGGCACCTTCTGTTTTCCTCTCACAAGGATTCTGCATGGTAAACGGCTGGAGGCTCCTCCTCATGTATGCAGGAGATTCATCCAGCATCATTAAACGTTCAAGAGATTTACTGAAAATGAGCCCGATGGGGAATAATTTGAATATTGAACTTATTTTGAAATCATAACCAAAAAAAAAATAAAATTGGGCACTGAAAAGTCCAATTTGGATCCAAAATATAAGCATACTTTATAAAAATTAGAATCTAAAATTGTTGATATTGAATTGAACTATGATACTATCAGGTGTTGCAATTAGAGCTGCAACAATCAATTAGTTGCCAACTATTACATAGATTGCCAACTGTCTGACTATTGATTAAACGATTTGAGTCATTTTTAAGAAGGAAATGTCAAAATTCTCTGGTTCCAGCTTCTCTTCTCTGATTATTTCCTGGTTTCTTTATTGTTCTATAATAGTAAAATAATGATCTTTGAGTTGTGGACTGTTGGTCTGGACAAAAAAGACATTTTAGGTTGAATCTTCAGCTTGAGGAAACACTGATCAACATTGTACACCATTTTATGAACCAAACAACTAATTGAATAGTCATTTCAATAACTGATAGAATATTTAACCATGCAAATTGTCATTAGTGTCAGCTCTACAATTGACCCTTTATTCTATAAGTGGATATAGTTTATCACCAATTTCAGGCGTTTTGATTTGCACTGAAGTATGATTACCACACTCAAATGAACCCTTATACATTTTTATCTTTTGCTTTTTATCTTTTTTTTTTGCTTTGAAACACTCAACATCTTCTGCATTGGGCTAGGGACTGTTGGTCTGGACAAAAAAAGACATTTTAGGTTGAATCTTCAGCTTTGGAAAAAACTGATTGACATTTTATACCATTTTATGATCCAAACAACTAATCGATTAATCGTGTTAATGATCTATAGATTAATTAACTGTTAATAAGTTTGTTATTTGCAGCTCTCACTTTACTTCATCTTCCTGATCATCACAATATTAACCATTTACTATTCTATGAAATTTTAGATAAAGTTAGAATTGCAATGATCAACCAATTAGTTGATTAGCTGTCACACATAATCACTAACGATTTTGATAACTGTTCCAGCTTCTTAAATCTGATTATCACAATACTCTGCAACATTTTCATTCAAATAGTTTTTTCTCTTATCTAATTTCTTGTAAAACAGTATTAAAAAAGAGATTATGAGCTTTTCACCGTTCTAAACACCCATGTGTTACATTCTCATGGGGAAAAATCCTCTGCCACATTGGAAGTGAAATGTTTTGAGGTAATGAAAGAATAATTAGCAGGAATGGCTGCAGACAGATGACTGAACATGAAATCCCCCTATCCACACACTCTCATGTTGTCTTGTTCTGTTTTAAGGATGTAATCTTATCTTGTATCTTATATCAGATAATTTAACCTGTTAATATCCTAAACTGATACAGCTGCAGCATTGAACTTTATTCAGAAAACCTGAGCTCCAACAGTAAATAAAGTATTTTATCTGTATTAAAACACAATGTTACTGTTACAGCAAGGAGATGCATCATGGCAAGTGTAGTATTCAGTTGTCTCAACCCAAAAGAGACTTAGATTTTCCTAACCCTTACCCACATCACCAATACAATAAGTAAATAGTTTAATATAATATCAGTAGTAGGGCTGCAACTAACCACTATTTTGAAATTTAGTTTGGATTTGAGCTGTTTGTGTGATTATTCAAATGGGTCCTTTATAAACATCCTTTTTGTAAACATCTTACAGAATATATTCATGTTCTGTAATGATTCTCAGTGTGATTTGTTCACAGACAAATAATTGATCTTTGAAGTCTTATCTTATTAATCATTAAACTTTGCATTGCAGATAATTTAACTTTCATTTTCCCCTGATTTGGGTCAGTTTTAGCCTGTTTAAGTTTTAAAAGTAGTAAAGTAGAGTTTTTGATTTTTTGCAATAATCTAACTATATTTGTTCTGTAACAGCATCATAAATTGATTCTGACTCTTCTATAGTTAGAAGCCAGGTTTAAGTCCAGTAACCTTTGTGTTTGTAAATACATCCATATTTATAATCATTTATAGCAGCGAAACTGAGGTAAAACCCTAGAGCTTAAGTGCTTAAATCCTCAAAACTGGAAAGAGTCAATGTAAAGCTCTTGCAGAAAAACAGCAAAGAGGTTTTAGAAGATGTGTGATGCTCAGCTTGAGGAAATGTGTGCACGAGTCTGCGTTGAAGCAGAGAATCAGAGAATCGGAGACCAAGCGATTACTCAGGTGTTTCAGAAGTCGCCATCTCTCAGCTCGAGGTCTCTCTCTTCTCACCGATAAGCCTGAGTCCTGTCAGGGGGAAAGGAGGAAAATGCTGCACTTAAGGATTCCTCTCTCATTTTGTAGTCAGACTTACACTTTAATTAAAGCCAAGAAGAGAAGGAGAGAACGAGAAGGAAGGAGAGAGAGAGCAATAGCTGATGCTATCACGATGAGGAGCTCAGGGTCCAGCCTCCAAACTAGCCTGGGAAAAAAAAGCAGAAGAACAATACACTGTATTTACCTGCACATGCATGCACGTCCTTCTGGAAGCATTTGTGTGTGTGCATGTGTGTGTGTGTGTGTGTGTGTGTGTGTGTGTGTGTGTTGCTCTCGAAGCTAAACAGCTGTAGCGGGGCTGCTATCAGATATTTATAAGTGGCTCATGAATATGGATGGAGCGGCAAGATGGGACTGATGTTTGTCCTCTAAGAGGCGATGAAAGGAGAACGTGCTCCTTCCCTCAGAGACCAAGTCAGGGCCGCTTGTGGAGCCGGGGACTGCGGCTCAGGATTGGGAGGAAGGTGGGAAAGGGAACAGGGTGGGCGCCACCGCTACAGGACAGATGGTAAAATTTAATGAAATGTGATTTGGAAATTCAAGGCAATGCTTTCCCCTAATGGTTTCTATGTAAAAAAAAAAAAAAAAAAAAAAAAACTTATAGCAGAGTATTAACACATATAAAATAAATAAGCATATTTTATATTATTTTATTGAAATATAACCTATGTGGTATGATGGTATCAGGTGTTGCAATTAGAGCTGCAATGATTAACCAACTAGTTGCCAATTATTACATCAATTGCCAACTATTTGATAATCAATTTGAGTCTTTGTTAGGAAGAATGTCCCCTATTTTCTGTTTCCAGCTTCTCTTCTCTGATTATTTTCTGGGTTCTTTATTCTTCTATAATAGTAAACTGATGATCTTTGGGTTGTGGACTGTTGGTCTGGACAAAAAACAGACATTTTAGGTTGAATCTTCAGCTTTGAGAAACAATGATCCACATTTTACAGCATTTCATGAACAAAACAACAATTGATCAGTTAATTTACTAGCTGCTGTTATAATTTTATTAATTAGATATAATTAATGGGTTTGAGCCATGTTTTAAGAAGACATTGTGCAAATTCTCTGGTTCTGGCTTCTCTTCTCTGATTATTTTCTGGTTTCTTTATTCTTCTATTAGTAAACTGATGATCTTTGGGTTGTGGACTGTTGGTCAAAAAAATACATTTTTGGTTCTATCTTCAAACTGATGCACATTTTACAGCATTTTATAAACCAAAGAACTAATTAGACCTACTACAATTGATCAGTTAACTTTGACAATTGAATAACCGATTTAAATAATTTTTAATCCACATCATAACCATTTTTCGTTAAACAAAAATTCACCGAACTTTGTCCATTGCTCTTCCTGATCATCACAATATTTACCATGTAATATTCTGTAATATTTTCATTAAAATAAGTTGCAATGATTAACCAAATAATTGATTAGTTGTCAACTTCTACATCAATCATTCAATCATATTTTGATGATCATTTAATGCTGCTCAAATTCCTGTTTAAAATTAAATTAACGATGAAACATTTGACAGTCATTTTATCAGGACTGTTATTTAATTAAGAAGCTGTGATTATTGGCTTTAAAAAAGTCACTTTCCAACACACATGGTTTAAAATTTTTTGTTAGGTAAGTAAGTAGGCTAAGTAGGCTGTTAAGTAAGAGGCAAAACATGTGCTAAAGTGCTCTTATGGCAGCCATTGGTAGCAATTACAGTAGAGAGCGATTTGTGAACCATCGGGTTTATGCTGTTAGTTATTGCAGGCTCTGTAATGCTCTGTGATGTTGGATCAGGGCGGCAGGGGTTGTGGTTGCCCCCTCATGGCTCAATTGTTGAAAAAATGCATGTTAAATGTCCCTCTAGGATCCAAAATAAGTGCCCTCTTTAGTGGCAAGGACACACTATATGTGTCTTTTTTTTTGCATTGTGCACTGACAGTAAAGTTCTGTGATTAGGCCAAAATTCTTTCTACCTTAAAGATCTGTCTCATGCTGTGTAATTATTAAAATGTCTTTCTCTTTGCAGATGATACTTTATTTGTTCTTTTTACTAAGAAAACTTTTGTGTGCTATTGGCTATTGGAGAGCAGTCAGAAATATGACAGGCTTAAAGTATTTTTTTCTCTTTTTTTTTGTGTAAATTGTCTCTTATCACATCATTGAAAAATAGGTTATATGAGTAACTGCTGAGTTACGTTTTACTCTCAATGCTGTAGCTCATCAGAACATAGGAAGCAGAGGACATAGGTTCAACTCCAACTCATCATTTTTTAAAAGGATGTAACCTAAGTACAAAATCCTTTTTTTGGGTTATTCTTGAGACTAGAATGATTAAATAGACACATACATGTCAGGGGTCAAAATCATAAAATTTTAAATACACATTGTGAGAAGGTGATGACCCCTCCCCTTCTCACCTGCTTATAAGGGGGAACTGAATAGCAGAGGGAGAGTTTTCCCCGGACATGTTTTCGGTGACACACATGAAATGCACCATGTGGGACTGGCTGTTTTGGTCCACCTGCTGAGAGGTGGACCATCATGCTAGCGATGTTATCCATCCATTTTTCTCATTTGGTTCTCTCTTCTCTGCTCTCATTTCTCAAATATTTTGACTATAGGTATTGCTCGCACAAATATGCCCATAAACAAAAAAAATGATTTATCCCAGGTACAACATTATTTTGTTCATTCATTGTTTTAAAGAATTAAATGAATAAATAGATACAATACACATGTCATGGTTGAAAGTCATATTATTTAAATAAAACAACTTTTTTTGGAGAGTTTGTCATGTTCTCAGGAGGAAGCTAATGATGTCAGTGACAGAAACAAAAAAAAGATGCAGGTTGACAACCTTTTGGGAGAGACAGATAGTGGTTCTGGGTGATAGTGTAACTGGGTGGTAGTGGTAGAGGCATGGGGTGATAGCAGCGATATTTTAAACATGTTTCTACTGTTACAGGGCAGACAATTACAATCCCATTTTAACCAAAAGTAAAAAGTAGTGGAACTAGGTGGTGGTGGCTCAGAGTGGTAGTGGTGCTGGGTGGTAAGGAAGCAACAGCTGTGCAGTAGTGGTCATGTCTTCTTCCTTGATTTCTTTCAATAAATTACACTTTGCATTTAGTTGGTACCTGTATTTATTTGTTAAAATATACATGTGGATTCAAAGGGGGCCTGGTTGTTACTTGAAACCTGGTATTTTACAGTACAGCAGGACCTGGCGCACCTGCACTTTGATGTTGTTGTACATGTAAAACGCATAGGATAGTGAGAAACGAAATTTCAATTCCTTTGTATGTCAAGTACATGTGAAGAAATTGACAATAAAATTGACTTTGACTCTGACTTGACTTTGGAAGGAGAAACCAGAAAAACCTGTACCTCTAAAATGTATGATAATATTATTAGTTTTTTTTTAATTACAGTCATAGATGTCATACATGGATTAAAGTCTTTGAGCATAAAGCTGCAAACATGAAATGTGAAGAAGAACGGGTCTGAATGCTGTGTATAAGGATCATTAATGAGGACATGTGCCTTTCTTCTCTTTCTAAATCCCATCCTAGAAGTACATTTTTCAAAAAAAAAAACAAACAGATCTTTGTCGGTGTCCCAGTGAATAACGAACGTCCTTGTCCACGTCCCCCTGGTTCCAAGCAGCAAACATTTGGTCAGGGACGCTCATAACTGACCCGAGTGACCACAGCGGAGGTCGTCGCATCGAGAGACGGGATCAGAAGGACATGGAGTGCGAGGCCGAGCAGCAGTGCCTCACCTCTCAATGCTAATCACAGAGTCATCTATCAGGGCTAATACACGGGCGCTAAGCAACCTGGACATGCATTAGACCGCCCCAATTACCATAATGGGCTGTTTTTTAATATGGCTAATAGGCTGGCACGACCTTGCCCATTCATTCAGCAGGTACACTCACCCAGCCGTTAGGAAATGGACATATTTAGAGACTAAATGACCATTAGGGTTTTTTTTTTTTTTAGCTGTTATGGTTCTATAGTTATGCACCTGAAAACTGAAAAAAAACATAAATAATAGGTGAATAGACAAATGGTTAGATGACAAACAAGAACATTTGTGAGCATTAGTCAATAAAACAAGAGAGAAAACAAAGCTGAAATGGTGGTGTATGCAGAGGGGAATGGGTATTATTGTTGGCTTTGCTCTTTCTGGGTAACAAAACAGAAATTCTGTTTTATGGGGTTAGTGTGGGCAAAGGAACCAGAAGAGCTAAGAAACTTGGTTTAAAAAATGATTCTGGAGAAGTTGAAGTATCCAGTCAAGATTTTTACTCAAGTAAAAAGTGAAGAACTACTGAAAGTATAAAAGTAAAAGTAACGTAAAGGGGGGGAAAAAATGTCATTAAGAGCAAAAGCTGAGTCCACAGGTTTTATAGTCACAAACCCCTTCTTCAAAACACAATGACTATACTGTTATATTAACATGTTAATGTTGAACCTATTTCAGCCACATATATATGCACTTTGAAAATTAAGCAAACAAACAACAAAACAAGCAACAAAGCAAATACAAACAATGCAATATGTAAACTATTGAAAACTAACATGTGTTGTATGATGTTGAAAGTATGACAACTAAGTTCCTATCAATCTTATAATGGTGCAAAAAGTCATTTAGATTTGGAATATTGTAATTTACCAAATACCAGCCCAGGTTTTTATTTGTTTCATTTAACAGATCAGGTGTTTATTTTGAGACAGGAGATTAATTCTTTCCTGATAAAAAATCTTGCTCAGCAAAACTGGTAAAATATGTTAAATTGCTGAAACTCTTTTATCAAGCCAGTATGAAACAGCAGTATTTTGTGAAAGGAATGGAAATATAAATGAATAGACAAATGGTTAGCAGGGCCATAGCCACCATTGAGGACACAGAGGTCATGATTACATTTCAGCAAGTAAACATGTTAACACAAAGCACCGTTGTAATGTTACTGTGACTGCAGGTCTGTTTTTAGACATTTGACAACCAGAAGATGCAACATAAGAGGCTGCATCATCAGTCAAAGTTATATTTCTACCAGCAAGAAAGGCAGCGGATGACCAGCAAAAGAGGAGAAAAAACTGTAATATTCTAAAAGAATGAGAAAAATAGTGGAGTAGCCCTTATCAACAGATAGACAATAGAGATGCTAACCTGTAACCTGCTGTAAATGTAGCCTAGGATAAAATGTGAAAGGAAACTCTGGTGATGTCATGTCTGTGTGTCACACTGTAAAGGTTCCTAACACTATTGTTTCCTATCGTTACAACATGGTCGTTAAATATAAATTCCCAACAACAACTGCTGCCTTGCATCAGGGATTATTTCTTCATTTTCATGTGGTGATTTCAGTCCTGTTATGGGATATGGGAAATGTCAAAAACGTCATGTTGTGTGACCCTTAAAACTTGGTACCAGGTATCTGTGTAGATTCTTACTCATCCAGGTCATTGTAGTGTCAAAGGAGTTACTTGTAAGCAACTGGACTTTTTCTTGTAGCTTGAAGACGTTTCTATCTTCCTTGAAGATCTCAAGATCCTTGAAGATCTCAAGGAAGATAGCAGACTACAGGAACCACCTCTGGTTCAACATCAGATGCAGACAGTCTGGACTGGTTCCAAAAAGCTTACGCCTGGGGTCGACAATCAGAGGCCACAGAGCAGAACAGATTTTGCACAAATCACAACAACGCCTCAGTGAAAAAACAGACAGGTACACTTCACTACATGTGCACTGAAACAGAAGGGCAACCAAATTCTTAAACAACTGACAGCACAGTTACCAATTGACATCAAAGAAGAGGTCTCCAAGTTTGTGGACAAGGCACAACTAGCACAACACAACAAGAGCAAGGAAAGACAGTCCCGGAAGGTCAACATCCTTCAAGATCAATCACAAGGAGGCACCTCAAGTCCCAACAGGTCTGAACGTGAACAGCCAGAGACCATAAACCATTTCAAATGGGTGAAAAACTTCTCTGACAGGGACCTTACAAAACCAGAAAGGGATGTGTTAGCAAAAGGACTCAACTTTGCCATTTCACTACATCAGTTACCCAGGTCAAAACTCACTTACCCGGAGAGGAAAGCTATTACTTCTCTGAGAAAGGACTACAATATCACCAGCATACTACCAGCAGATAAAGGGAGATGCACAGTTTTGTTAAACACATAACTCAAAAGATGTACAATCTACTCAGCGACACCAACAAATATGAGAGACTGAAAAGAGACCCAACCGAGTGCTACAAGAAAAAGATTGTCCGCTGCCTAAAAAATCTGAAACTTACGGAAGCCATTGACCAACATATGTACTACCAACTCTACGCAGGGGACACCATCCCATGCATTTACTGGCACCTGAGGATTCACAAGGAAGGAGCCCCCCTCAAACCAATTGTTAGCAGCATCAATTCTGTCACTTTCAATATTGCAAAACTCCTGTCAACGATTCTGTCCCCTTTAATAGGAAAAACCCCACATCACATCCAGAACTCCAAGGACTTCACAGACAAGATCAGCCAACTAAATTGGACCCAGATGAAACCATGGTTTCATACGATGTCACATCCTTGTTCACTTACATCCCCACAACAGAAGCAGTGGAGGCTTTTAGGACTTCCACAGGACAAAGGGCTGCACATATGAACCAACCTCACCCCAGACCAGATTTGCTCCCTCTTGGAACTTTGCTTCACCACCACCTATTTCAAGTACAATGGTGAATTCCACAGGCAGAATCCTGGCTATGCCATGGGCTCTCCAGTCTCCCCCCTTGTGGCGAACCTTTACATTACGAACCAAGCACTGACCTCATTCAAAGGAGCAACTCCTAGCCACTGGTTTAGATATGTGGATGATACATTCTACAAAATCAAAAGCCAGGAAGTAGAAGCCTTCACAATACACATAAACTTGGTAAACGCATGGCACAACACAGGAGAGCCACCACATCAGGGCAGGACTCAGCAGTACATATACATCTAAAAGAAACAGGACACTCCTTTAAAGACATGGACATACACATCTTAGACAAGGAGGACAGGTGGTTTGAGAGGGGAGTGAAGGAGGCCATCTTTGTCCATTTAGAAAGACCAACTTTGAACAGAGGTACAGCTAACCTTCCTTATCCCAGGAAGGTTAGCTTCTCTAGAAAAAGTCCAGTTGCTTACATGTAACTCCTTTGAGATTGGCACCAGGCAGTTTAGCTCTCTTATAAAGGTTTTAAAAAATATAAACACACGCTATGATGAGTTATATTTTAGGTGGATTAAATACTGAAAGGCTTTCATTCATTTCTGCTTAGACCAGTTGACATTTTGTGTCAAAAAATCACACATCCCGTGAGATTTTTGTAAAATAAATGGTACAATTGGTCTTTCAAATGACAAGATACCAACATGAACATGATGTACATCTCATCTTTTTCACAACTTTTTGTCACTGACCCTTAATTATTAAAGTTGAATGATTTTATTATCGCTATCATTCAGTTGAATTTACTTTATCCCACAATGTAAATTATCTAATGGGAACCATAGTTACAACTGTGTTTTCTATGTTTTGGTTACAATATTACTACAATGGAATTTAACCTCAACAATAAAATACCAATATGTTTTTTAATGTTCTGTAAGCATACCAAAATGTTATTATAACTTTACTTTTTCATTAAGTGAAGCTAGTATTCTATAGGTTCAAATAGACAAAAAATCTTGTTTTTCTTCATTCTACTGGTGCTCAAATAGAAATAGAGGCCTTTCTCTAATTATGGCCTCATGCCAATAAAATTGTTGTGTAAATAAAGGCCCAGCCTTCTTTAAGAAATTTGACAGTACTATTATTACTATTTGAAAATCCTGACAAGACCCCTGATGGTTCAATGACATTATAACAGGAACGTTTGTGAGTAAACGTCAATAAAATGCGAAGGAGCTGAATTCGTGATGTATGTAGAAGAGAATGGATAAATGGATATTATTGTTGGCTTTGCTCTTTGCGAGCAACAAAACCCAAAGTCATTTTTTATGGGGCCGTGTTCGGACTCGCCGGAGAGGTGGGAGGCCGCCGTGGGCGCTGCGGGCAAGTGCGTCAGCGCGGGTGTTACGTGGAACCAGGAGGGGCCGAGAAGGAGGAGGAGAAGGGGCAGAATTTGAAAAATGTGCCTCCAGAGGGTTAACATTTTGGTTTTGTTTTTTTCTTTCCGAGCCTTTGTGGTAGTGGACAAATGATCCCAGGAGTCGGACAATAATGTTTTTTATGGGACTCTAAATGTTGAGCTCAACAAGGTCATTGTGGGAGTGTAAATGGCCAACACGTGGCCGGGCTGAACTCCAGCAGCATCGCAGTGGGTCCGGGGGCCGGGGAGGGACGGGGGGGGATGAGGGACTCACCCCTCTGGGCCTTAACAAGCCCTCACTTTGTTCTTATAGGAGACAACAACCACTCAGAACATAAAGTACCTTGATGGCCAAACCAGACCAGGCCAGACTGGGTCTTGTAAACTGGCCTGAAGAGATAAATGTTTCTCTGCAGCTGATCTGAGCCTCGCTGCCCACGGCCTGGCATCTAAGGAACAATAACCCCTTCCTGCTTCAAACAAGAATCCTTTTCTTGGGTCATAGCGCTGTGATTTACTGTATCTGTTTGTTACTCAGGATAAAGGATTTCACTGTCGTCTGGCTTCAAACTTCACTGTCTAGAAAGTCTAGAAAGTAAGGTCTAGATACATCTATTCATCCATTTATTTACTTGTGTATTAATGATTATTGTGTGTAGACTGTTCTCCAACATTTTTCAAAATATTCTTTAGTCTCAAATTAGAATTAAATATATATAGCAACAGTTTGACCAGTGGCTCAGAACTACTTAGAAAGACAATAGTTTATTTTAACTATGAGCTGCAACAGGTACATAAGTGAATATTTATCTTTAGTCTTTTTCAAAGCACAAATACAGGCAGAAAGTAATAATAGTCACAAGTGTAATTCCCAGAAAATGTATCAGAATTAATGAACGTGTAAAAATGCAAGAGCTGCAATCATTAGTCAATTAATCAATACGTTTCCAACTATTACATTAATCGTCAACTATTTTGCTAATTGAATAATTAATTTGAGTCATTTTAAAGAGAAATTGTCTAAATTCTCTGGTTCCAGCTTCTCTTCTCTGATTATTTTCTGGCTTCTTTATTCTTCTATAAAAGGAAACTGATGATCTTTATGTTGTGGACTGTTGGTCTGGACAAAAGTAGTCATTAGTTGTGATTAGTGATGGATAAACTACTCGGATACTTCACTTAAGTAAAAGTAGAAATGCTGTCATCTAAAAATACTCAATTATAAGTTGTCAATTCAAAATGTTACTGAAGTAAAAGCCCAGTATTATCAGAAAAACATACTTAAAGTTATAAAAAAATACCTATTATTCAGTGCTATTATTATAGTATTTGTCTTTAGTACTAACAAACACACAAGATAATTTTATTGTCATATAAGAACCAGTTTATAGAATTTCGGGTTGATTATTAGTAGAATATATTAGATTACATATACACTTACATATTACATATACACATTATTCATACTCCTGTCAAATAGAAGGGATTTCTTTATTTTTTACTTACATATTAGTATTTCACTACGGTTTTTACTTAAATAGAACAAAAAGAAACTCTGAAGCCATAATTGATTTGTGTTTTGTTAGAATGTGTAAATAAACGGAGTGAAAACAAAAAATCACATCCAACAAATGGCTATGATATAGAAAGCTCCTGGCAGGGCAGGTTTGTGAGTAAAATCTTTCTTCATATATATACACTTTATAGTTGAAAGACTTTCTTTTGTGTCAATTTAAGTAAAAACTGAGGTGAAATACAAATTTTTAAGTGAAAAAATCAAGAAATGCCTCGTATTTGATAGGGGTAAGTGTATTACATATTTGTTCAACATACACAAAGCATACAGCAACTTTTAAAATTCAAAATATTAAAAATAAAATAATACATACACAATACATAATTTCCACTGAAAAATGCTTATATGATGATGGATAGAACAGCATCAACTCCTACAGCAGCCGAACAGATGTTTATTAGGACAGAACCTGAAAAGGCGACTTCTTCTTCCTCTTTTTGTCTCATTGTCCTGATGATCACATGGTGTATGTGTGTGTGTGTGTGTGTGTGTGTCCTGAGTGAAGCCGTATGTCTGCTGTTAAATCGAGGCTCGGGCAGCAGACACATAATCAATAGATCAATCATAACATTTCCACTTCAAATCAATTATGCCGTAACTTCCTATCTGTCTTTGTTCCTTTGTTTCTAATCGATCGCGCTTCACCCTCTAAGAATATTATTAAGAATTAATCAATCCCCCTTTTTTTTGCCGATCAACAATTGTAAAAGGGATGCAATTAACCGCAGCTACATTTACCAAGGCGAACAAAAGCCGGAGGAGAATGAAAGAGCGGCAGTGGGAACTGGTGGAGAAATAGTAAAGAAGAGGACGCTTTGTTTCACATCCGCACACACGAGCTCCGTCCTCCAGCGGCCATGTTAAATTCCAGCTATTCAGATGGCTGCTGTGCGTAGGCCAGGCCTCCAACGCGTTTCCCCGTCGCCATCACAACAGTCCCCATTCATGAGGCCGCTGTTAGCCGCGGGGACATCTGCACCACAACACTTGTCACTTTGGATCGGACCCCCACCCCCCCTTTCCTATTTCTGCTGCACACACACACACTAAACTGTCCAGCTAAATGCCAGCTCAGAGAATCAGAAGGGCATCAGAGATGGCCGTTGTCTGCGTACGCCCATGTGTGGTTTTTGTGTGAATGAGGACCCAAGTGTGGTGTGTGTGTGTGTGTGTGTGTGGGGGGGTCTCTGATACAGTAGGGTGCCCGGCGGGGGCGGCACATAGCTTGGCCTGCTCGGGTGTGTCACGATGCTGAGGGTGACAGACCCCCCCCCCCCCCTTTCCACTGGCATTCCACGCAGGCCCCGTTACACCACAGTGACGTGGGTGGGTCAGGTGACCTCCGAACCCACGAAGCCCTCTGATACGTGCCCATTGTGCCAGGGACTCCGTATCAATTTCACACATCTCCAGAGTATGGATCTCTACAAAAAAAAGGACTTTAGATTTTATCCAAAAGCTGCTGACGCCAGCGCAAAAGACTGAAGACTTTTCCATCATATTCACAAAAAACGTTCATTACTCAGGTAGAAGTAAAGATGCTCAGGTTTACTAATACTTCTGGAGAAGTCCACCTATCAACCCAATCTTTTTAATCAAGTTAAAATGTAACAAAAAGGGTTTTAAAACTACTCAAAGTATAAAAGGGGCCCAAAGCGACAAATAGCATTAAGGACAAAAGCTGAGTCCACAGAAGCCCAAAGCCACTAACCCTGCTTAAAAATTTGTTTCTAATTTTTCTAAAGGCCATAACAACTATAATTTTATGTTAAAATGTTAATGAAGAAACTTTTGGGATGAACTTGTTACAGACATGAACATGAAAATAAACATATATCACATTAATTCAAAAAACAAACAAACATATGCTGT
The DNA here is from genome assembly GCA_036785175.1 of Eupleurogrammus muticus. Classification (NCBI taxonomy): domain Eukaryota; kingdom Metazoa; phylum Chordata; class Actinopteri; order Scombriformes; family Trichiuridae; genus Eupleurogrammus; species Eupleurogrammus muticus. The sequence goes on from JAYKQN010000018.1 coordinate 3,383,582, forward strand.
AAATTACCAAATAATAACAGTTTCAATTAGCCACCAGGTCCTGTTTGAATGCCGGGGGCAAGTGTATACTTTTCTTCTCCTTTTGTTTTTCAGCATCTCAGACCTTACACATCACTGTGGTGCTCTGATGACGTTAAAGAACACCCTTTAAAATATTATTGATTAATTGTCAATCACCATGGCTCCAGTGCGCCAGGTTCTACCTCCTTATAAAAACAAGGTTCTCGACATATTTCCCATTCATGGTCTTGAGTGGTTGGCTCTTCCTCTGGTATTTCACACCATCGGACGCTGGGCGTCAAACACGGAGGTTTGTTGGACAAACATCCGACGCTGAGTAGGAGCCACAAAGCATCACAGTTATTGTTGTCGCTTAATGCCATGCACCAGCATTGTTGTTTTGCAGCAATCAACACATACATATGTAATAAAGCTGAGAGGCAGCGGGACAATAACAACCATTGTGGCACCAACTCAGATCAGCACAAAGGGCCCCGCCAGTCTGGATCGAAGCAGACTCTCTGCATAACTGGAAAAAGAAGGTTTTCTGGTTCAGACATGGCCCTTCCTATACCTATACACTGTACACACACATTTTTAATTATATTTAGGGCTTTTAGAGTTAAATTAATGTTAACAACAACAAAGGTAACCATGAGGAGAAAAGATCCAGATGTGTCCAGAGACCTGGTTGTGTATCACTGCATTTACAAGTTGGACTTTTGCTCTCAAATCACACCAGACTGCTACTTTTGAATTTACAATCTTCCAGGCCCCTTAGAAGAAGAGATCCTGCCTTAAACTGTTCCAACGTCACCTGGTGTTTGTCACGGCCTCATCGTTTGTCCTGGCACCATCTGTTGATCTGTTTGATCCGTTTGATCATGCTGGCATTTCTGTGAATGACGAGGGCTGATGGATGGTGATGAGAGTTCAATGGAGGGAAGGACGAGAGGTGACAAGGATGTTTTGGAGTGACTGCAAAGATGCTGTGGATGGCCTGTGAGTGTGTGTGTGTGTGTGTGTGTGTGTGTGTGTGTGTGTGTGTGTCTAAGGGCAAATGTCGATGACCGTGTCAGGGGCTGAGTGATAACCCTGGTCTTTTCAGCGCTGTGGGGCGGGCCGGGTGGATGTGATGGATGGTTAGCAGTCTGGCCCCCTTCTTCACGCCTCTCTCCGGCCTCAGTGTCTGCAGGCCCAGGGCTGGAGGGGCTGGAGGGACTGAGGTGACAGGTGTTTGGGGGGCGAACACGTCTGGCCCTAGCGAAACAAAGGTTGTCTGCGATCTTTGAATATGCTCATTCAGTGGTTCTTCACATTAAATTGCACTTGATGGCACAATTCCTATACTTTTATAGTTTCTGCAGAAATGAGCTGTCAGTGATTCAGTTTCTGTTAAAAAAAATAGCTTCACATTTGTGTGATGAGTTTTTTATATGTAGAACAAAAAATAAGAAATTGAATGTCATGGAGTATTTGACACTGTTGTTTTGTTAAATATTCATGCAGCTGGGTACAAACGTAACCATCCAGAATTTTTATGGTTTACACACTTTGAAAAAAGAGCTGTTTATAGCACTGTAACTAACTATTATGATAGTTAATTAATCAACCAAATATTGAAACAATTAGTATGTTATTTGTTTATCACTGTTTCTTAAACCTAAAATGTCTTTTTTTGTCCAGACCAACAGTCCACAAAGATCCAAAGATCATCAGTTGACTATTATAGAAGAATAAAGAAACAAAAAATAATCAGAGAAGAAAAACTGGAAACAGAGACAGTAAACTATCTTCTTAAAAGTGAATTATATCCTTGCAGCTCCAAAAGGTACAATATTTCCCTCTAAAATATATCCAAATGAAGTATAAAGTAGTAGAGCTACAACCAAGGACTGTTTAAACACACAGGAGGACCTGGGATGTCTATAACCAAAGATTCTAATTAGATTCTATTAGTTTCCCCCTCATTAATTCATGATCTCATTTGAATTACGTATAAATATAAATAAATAAAGAACATTGCTTAAAATACTATTATTACTTTTAACCATCATTTAAACATTTGAATACTGGTATGTTGAGGACTCAAATCTGCAAGGCAAGTTGCAAAGGAGAAGAGGATAGGACCATATTATTAGGGTAGTGTCGTATTTTTTTCATGTCTCCTCCAGAAATTATTGATTGATTGATTGATTGATTGATTGATTATTTGCTATCTATTGCCATCAATAAACTCAGATTTTGGCTCCTGGATGGAAGAAAAGTGATCGTTTTGGCCTCAAGGGCTGCAGGCCCTTTGACAGACGACCACCACACTAGATTTGAGCCAAGGTTCAGTCTAAAGTTAGTGAAGCTTCATGATATGGGGAGGTTTCTCTTACTGTTTTGTCAGGCCTGTTTGTCACATACAAGGGATCATGGATCCGTTTGCCTTTATCAATGCCCTTGAAATGTTAATTTCAACAGGAAAAAAAAAACAAACACTCCAGTAAACCAGCAGCATCCTGGTTCCAGACCAACAAAATTAGGTTCTGGAGCGGCTAGCCCAATCCATGGACCTCCTGTGGCTGAGTTTCTGAGGAAAAAACAAGGAGTGCAGAGGAATTATGAGGTTGAAATACCTTGTCATCAGAGCCAGAAGTTGGTGAAGTCAAGTTTATTTATAGAGCACATTTAAGAACACCTTGCAATCAACGAAAGTGCTTCACATATACAAATAAAATAAAACATATAAAAGAACAATAAAATGTTGCAAACATATTACAGTGACAACAATTAGTTTAAACGATAATATGAAGAGGAGGTGCACACACTAAATGCTTTTTGGATATACAACTAAATGTTAGTTTAGTAATAAGCAAGAATGCTAAATCTAGGATAACTGCTGAAATTAGAATATAAAAATGCATCCACATACAAATTATTATAAGGACTGAGGACTCTATGTGTATACTAGATAGACACATGTCCTAGACGTTTTGGCTCCTTGCACTGTTGTAGGTGACAGTCGTGTGTGAGGCTGGCTACCCATGGCCAGGCCTGTGTTTCCCCTCCTGCGTTTAAAGGCTCCGTGGACTCTGGTCTGCTGCTCAGGGCCCTGGCAGCTCACAGACAAACTAACACCCCAGAGAGGAGCTACGGCAACCTGCCTTGTGTCTTTACTCAATCTTCAAAACATGGGAAGGAGATGGAGGGGGGAAGTGAGAGAAAGAGGGTGAAAGAGAGAGACGCAACAAAGGCTCATGCGAAAGAGCACAAGACCTTTGCACAGCCGGGCTCACTAATTGACGGCTGCAGGGAGCTGGAGAGACAGTGGGAGAGATAAGAAAAAGCTACCAGACACACTGCAAATACAAATCCATGCAGAAAAAAATATGAACACACATGCACAAACACATGCGCAGAGCATATATTGTACAGTTAAAAAAGAAAAAAAAACAACTATCCACCATACCTGCAGATGTTAATACACATGCAAAGAAAAAGCCCAATTTGCTACTGTTTCATCACCGGAGGCCTAAGGCCACTATTTAATTGCTTTGGCCACATGCACAAACGAGGTGCCACACCAATTAATCCCCTTGATGGCGAGGTGTCCCGTCCCAGGCCTACACCCCCTGGCAGCGTCGACCCACGGGGGAGAGGAGGGCAAGATGGGGTGGGTGGAGAGGTGCCAAATCCATCGCCCCACCCGTACCCTCCCCAACATCAATTCCTCCCCTTTCATCTGTATAATGCAAGCGAGCGGCGTGAGAGTGTGATGCTGTTCACTCTGACAAAAACATGTTACACAGCTGCATGAATCAGACGTTCATGTCTGGTTTATTTTTTTTTTTTTTCACCCTTCATATGCTTCTTTCACATCAAATTATTAGGAAACCCTCTAATAATATCCATAGATATGCAGATGATACACAACTGTATCTGGTACAATGTAAAAACTGTCATGTGGTGTAATCCCTAAAATAAATGGTAGTTTAACTCTCTTTAAGAGGTTTTGATCATAAAAATTATAATAATCATGCTATCATCTAGTTTTATATTCTGGGGAGATTAAATGTTATATTCATTGTCAGTTACGACATTTGGCATTTTGTGTACTAAAAGTTTTACATTCCACATGATTTTGGTGAAAAATACATTTTAAAATGATATGAAAATAATATTACCAAAAAAGTACATTTTGAGATACTTGAAGAATGCTTTTAAAACTGTATTTTTAATAGTTGTTGACTTTCTCATCTTGCCAACTGTTATTTGTCACTGACCTATTTGACCTCATCTAAATTGCACAACTTAGTTAATTATGACCTGATTATTGTATGTTGATGTAAACAATAATCCTGCACTTGACCTTAATTGACCTTAATTCTTTGCCCTGATCCAAATGATTTTCACATTTACATTTTAGTAATTGAAACAACATACATTTGCCAGCCAATATTTATCACTGACCCAATCTGTCATTTATTTGACAGTACCAAATGTAGCAAATCAGCTAGCAGAACTTAACATAAAATCCCGAACGACCTGCAACTTTCTGTTACTTAATTCAGACAAAAGTTTTAGTTTTTTAGTTATTGTGCTCAGGCCTGAACACTTCAGAAATTAACTATCCAGTAATATATCTGTTTTGGATGGCATCTCTTTGGCCTCCAGCACCACTGTAGAGTCGTCTTTGCTCAACATGTCATTTACTGCTCACATTAAACCATCTTCTATAACTGCCTTCTTTTGCCTACTGGGTGAAGATGGAAGCTTCCTGATGAGGAACATCTGACTTACGAACACAGCTGACTTAATACGTTTGTAATTTGAACCATCCAACCATCCTACTTCCCACCATTCCATACGTCATCTCCAACATCTCACCCAGGTCCTTCTTGTCATGTCTCTGTGAGCATCTCAGCGCATCAGGCTTCGTTCCCTTGGATACATAGTGTTTCTGTACAATTTAACCTGATTTATTATGGCTGATCAAGCAAATGCTGGTGCTAGTGGTGATGGCAAGTGATGATAGTTGTAGTGATAAGTTTTAGGGGATAATACTCTCTTATTTAGAGCAGTAATGGTGTTTAAATGACTTCAAATGGCAATTATACATTGAAATTGAATATATAATGACTTACAAATAATTCAGCTTACAGACAGACTCTCAGAACCCATTGTGTTTGTAATTTGGACTCTGTCTGTATTTGAGTAAATGTACTCAGAGCAGCTCTTCATCCAGTAGGGACTGATGGGTCTGTGTGGCCATGTTCTCAGTCTGTTCACCCCTGGATCCCTGAGTCATTACCCCAACAAAGGACCTGTCACCTCTACCCATCATCGACTCATCCCCAGACCCCGACTGTACCCGAGGAGGTTAACTCAACCTAGTCCGACCTATGCAGATGGCCACACTGAAAATGAATTAAAATTATTGATTTGATTGTGAAACTCATTCTTTTTGCATTCATAGACATCAATTTTGATTTATACTGTCAAAGTTTTTGATTTCTCTAAAGTTATTATTTTTTCCTTCATGACCTGCAGGTAATATATTTAAATTGCAATTTGTGCGCAGTCAGAGCACATGTCAAGTCCCGTAGCTCTCTAACGGGCAAGACACATCATTCCACATCGTGGCACGCAGTAGCTGGCTAGCTAACTGGTAGTAGCTGGCAGTTAATTGACAGTGGGTGACTAGCTAACTGTCTAGCTAACTGGAAGTAGGTAGCTAGTTAGGCGGCAGTAGCTGGCAATAGCTGGCTAGTTAAATGGCAGTAAGTGGCTAGTGAGCATTTACCATTAATGTTATGACCATGAATAACAATACTTATTTATTACTTATTTATTTATATTACACTTTTAAGTATTGGTATCATATGCCAGCCCTCTTCTAGAATAAAACAAATCAAAGCTGAATAAGTAATGTTAAATATGTTGCATATGGTTCTTATGTTGAAGATAAATAAATACAATAAAAGTTACTGTTTGCCGATTGTCTTTTTATAGCATTAATAAAATGGAAAATACAAATTAAATTTCATGTAAAAATGTGAAAAATATATGGTGGTTATATGTAACACACACCTACACTGCTGTCAATGCAAACATTAATTCAGTTCAAAGTGAATATAGAGTTAAACTATCTACTACCAATTTTTAGGGGTACACCTCATGACAGTGTTGTCACCAGATACTTTAGATGCAATATTTGGACATCATTTTTTTTTAGTTTGAGCAAGGTCCTCGGATGGTTCAGATGTAGGTTGAGAAGAGTTGGCATGAGACTGTAACAACAATGGGCTCCTATAAAAATCACCAATCATGCAACTCTATCATCACTCTGTGAACTTCCCTGCACATCTCACCTACAGCAACAACTCTGCTCATCTTTCATTCAGTTTGCAGCAACAGGACAGAAATTAGCACTCGTCATGAATAAAGCGGAATGCTCACGTACTCAGAGAATGCTGTGGAGACGGGCAGGATGCCTGTTGACCTTTCGTCTTATTTAAAAATCAAAGGGGTGTCACTGCCGGGCCCGTGAGGGAATAGAGCGGGATGGGTTGGAGGATGAGGGTCAGCGGGGGTGTCTGGGTGCTAATCCATGGGACTGGGGATGACCCCTGACCCCTTGGGGAGGAGGGGTCGGGCTCTCCCAAAACGCATCTGTAACCTCTGCTGTGGGCAGGGGCAGAGTGGGGTAATGATTTATAGGGCAGGGTGCGATCGACACACGCTGGGGATGGTCCTAAATAGTGGTTTTGACACCGCTGAGAGACAAGATTAAAAGTGATCAATAACAAGCCACTGGAGGAGCGACAGACGAGTGGAGGGAGCAAAGAGGAGGAGCAGAAAGGGAGCTGGAAGAGGAGGAGGGAGCAGCTCTTTTTAATTGGCCTCTGCTCATTACTCGGCTCTTTGTAGACTGTCGCTTCTTTTGTGTTAAAGTCTCGCTCCAGGCTGTATGTTGTGTGTGTCGAGGCTCGAGGTGAGCACACTCTTATGGTTCTTCGGATAACCTTGAAAGTGCTTTGAAAAGGCTGGTTTGACCTCTGACCTTAAAACCGAAACCTGAAAACTGGAGCCTAAACACAGGAGCTGCTGTTTTACCATGAGGCTGCTATATTTAATAAAAATCATTATAGGTATTTCAACTTAAAGTGTGGAAGTCAGGAGAAAGATTCGAACAACACCAAATCAGCCTGTACAACAAAAGATGAACATGTAGAGATATGCTGCAAAATTACACACATGATGAGGTATAACCACATAAATATTTATGCTCAATCATACAAAATCAAAAGACCAACTTATAATTGATGCCTAAGAAAGAGAAATAGATAATAATCCAGTAACTCACGCAGAAAAAATTAAAAAATAATTTAAAAAAAACACAGAAATGCAGAGAATCTATATTAAAGTGTATTTGAGTACATTGTAAGGAAATTACCAATAGTAATACTTTCAGTTTGAGATATCTACACTTTGGTTTTGACTAGTCAAAATTCATGATATCTTCAATTTACCACAATTAAAGTTATGTGCATGTCCCTTCTCAGATATCTGAAATGAAATTTCAATGAGGTGAAATGATGTAGCAAATATCAATATATGGAATTATGACTAGTCCTAATGTATATCAATTATCAAGTTATATATATCTTCAAACTAATTTTGATTATATCTGAAATGGGAAATATCTGTAACTTTGGTTCCTAGAAAGAATGTAATTACAGATATCTTTAATTACAGTTTTGGCACTGGTGAAACACCTCCACTTTGTATTTTTTGATATGTCATTTTGACTCATCACAAATATGTTAAATGCATATCTTGATTGAAAGATGCAACTATTCAAAATGTAAATACAATTAGTCAAAAAGATGTTGTTCATATCGCCAATGTTAAATCCAGATAGGCGAATTTAGCCTTTAAATGTTAAAATGGCTGTCATAGATTTCTGTAGTTGCAGCGTCTCAGAGCTCATAGCGTAGTGAGTGTGTAAGACACCCTCTACTTTTACTAAACACACACACCCACACACTAGCAGTAACAGCAGTCTTGGAGTATCTCTCAGAAGTGAGCTGATTAGGCCTAAGAGTGGGAACTGCTTTGCCTAATCATATTGCTGCATCCAAATCATCTGTGTACATTTCTAATTACACAGTGGCACGGCGGCGTCCTTGAGCACAGTGGCAGGTCTCCATTTCATCTCCACGCTACGTCTACCCCCTGCTCCCCTCGTTTCCCCATCCCTCCTTTCCTCCAGCCTTATTTATTTATCTCCCTCCGCCTTATCTTTGTTTGTTGTGGCGGTCGACTGTGTGCCGAGGCGGCGGCTCTCATTTGCCCGCTGATCTGCGTCCTTTGAACTCGGCATTAGGGGCTGACTGGCAGGGGGGGCAGCGGGATCATCTTTGATGATCTGTTTATTGTCCGGCTTCAATTTGCGGGGGAGTTCACTATATAATATCCATTCCTCCATGCATAACACAAAGGCTCAGTCATGAGTAAAGGACAAGTGCAAAGAATATTGTTTGGGTTATATGGGCACTGGCAGCACCGTAGCAGGATTTGTCGACTTTCTATATGTATAATATAAAATATACTGGTATACTGAGTCATAATAAGTCTATAATGTATATCTACATGACTTAATTTGTTAATACAACATTTAGTCACTTTATTTACTACTTATATTCATCCAAACATCCAAATCATAGCCTATTATTGATGATGTGGCTGAACATGACTTTAAAATAGTCATTGCATGTCCTTTCACATTCTACCCTATAGGCTACATTTACAGCAGGATACAGGTTATCATCTATATTGTCTATAAACTTTATTATTTTTCTCATTCTCTTGCCTTCTCCGCCTTTCTTACTAGTATAAATATTAACTTTGATTGATAATGCAGCCTCTTTTGTTGCATCCTTTTGTTCACTCTAACATCTACAAACACCCCTGTAGTCGCAACGTCTTCACAACAGTTTTACTTTCACCTTTCAACGAGTCAAATATATTAACATCTTGTGAGACAGTGTTTATGTAATCTATAATGTTTTGGGTTTTTCGGCTTTAGCTTCAAGAGGGTTAGAAAATGTAAATGCAGCAGTTTAGTAGCCTGGCCAACACCAAACCTCATCTCAGTATTGAACCGTCCGTTCATTAGTTCACATTGAGGCATGGTTTATGAAGCTCAGGGACGTGTATGTCTGTACATAGCTTATCGTCAATCACATCAAAAATACCTGATGATGAAATAGTTTGGCTCTAAAAGTTACTGAATTTTCAAAACAAAACACTTCCCAGTTACTTAGAACACTTTATAAAGCTGCACTGAAAGGTAATTTGTGACCTGTTGCCATGCTGGATCTATAGTTATCAACAAAGCCACTTCTGCTTTTCATCATCGTCTTACTGCCCCTCCGCTGTCCCGTGATTGGCTCCCTAGATGAGGGGGAAATTGGGTTCTTGGTGTCCAGACTAGGGATGTCACATGCAATGATAGATGGGTACACTGCAAAAACTGAAATCGTTTGTCACAAAATTACCCCTGGAGGACAGAGAGCAGTTTGACTTCTAGAGGGATTTGATATGACAGAGCTTGAAAAATTCTGCAAGAAAGAACACCAGGAAATCCCAAAATCCAAGTGTGCAAATCTCTCTGCGCTGTAATTGCTGCCAAAAGATGCTTCAAATAAGTACTAAGTATGAATATTTATTGTTCAGTCCAGTTTTCTCTTTAATAAATTAAGAAAAAGTAAATGTGAAAAGTTTGTTTTCACTTCGTCTTCATGGGCTTTCGAGTTTAGATTGATGAGGGGAGATTATGTATTTATATTAATAAAATCAGTGCAAAATGTGAAATGATGAAAATATCTTGAATTTGGAACAATTAGTCCAGTGTTGAGCATATTTATCTTATTGCACTGGCAGATAGTTTTGCTCATTTTAAGTGTTTTACGTTTCCTGAATTGGGTTAATTTTTTTAGGAAAACAGGCCTAACATTATTAAGATTAAGATAAGATTTCAGTTTTTGCAGTGCAGGACTCTGATGTTTTCTCCTCATGTTTCCCTGCATTAGTGGCATTCAAATCAATTTAACTTTTACAGCATTATTCTAATTAAAAGTATATGGATATGGAAGATAGATATGGAATAGCCATACCCAAATGATACCTCTGGATAAAAGCACTGATAATCATCTGTACTCTACAAGCTGCAGGACTTTCTGTCACAAGGTTGCACAGACCCAAGAAAACATATAAGAGCTGCGCTAAACAAACACAGTGGAAATAATGGTTTTATTTATTTATTATTTGGTATTGTCACAACCTTGCTATGCACCTGAAGGAGCTTTTAGACTCCTCCTGTACAAGGTTGCAAAGTTCATTGTTATACCTAAAAACGAAAAAAAGGACATGACAGTCACATATTAAAGGTCGTCCCCTCTCTTCATCTTCAAGCTCAGCTTTTGTCAAACTGAAGGCGTCGCGTTGCCTCCTCCTCACTTCAATGACGAGGTTCTGCTGCGGAGAAGAGGAGCGGAACAGAAAAGGCAAGGCCTCGTGGTGAAGAGACATGCTGGCAGACAATGGGAAGGTCATCTAAGCATAGAGCAACACTGAGATGTTCAGGGCCTTTCCTGCCAACAGGGATAATCAAAAGGGAAAAATCAGGGCTATTCAGAGAGCAGGGATGTATAGGTACGGCAGCAGAGAGACGATCTTTCTACAAACACTGAGGTGTTCTATTGTTTATTGGGGACAAATGGACACTCGGTTTTAGACTGTCTGTATTTCTTCGGACTCTGTTGTAGGTTTGTATGTTTGTGCAGAGACGTTGTTTCTCATCACGCCTTTACTGTGCTGGACACCTGGATAATTATAATTATTAAAGTTTAATTAATATAAGTGCCACTAATGCATTCAAACATGAGTGGAAAACATCCAGATGTGTCCAGAGTCCTGATTGTGTATCACTGCATTTACAAGTTGGACTCTACGTTTTGTGAGTAGGACTCATAATACTAAGGAAATTATTAATTTAATAAGTTAATATGACTGAAGCTGGTTTGGTTTTTGAGCAATTTTAAAGCAGAACTGAGTTTTGGGGTTATTATTGAGACAATTTCTCATTGTTCCAATAATAACAAAACAGACATTTGCCACTTAAGAGTATTAGCATTAACATAGAACGTCTAGGCAAAGAGGAGGAAAACTTTCATACAGATTTACTACAGATTCATCAACAGATAGATACAATAGAGATGCTAACCTGTAACCTGCTGTAAATGTAGCCTATGATAAAATGTGAAAGGACATGCAATGAATGTATGAATGAGTATTTCAAGGTCATGTTGAGTCACAGTATGATTTATCCATTGATAATAGGCTAAGATTTGGATGTTTGGATGGAGTAAATGTTGCAACAAAACATGACATTTACATATTAGGTCATGTATGTATGAGTATGCCCTATTGTCTTATGCCTCAGCAAGACTTGGAAAAGCTTGTCCATGCTTTTTATTTTCAGTAGACTTGACTGCTGTAATGGGGTCTTTACAAGCCTCTAAGAACTTAACTAGAATAATTCAAAACACTGCTGCTAGAGTTTTCACTAGGACTAAAAAAATAGATCATATCACTCTAGATCTGAGGTCCTTCTTGTCTGCCAAAGAATTAACTAAACTTTTACTGCTTTATAAAGCAGTGAATGGGCTAGGGTCTAAGTCTATCTCTGATCTGCTGGTCCTTTATGAACCATCTAGACCCAGATAGTCTGGGACGGGTCTGCTCTCTGTTCCCAGATCAGGCCTAAACATAGTAAAGCAACATTCAGTTTCTATGCCCCACAGATCTGCAGGTCTGCTGATCTCAGGATTTTTCTGTTTATAGATACCTGTTATTAATGTAATACATTATAGAGAGAGATAGAATGTAGACCTCTTGTATTTGTGAAACCCTGTTCCAGCCCTGGCCTGGACCCCCCTAGGAGGCTGTGATTCTCACCTTAAACTGAAATGACGCTCCTGCTTTCATCTGGTCTTTCCTGCTCTGTTCCTATTACTCGAAAAAGTCATTGTTTTAACGCAGACCGGCTGACTGAACCGTCAGTAATCGCCGCCGTCGAGACTCTGCTTTTTCTTCCCAGCGTTCGCCTGCCAGCAAGAACGTGCGCATGCAGCCGCCCGCAGGCAAGTTCCCCAAGCATCAGTCTCCACTCTCCTCGCTGTTAGTCACACTGACAGTTACCTGAGGCGATATAAAATGTCCCTCAAAGCCACGAAAAAGGGAGACGGGCGACTTCTATTCTTCAAAACCTTGGAGTGAGCAGCAAAGAGAAGCCAGAGGAAGAGGAGGAGGAGGAACTTTCTAAAGCTGCACTTATAGCCCCCTCGCATATGGGGCCATACCACGGAGGAGACATGAAGGGGGAACCCGTATAGCTACAAGGCCCGGTATCATAAATAACACAAGACTTCTCCTCTGCCTTCTCCTTCTCCGCCAGTTCACCGCTGGAGTGTTTCATATGGTAACTAGGTGTTCAGTGTGTGGCCGCATTGTTGCCTATCTTTCAAGTGGCTCAGCGGAGGAAAACCTTGAGGTAGAGGAAGAGAAGGAATTTTTGATGAAAAAATGCATTATTCTGTTCTTTTTTTTCCCAGTACCCCCCTCCTCTTTTTGTCTGCCAGTCACTGTGGGAGCAGAGTATTTATTACATAAACGGTAAAAAAAAGAGAGAGGAGAGGAGAACTCATGCTGGAGGAAGAGATGGTGATACAGAGTGAAAAAGAGACTTTCTCGTATCAGGTTTAAAAAAGGTGTTGGACAACCACAAAATAATAAGCTGCAGTCATATTTAGTGTGGATGTCCTGTGATTGGTGGAAATTATATCTAAAAATTTACCCAATCAATGTAGTTGCCTGCACAAAAAATAAAAACATGCATCTATTAAGAGGGAATTTTGAGTGTTGAGTGATCCAACAGGTTTTTGTCACATGCTTTTTCTATTTGATTCATTTGTTAGTAAGAAAATGTACTAATTATTTGGTCCCTGCTCCTCTTCTCTGATTATTTTCTGGTTTCTTTCATCTTTTATAATAGTAAACTGATGATCTTTGGGTTGTGGACTGTTGGTCTGGACAAAATAAGACATTTTAGGTTGAATCTTCAGCTTTGGGAAACACTAATCGACATTTTACACCATTTTGTGAACCAAACAATTATTCGATTAATTGTTTCGATAATCAATAGATTGATCGACTATCAGAATCGTTGCTACTCTCTAATAATGTTGCTGTTAATGGCCAATAAATCTTTTATCAATACGTATGGATCAATAAAAAACAATTATTAACCACCAATTTTTGAGTATCTCTACCCCAGGTTATTGTGGAGAAAGACAACATTTTACAGTCGTGCATTTCAACACTTGTTCTTACAAACGTTTTATTCCTGTTTCTAACATAATATCACATGATTTATTAAGCTTTCATTAATTAAACCTCATAAAGTCTGATTTCTGTAACTCCTTGGCTGACTGGCAGCTTGTCTCTGTACATGAGGATGATCTGGATCCACAAGAATCCCAAACAAGTACATTATTCAGCCGCCTGCGTTATTTCCATAATTGCAGCATTGTAGTGGTGTTTGTAATGTCATTAATAACAGGCATCGGCGTATAATACGCTTAATGTTGTTTATCTGTTGGCAGATAGCTTGATGCTGCTAATCCTCATTCATTTGCTATGGATCAATGCAAATCCGCTAGTGTGAGTGAAATCCCCCCCCACCCCTCCCAGGGCCGATGGTTTCTAATGTATTTTCCCACCATTAACCAGCCATAATCCCTGCTAATCATCACTAATCCACATCTCCTGTGTGTGACGATACTTACTCTGATGAAGGGGGCGTTGGTTCGCCTCACGAGTGCCGTCGCACAGTCGACGGATGGAGCCACCGCCAAGGGCCTGGAGCAGAGCGAGCAGGCCGCCAGGAAGAAGAGGCGAGCGAAGGGTCCAACTTTGGTGTTTGTTTTTTTTTGTTTGTTGTTTTTGCCGGTCAAATAGCTGGGTTTTGCTGTTTCTGTGATGAATTCTCCTCATGTATTATTGATTGGTCAGCATAACGGAGGCTGTGTCCTTCCATACGGTTCAGAATAAAAATGGCACATCATCAAAACACAGGAGTTGGCAGCAGTCAGCTACTCTGGACTCCCAGTTCCACCACCTTTTTTTGTCCACTCGTCCAGTGTTGCATTTCACTAAAGTCTCACAGGCCACATACAGGGACTTTCACTTGACTCCTGACTGCACATTTAATCTTTTATCTTTTATTTTTTATTTGTTTTTATTCAAGAAAAGTGACAGTTCTTTGCTCAGCTCCATATCAGTGTTTCTAAAACTTTCAAGGAACCTTATTTGACACAAATTAGAGTATCAGCTCCACATGAAACAAGCTTAATATGTGAGACTCATGTTTATTTACCTGAGGACCAGAACTGTTTGGCCAGGGATTAACTTGCTCTGTTGTGCATTTTGTTGCACTTTTACTGTTTGAAAAATATAAATACCTATAATATTTTAAGTCAATTGGAGAAGATTTCATCCCATCTCATAAGAGTCTTCATTTTAGATGAAAAACACATGACATTTTACACGATTTTATGAACATAACAACTAATCAATGAATAATTTCTATAATCCATAGATTATCAGAAGACAATTATGAGCAAGCAAACAAAAACGATTAGGGGATTAATTGATTAGTTGCAAACAATCCCAATAAACATCAACAATTTGGATAATTGATTTATTATTAATATTATTATTATTGAAAATGTTCAAATTCTCTAGTTCCAGCTTCTCTTCTCTGATTATTTTCTGGTTTCTTTATTCTTCTATAATACTAAACTGATGATCTTTAGGTTGTGGACGGTTTGTCATTGTGATTCTTATGATTAGAATTAAAGTGAAAAAGCGCCATTCCTCTTTGTGCTGGGACCCTCCCAAGGTTCCTGGAATCCGATTAGAGAAAAGTGAAGAAGTCCCAAGAAAGGATGAAGAGATTATTGTAAGAGAAGTTGTTGGGAGAAGCTGAGCGGCGTCGTAGCCGGCTTTAACCAGCAGGGGGCGCCTGTGCATCACCGTTGCGCGCGTCCCGCTCGCTGCTCGCGTTGGTCTCCACTCACAGTCACTATCTCAGACACCGCAAACACACTTTTTTTTATCATCACTTGCATCACAAAAACACCGCGGAAAGCATTTCAGCACGTTAGCATTCTGCCTGTTTTTTCCCAGTCTTGACGCACGCTGTTACGCCTGACGCACACGAATCCATATTATCATAGAAAACCAAATTACGCACAAATAAGTATCCGTGAACGTCGGTGTGTGTGAATGTTACAGAAACAACTAAACCGCCTCATCATGAGGCTACTGTTTCCAAAGTCTCCTATCAGTTGTTTTTTCAGGGGCTGATGTTGCTCCAACTTTTACAGGTGTTTGATAAACTGCCGTTTTCTTGGAAAAAGACAGTGAAGGATTTTTCCAGTTGAAACTTCAACATGCACCTGTTAACTGTTTTAAAAACCTTTTTTTTTGGATGAGCAATACTATTTAAGATAGGTTTGCGTTTTCTCAGCAAACATCAACAACTCAAAATTGTTTTGCTATTGTCACCGCCGCCACATCATCATTACTCTGACTCTGACTTTTCCACCGACATTTGGGTAGAAATCACCGTAAATGTGTCATGTTTATTAGAAAGTATGAATTATCTAATAAAAACGCCTTTTGAATAATTGGAATTATTATTGCAATCGTCTCAAAACCTGCATGTATGATATTTACAGATGCAGAAACGTCGAAACAATGACGTGAAACGCACACACACTCACACACGGGCCCAACTTTAAAGATTAAGTTCATCAGTGGTGCTGGAGAGAAATAGGATATTTATTCAGAATACCATAAGAGATGTTCCCTCCGAATGTAAAAGCTGATATTTACTCGTCTGGAACTTAGGCCCTGAACTTCTGTTTATCATATGTGTGTTTGCTCTCTTATCTTTGGGAAAAAGAGGCAGATTTTCGCCTGAAGGCAAAGATCAAGGATTCGTCACAATTCGCCTTTTTAGACGCTCAAAACGTGACAAGTGACGGTCGACGGTTAATTTAAAGGGGGTTTTTTGAATTTCAACATGAATGAAGAAGGCCCGTTGAGCTAAAATTATAAATCACCTGGATGATGATGATAATGATTATAATAAATAATAATAATGACCACTCAATGAAAAGACAATAATTCGTTATTAATATTGCACAATTTAATACTGCGATTTACACAAAGATGTGAACAGAGACTGTGTGAATTTAGCAGGTTTAGCCTGAGGTAAAATACTGTTGTCGACCCCCCCCCCCACACCCTCAACAGCACAAATACACAGCTTCTGGTTTTAAACGAGCCCCTGTTACATAACGAATCACTGCTTTTTAAACTGAGCACACGATGCCTCACCAACACCTCCTCCTGCACCTCCTCCTCCTCCTCCTCCTCAACACAGCATCCAACTTTATGATCATGTTTCATCTCATTTTGTCCGGATGATGCTACAATAGACAGTCAACAAAAGGGGACGAGTGGCTTTTGGTTCTTAATGAAAGACAACAGACCATTTCTTGTATATATGTTTTATGTAAGTAATAAAATATTACTATAACATAAATATAAATGTGACTTTGCAGTCTACATTTAGCAATCAACATACAACCAATGTAGTAAACGTAAAAGGAAAAAAAACATACTGAAATCCACTGCAACATAACCATTAACAGAGCTAAACAAAAAAGCTCCAAACACGTTTAAGAAATAAATATATATATATAAATGGTCAGATTCATAAATGAAATCATATTAAAATATCTTCTTGGAATTAGTAAGTGTACAAAACTGCCCGAAAAGAAACAAAAAACAAAACAAAACAAAAAAAAAACAATATCTCAGAACAAATACAAGTTTACATATTGGACATATTTACACATCGGGAATATTCCTGGCAACATTATCTCTAAAATCTTTTTTTTAATTATTATTATTTTATTTTTTTTTTCTTGAAAAAAAAAGTTTTCCCCCCTCATCTGCAATGAATAGCACTGCTGAATGGAGGCGTTTTGGACTGGTCCAACATTGAGAATTGACACATAAAATGAGATTTTTTCAGAGGTCAGAAGAAAAAAATAAATACATCTAAAGAAAAGTCCCTTCGTCGCTATTTTCTTTCTATTTTTTTTCTCCCCGAATCCAGCGTTTTAATATAATACAGTGGATTTGTTGGACAAAAAAGATGTCGTTGACACCAGATCAAAACCAATGAAAAACACAGAGGAACAGAAACCAAGTTACAGGCGTGATATTCCGACATGGGGGCACTGAAGTTACCTGAGTTATTATTACTTTTCGTTTCGTATTTTATGACCAATCTCTGTGGAAAATGTTTTTTTTTTTATTTTGAATACAACAGGGTCTAACAGGCAGTAAAATCGCTCAGTGTAAGAACCAGGGACCTGTAAACATGGGATTTAGTGTGTATTTAAGCCTATATCGAGATCAGCTCCACTCACGTTTTTAATAACAAATACCAAATTGCAATTCATAATAATTATTATAACTATAATAATCAACGAAAGAATAAGTGCTCCATGCAAAGAAAACAATAAATTGAATAAAACAACAAATCAACCTGGAAGAAAAAAGAAACATGTAAATGTTTAAATCCACGTTGCCCTTTTTAGCGTCTGCTGCTGTTTGCACATTTCGACGTGGTCGTTTTGAAAAGCTTTAAATATATATATTTTAAGGCATGCAGGCAGAACTGTGACGTCCTGTTGCATTAAACATTTTTTTTTGAAATGTTTGATTATGAGTGTATTTTTTGTTGTTCGGTGCCATCATTTTCCATCACTTCCCACCAGCTTCTCCCACTGAGCAAAGAGAAGAATTAAGAAGCTGCTGTGTTGAGTTTCAGCAACTGCACTATAGAAATAATGAAGAAGAAGAAGGATAAATCAGAGACAGACACACAGAAGGTAAAGTATTTCCAACGAAAAATAGCACACAAAATAGAACAAAGAAAGTATACACGAATATTCAGAAATCTGGTTAATCAGTTTTTACGCCTGAAAAAAGCAAAAAATGTTCATTCATTATAGACTAATTCATTCTCCAGTGTTGATCATTTTTCAGGCAGTTCATGGAAAACCAGGAGGTTTAATTACTCCTCGTATACAAACAGCGATGGGATCGGTGTCAAATTAACTTTAAGTGTCTCCTCCGTGGAATTTTGGTAAATAAGAATCTTTGTTTCACTTTTGCGCAAATTGCGCACGAAATCAGTAATAGAGTTTTCTTTTTTATTGAATCAGGTTTTTTTTTCTTTTTTGTTGTTGTTCTCAACATTTTCCTCCTCTCTGCCTCTTATTTTGTTGGACGTCTCAGGGCGAAACTCATCTGTTCAACTTTTTTTCTATTATTTTTTTGTGTCCATGTCTCTTTTTTTCTCTCAGGAAAAACACAAAAAACAAAAAAAACGAAAAAAGGCCAAACTTAAATAGTGTAAACTCCGTATTAGTCCCCCTTTTTTACTCTCTCTCTCTCTCTATCCCCCCGCGGAAATGGTTCGGATTGTTCGTGAAAGCAGTCACTGCACCGGACTCTGTAGCGATCGGTGCAGAGGAGGAGTTTCTGCCTGGGAATAAACGTCCTCCATGTTCGGGTGAGGGACCCCCACCGGCGTCATGCGCTTCTCTTTCTGTCTTCTGTTGCAAAACCACACGCGGACCACCTCCTTCTCCAGCTGAAGCGTGCCGGCTAAAGTGGTGATCTCGTGTGCCGACGGCTTTGGGCATTTTAAGAAATGGTTCTCCAGCGCCCCTTTCACCCCCACCTCGATGGACGTCCTCTTCTTTCGTTTCCTGCCCTGCGCAGCGATCTTGTCCAAATTGGTGGGGCTGCCCGTGTTCGAGTCCGTCTCCTCCAGCCACTTGTTTAGCAGCGGCTTAAGTTTGCACATGTTCTTGAAGCTGAGCTGCAGCGCCTCGAACCTGCAGATCGTGGTCTGAGAAAAGACGTTTCCGTACAGGGTGCCCAAGGCCAAGCCCACGTCCGCCTGCGTAAAGCCCAGTTTGATCCGCCGCTGCTTGAACTGCTTGGCGAACTGCTCCAGGTCGTCGGAGCTGGGCGCGTCCTCGTCCGAGTGGTCCTGGTGGTGGCTGAACGCCTGCTGCGGCGACTCCATCTGGTTGTCGTGGCTGCCCGAGTCGTCGTGGAGCGGGTCCCGCATGCCGTGGTGCAGGGCGCCGGGCTGCGGGCTCAGCATCGCGTTGAGGTTCGTGTATCCTGGCTGCGAGTAGACCAGCGGCTGGTGGCCGCCGGACGCCGGCGACAGCGGGGACAGGTGGTGCGTCGTGGCGGGCGCCCACGAGCCGTGGTGGCCGCTCTGCGTCTGCTGGTGCACCAGGTGGGATCTGTGGTGGAAGCCACTGGCCAGGTCCTCCCGGCCCGCCGCCGCCGCCTGGACGCCGCCTTTGTGCTCCTGCTGCCCCGCCAGGTGGCTGCCGCTGGACCAGTCGGTGTTGGACGTGGGCAGCCACTGGTGGTGCGTCAGGCTCATCGGATGCCCCGTGTTGGTGGCCGCGAGCCCCTGCAGGTACTCGTGGTGCATCATCTTCTGCACCTCTCTGTAGGTCGTCCCCTGGTGCATCCGGTCCGAGTCCGGGTGCATGAGCGGGTTTGACGGTAAGGAGTTATTCCTCGGGATGTACTGAGCTGTTGTCGCCATGGCTCCGACTTGGAAAACTGACGAGCGCTTCGGAGGTCTCCGGGCTTTAGAGCCAAAACGCAACAACCTGCTCTGGGAGGTCTTGGTGGAGGCGAGAGGACACGCCTCCCTCCGCTTGAATTGGCTCGTCTCCGATTCAAAAAGCCGCTGGGGGACGCGTTCAATAGGCGCAGGGATCCGAGCCTGCTACAGCACCGGAGCCGCGCTCCGCCGCGTTTTCCGCAAACGCGGAGAGCGGCTGTTTATTAAATGTCTATTTGAGCCGTTTGCGGCGGGACTTGCGCTTTTTTTTCTGTCTGTTTTATGGCGAGTGTTTCTGTTTTTCTGTTTTCTACGTCTGTTGCGCACAGAGTCGCAGCAGCTGCGGGGTTTGATCCAGGTTTTTTTCTCTCTCCCAGAGTCCGGATCGGCTGTTTTGCAAATAACCACGTGGGGGAGTAAGGAGATTTTTGTGAAGGGGGCTGCCCCCTCCAAAACACACACACACGCAACAGAGACGCGCACACGCGCGGCCGTGCGCCTTTATAATAGGTCAGTGCTGATTATAGCGCTCCTCGTTTTAAACAGATTATAAGGCGCGATGCTGCAGCTGCAGACTCCCACACAACCTCAGCCACAGCAGCCTGTAAACAAACAAACCAACAAACAAACAAACAAACACGTCTGAACGCTGATGTAGAAACGTGACAAATCTTGGAAAAAAAAAAAAAAGATTTTGCTCAATTTCAAAGCCTCCGCGCGTTATTTATTTGTGCTGTCTCGGTAATTTTCAGTGTTGTATGATCTCAGCTTCACCACCCACTTAGTTAAGAAGGGCCCGAACCACCCCCTCCTCCCCATTCACGCACGCACGTGTGTAGCAGGTGACGGAGGTGACAGATATTATGCACAATTTATTCCTATCATCCAGTATCTTATTTTGAAAATCCCAATAAGACAATGGACATTTTCGAGGCACTGAGCCACATCTGATAAAGTTCATTTATAATTTATAATAAAAACCATCCGATTTAATTTGTCTCTGACAGCGGCCGTGATGTTTCCTCTGATTCTGATTCTTCTCTGTGGACATTTCAGATTTCACCGATTCCAGAAAACAAAAAAGAGTCTATAGGTTATATCATTTACCTTTCAAAGCTGCAGATTTTTTACATTAAGTTGGAGAGAGAAAGCTGTTTGTTTCTTCCTCCTGCTCCTTCCTCACTACCTCTCTCTCTCCCCCGGTTGATCTGATTATTTTTCCCTTCACGTTTTTGTCCCAATAGCAAATTACCAATTCTATGAATTGCAAAGCAGCCGCAGAGACGCTGAGGGGTAGAGAGAGAAGGGGGGGGGGTGCGAAGATTGAAAGGGATCTTTGCAAACACAATCACGTTCTTAAATGGAAATGCGGGGCTTTAAACAAATCTTACATCTCTCCCGTTCCATTCGCCTAAAACTCCGCAATCAGGCGCGTGTTCCACTTGCTTCTAAAACAGCAGCTTTTTGGAAGCTTTTTCCAGGCGCAACAGTCTCATTTTAATCATTTACCTGAAAGCAGTGTTTGGCTTTTTGTTGTTTTTTTTTCATCCGCGTGTTTGTTTGTTTGTTTGTTGTCATCTTTCCAACCAACGCCACTTTTTTATTCTCTTTCTATTCACAGGACGATTCAAGTCAAGTTTTTTTTTTATTTTCATCCGGGGCAAACGTGACCGAAGGTAAGTTGTCTCCTTTCCGCCGGGACCCGCGTCCTTGCTGCCTCTCTTTTCTCCAGCGTTAACAATGTGTGTGTGTGAGTGTGTGTGCGTGTGTGTGTGTGTGTGTGTGTGCGTGTGTGTGTGTGTGTGTGGAAAATGTTTGCCGGGGTCACAGGTGCTCGTCATCATCACTTGAAAGGCGTGGTTTTTTGTCCACCACCCTTTATATATTTATTTAGGATGAGCGGATCCGTTTCCGCGCGTCACGAGCTCATTAATTAGTGACAATTTTGATCCGTGGAAGCGGATCAATATTTTTTTAACTTAACCTTTTTTTGCATTTCGTCGTTAATTATCGAGACATTTAGTCGTAGACGTTTTCCACAACAACCCCGACAGATACACAGATTTAATGATTTAAGAAGGGTTTTGTGGTATTAGAATTCGAGGGGAAAATGCAGATAAATCAAATAAATGTCGTGCAGATAACAGTGGACGCTGCTGCTCTGTAGCTGCAGGCGTTAATGGGAAATGTGAGCCGGGACATTTCTTTTTGTCAGTGTCTGTAAACTCCTGAGAGACTTTTTCTCCTCCCGTTGGCTGCATGTGTGTCACTGCTGGAAGGAGCCGCAGCTCCGCGAGGTTCCAAGTTAATGAAGATGCGTAGAAGGCATTCAGTCATTCTTGTCTCCCAGTCTATAAAAAGCAGTGGTCCTCTGCCACACAGACGCAGGCTTGTGCCGTTTTTCCTGCCCCTGCCAGCGAGGAAGCTGCTGGAAGAAAAAGATCCAGATGCTTTGGCCTTTTTTTTGTAAAGAATATGGCCTTGTGTGGCGCTGAGGTGCATTTTTGCCAGGACGCACTAGGTTTCCATGGTGCGCTCAATGAAAGGATCACACACAACTTGTTGGTGAATGACAGGCCGAGGAGGAAAAAAAGTGACTGGAAATGAACACGATATGATGACTTCTAAAAAAAAAAGTAGAATGAATGAATGAAAAAAGGAGGAAATTACGCGTCTCGCTGAACCGCAGTGATGAGGGTGATGGAAGTTGCGTGACCCCGTTTTTCCCCCTCAGAAATAAGTGTGTGTACAAGTGTGTTCTTTGTATCAGCCTGAAACCACGATTCTCTTATTTATTCGCCAGTGTCCGTTTGTTTCCTGTGATGCTTTCGGATATGACGACTCTCCTTACCAAAAGTCATCTTTATTTTTTTTTACAAAAAAAAGGATTTAAACAAATACAAATTGTAAATCCAATAGATAATTTTTTACGAATCAGGGTTCTTTTCATCGTTTTTTCATTCAGGCAAGTGTTAATCTTTCCCATAATCTGCTTAATATGCAGCAGTTATTGTCATGACGCACCTCAACCAATAGATCCCCATCGACCATTCAATTAATCAACTCCCCCTGTTTCCGGGCTCGGGCTGTCAGCACAGTCAGGAAACACGGGACAGAATAAATAATTATGTATAAAAACGTCCCATGACAAATCTGTATAGAGAATTATGAAATTGTGTCACAGCGTTTACTGCATCTGTAATAATCTGCATCAACATTATACAGGAAAGAGAAAGATAAATTATGTCATTCATCAGAGCAAACCCCCTGTTTGACAGTAATAAGTACAACTTTTAAAAATGGTTTATTCTGGTCCCCCCTCTCTCTCTATCTCAGGCCATAAATATGCAATCAGATAATTCTGAAATGTTTAATGGGCCATTGGCTTTATATATATATATATATATATATATATATATATATATATATATATATATATATATATATATATATATATATATATATATATATATATATATATATTTTTTTTTTTAATGAAGGTTTCCACCTACAATAACAGTCTCACATTCTTAAACAGGCCTCGTATGAGATGTTAAATACAAGACTCCCCCAATTCCAGGGGGAACATCTCGACCTGCCACAAGCTATGTTTGGATTTTAAAATTCATGTGATGTTACTTCCCCAACTACAGCGAGTAGAATTATATCCAGCAACTCACTCAATCAGATAATTGTATTTCGCTTCCACGTTGGGCTTTTGATAGACATGCGTAATAGGCTCCAAATATGCAACGGCAACACAAAAAGAGAGAGAAAAGAGAGAGAAAAACCCTGTTTGCCATCATCCGTTTTTCACTCTGAAGACCAAAAACCGTCCCGAGCTTTTCAGGTAACTTTTTTTTTTTTTTTGGCTAATGAACTTGGGCTATTCTGCCAGCGTCCCCCTGAGGATGCGACGGGAGGAGAGGAGGGAGGGGGGCGGGCTTCTCTTGTGGTAAAAGGTGCGAGTTTCTTCCTCTATCTCTCGGCTAATTAGGCGGGGTCTGAACGCGCCAGAATGAATATTCATGGCGGAGAAAAAAAGAGGCACCGGGCGCGCAATTAGTAGTGGAGAGAGTTCCCAACTTCAATCCCCAAACAACGGCTGGCTGCCTGCAGAGGAGCTGGGGACCTGTCCCCAGTCCTCCATCTGCCCCCCCTCCCAAAGTGAAGTGTCCACTTGCATGTTGGGATCTGGCTTAATCCAATTAGATTACTCAATAACATTTTCTTTTCACTTTTTGAAACAAATTCATGAAAGTTGTATTATTTTAGATTTGAACCACTTGTCCTTTTTTGCTTCCAGGAACATTTTGCTCTCAGGAAGGTTGAAGAAACGTGTTCCCATGCAGCTAATCCAACAAACTGATTTCAGAATCATCACACCTCACTATCCCCCCCCCCCCTTTTTTTCCAAAGTGAAGTGTCCACTTGCATGTTGGGAATCTGGTTTAATCCAATTAGACTCCTCAAAAACTTCGAGTGTGAAGAAACATATTTTCTGGCCAATTTTAGAAACAAATAAATGTAATTATTATTTTGATGCATATTTTTACAACATTCAGCTTTCAAGAAGGTTGGAGAAATTTTCATATAGAGCTAATGACGCACACACACACAAATACACACACACACACACACACACACACACACACACACACACACACACACACACAAACACACCATTTCAAGAGTCATCAGATTTCACTTTTCACTCCTTCTCCACTGTTTTCAAAGTGCAGTATTGACTTGCATCTTAGAATCTAATCCAAATAAATTCCTTAATATGTTCTATAATATGCAGTAAAAATATGTTCTTGTCACTTTAATAAACAAATAAATGAAATTATGCATGGATTTGAACCACTTGTCCAACATTCTGCTTCCAACAATATCTGCTTTCAGAAACATCGCCTCACTTTCTACCCTGCTCCCCTACTTTAAAAGAAAAGTATCCATTTAGATTTTGGGAATCCAGCTTAGTCCAATTAGATTTCTCAACAGTTTCTGAAATGAGCATAAAACACATTTCTTGTGTGACTTTTGATGAGCCAATTGTCCTACATTCCACTGCTAAGAAAATGCTGAAAATGCTCAGGGAATATTTTAAACAAACACACATCTTGAAAAAGTGTTCAAAATATCAACACTGTGTTATTGCACATAAAGGAGATGATACTGTTTGTATGACTTCCTCACTGTTGTTAATGTCACTTGATTAGCTGCATGTGAGCAGGTTTTTCCAGAAGAAAAGTGAGGTGTGGTTCTTCTGTAATTGTACTGAATCACACCTCCTTCTTCACTCTCACCCCTGAGTTTAGAATCTGTCTTAATCCAATTAGACTCCAATTAGTGAGTGAAGAGACATTTCCTTATGTCACTTTTAGAAACAAATAAATAAAGTAATATCATTTTAATGTATAAATTGAAGGATTTGTTCAACATTCTGCTTCCCTGAGGTTGGAGATTATCCAACGTTGATTTGAGGAGCATCACCTCATTTCACTTTTAGCCATATATTGTCAGCCAATCTCATGTTGCCTTTTTTTTCAAAGTATCCACTCGCATGTTAGGAATCTGGCTTAATCCAGGTGGATTCCTCAATTGCTTTTAAAGTGAGCAGAACATATACTTTCTTGTCACTTTTCGAAACAAATAAATGAAAGTTGTAATATTTTAATGTGCATCCAACAACACATGATTTCAGAACCATCACACTTTTTCCACTTATGCTCCAATTTCATTTCAAAGTGTCCACTTGCTTGTAGGGAACTTAATCCAAATAAATTCCCCAATAACTTCTAAAGTGAGCCAAAAACATTTTATTGTCATTTTGAGATACAAATAAGTTGAAGTTTTATTATGTTAATGTACAGATTTGAACCACTTGTCCAACATTCTGCTTTCAAGAAGGTTGGAGAAGCAGCTAATAAAACATATCATCCAACAATTCAACATTTCAGAATCATCACACCTCACATTTCACTTCTGCTCCCTTTTTCTCAAAGCAAAATGTCCACTTGCTTTGAGAGAATCTAATCCAATTAGATTCCTCAATAACTTATCTTCTTGTGGCACATTTAAAAACAAATAAATGAAAGTTGTATTATTTAATCATGGATTTAAACCACTTGCTTCCCTGAGGTTGGAGAAACTGGCTCACATGCAGCTAATGTCGCGTATCACCCAACAAACACACCATTTCAGAAGCATCACGCCTCACTTTTTTCCCCAAATCCCCAGAACCGCCGGCAGCCTCCGCTGCACAGATCTGCTACGTCCCCCTTTAAGCCCCCCTGCTCCCATCTGGCTGGTTCGTGTCGCACCTAGCGTTGAGCCTTCAGCCCTTTAGCCTTTAGCCCACGTGTCCGTCCGTCCGTCCGTCCTGTGGAGGACCCACAATCCTCTGCTTTGAATTCAAGGTGATTCTTATCCCCGACCCCCTCCTGGCCCCGGCGCGTTTGCCTCTTGCCTCCATAAAGACGTGTTTATATATGTATGTATGTGCAGAGGGGAACACAGGGAGTGTTTTTTCCAAGGGTTGGGGAGGAGGGGGGAAGATAAGCAGAGGAATTTGAGGCCAGTGAATATGGATGGGTTCCCTGCTTTTAGAGGAGCGGCCGCTGATAGAGAGGTAAACAGCTTCTGGCCAGGGGTGGGGGGGGAGCATGCAGCGGCATACACTCACATAGCCACGCTCCATATTCTCTGTCAGTCACTCAGCATCTCTGAGGAATATCTGTCATTATTCCACAGGCCCATTTTTGTTGTCAGGTTGTTGACTTTTTTCCTGCTTTTTCGGACAATCTTGTGGATTTGGAAACGAGGTTCCATTATCAGCTGCTCACAAACAAGTTTCCTCTGTGCTGATGTGTTTTTTTTTGCGCACATTACAGGTGGATAAATGTTGTGACTTGCTATAACTTCTCATCGCGTTACTTTTTTGGTAAGCCTCTATTGCATAGTGTTGCCTGACAACAAAAACTTTTATTTGTAATTTTCTAAAAAGCTGTGATATAACATTTTCTCCCACAAAATGTTGTGTTTTATTCAGAATTCAAATATAGAAAATTCCTAATGCAACAAATTACACTGAGCATAAACCACACACACACACACACACACACAAACACACTCACACACACACACACACACACAAGTTATAGCAAGTCACAACACTTATCCACCTGTATATATATATATATATTCAGGTCAAAAGATTTTTGAAAATTTTTTACCATGTCTAAGAAAAATATTCCATGCAATAGAAGGTAGAGGGTTAAGATGATAATAATGATGACTTGACCTTCTGACTCTTTTTCTTTCCTGTTTCCTGACAGGTAAAGTGAGGCTGGGAGCAGAAATATGCGCAAACATGTCGCCCACTATGGAAAAATCTGTTGTTCTTTTATTTTACACCTGCAGCGTGAGTCTGTATGAAAGTGGTTGTAATTGTGTGTATGTGTGTGTGTGTTTTTATGTTAATCACGGTTGCTGATTGTCTGGAAAAATAATTTACAGAATATAGGAAATGCATGTTCGATAATTAGAAAAAAAAACACTGTTTAAGTTGTGAAAAGAAGACAATTTCTATAGATTTCCGTTACATCATCATGCAATTGAAGAGCTCAAGACTGAATAAAGTTAACTTTATTTATTAATAAAGGTAACTTTATTCAGGGAAAAACAGCATCTTTTCATTGTGAATAGCTGCTGTTCCACAGGTAAGTTCTCTCGAGCTCCGACTTTCCTTTGGGGGGCAGCTGCTTAGGTTTTTACACTTGATCGCTCTCTTGGCCACAACACAACTACACACACACACACACACACACACACACTCCAGCAAACTTCCACACTCAGGCCCCACCACAAAGTTATTAATGAGCTGTTTAATTTTAATTAGATAGTAATTCATGTTAATGCCTGCTTAATGGAGCCAAATAATTCCCCTCGGTCACTCGGGGTCTTTATGCTTCGTTTACCAGCCCCTGCAGTTATTCTCTCGCTTTGTTTTTATATTACATTTCCAAGTTTTTTTTCCCCTTTTCTCAAGCAGTGAGTGAATGATGAAACAGTAAAAACAGGAAACATATGGGGTGAGTGAAGCGTGTGTGTGTGTGTGTGTGTGTGTGTG
Organism: Eupleurogrammus muticus; assembly: GCA_036785175.1. Lineage (NCBI taxonomy): Eukaryota > Metazoa > Chordata > Actinopteri > Scombriformes > Trichiuridae > Eupleurogrammus > Eupleurogrammus muticus. Next base: position 3,411,577 of record JAYKQN010000018.1, read on the forward strand.
TAACAGTGGGATAGAACACTACACAGTTGTTTAATCAACTGTTCATCCATGAATGTATGTATGTATGTATGTGTGTGTGTGTGTGTGTGTGTGTGTGTGTGTGTGTGTGTGTGTGTTCAACTACTACCCCACACACAAACACACATTCTTAATGCACATATATTAGTACACTAGTAGTATGTGGGATATGGTGGTAACGGTGGGATAGAATACTACTGATTTGTGTACATATCTCAATCATTTGTATTGGAGCACTTGTTTAATCAACTGTTTTTTCATCCATGAATATGTGTGTGTGCGCATACACACACACACACACTCTTAATGCATATATATTAATACACGTGTTTAGCAGTGGAATAGAACACCACACACATTTGTGTTCATATCCCTTTTATTTTTATTTCATTTGTACCAAACCAAATATCTATTAATATGTGTGTGTGTGTGTGTCTTAAACTACTACACTCTCTCTCTCTCTCTCTCTCTCTCTCTCTCTCTCTCTCTCTCTCTCTCTCTCTCTCCTAATGCACATCTTCTACAGTAAATGCTTTAAGTCAGACTGCAGAAAAGGTCAAACTCAGTAATGTTAAGCAGGGTTAAACCCTCAGGCTCAAGTGTAGGTACCCAGACCAAGAGAGAGGTCATGACCTTTCTGTCCAGGTCAGGTCTCGAGGTAAAACACCCCTCCCTGCTGAGGTTCAAACATCGGTAAGGTTGTGCAGGACTGACCGCTGATTAGCTCGGACCTCTGAGTGTGTGTGTGTGTATGTGTGAGGGGTCACTACTGTCCAGTCTGTCTCGGCCATGTCTGGGAGCCTCAGCTCTAAACGCAGCACTAAAGGCTGAGTGGCTGAATTGAGTTAGTGGGCCACAGACAGGCTTTTAATTGTTGATTGACCGGTCTGAGTGCTTCCTGGGCCCGGGGTCGCCGCCGAGAGCAGGCGGCGAGGTCCCTAGGCCCCAGCAGCAATTTTCAACCACACACACACATACACGCACACACCGACGTGACGGAGAGCAGGAAGATGGAAAAGGTAGACGGATAAGAGCCTGGCGACTTTATAAAGTTGGCTCACAGGTTTTTTATGGAACACGTATCAGCAGCGGCGGCGTTGGAGCAGGCTTTGAGGTCCGCAGATTAACAAGTTCAATGTTTACCCCTCCACAAAATCTCTGCTCCTTCATCTGTTTGACAATTACAAATTTGCTTTGAGGCTGTTCCGTCCTTCTCCCCCCTCCTTTTTTTATCCTCTCCTCTGCGTCCCCCTTCAGCCTCTTTCCTCTAATTCTGAGCAGGGCTACAAAGCCCATTCTGCTGTTTTAGCGCCCCCCCCTCTTGCTCCTCCTGCTCCTCCTCCTCCTCCTCCTCCTCCTCCTGGCTCACAGCAGGTGCCCGTCCTCGGCTAACATTTGTTATCTCTAATCCTGCAGGTTCGGTGCACAAAAAGAGCGTAGTAAACTCTCTCTCAGACCTAATCCCACCACTCCTTTTTTGATGGCGCCCCCCCCTCGCCTTCCTCTCCTCTTTTCTCCCTTCACTATCTCTCTTTTAGGCTGCTGGGGAGGGGGGGGACACTCCACTTCTCTGATTGCCACATAGCTTTTTTTTATCACCATGGCCTTCAATTTGGGGGCAGCTGTTGGCGAAGGGGGTGTCCTCCCCTTTTATTTTTTTCCTTTATTCCCCCCCCTTGTTCTTTATACCTCCGATTCCAACTCACTTCTTCTTTTCGCTCTCCTTTTTTTGCCCCCTTCTCTTTCTCTCTCTGTATCATTTACAGTCATTTTCTGGCAATTAAAAGGGAGCGCCGCTGCAGGATTTTCGCCTGCAGTGCAACACTACAGCGCTGATGAATAATTCTTCACCCTGCAAACTGGAAAGCTCGCCTTTCTTTCATGTCGGCCCTTTGTTGATTTACCATTAAAACTTACTGCACCGTGCTATGAACGGAGGGCCCTGGCTCTGCGGGAACTGGTAAAAAAAAAAAAAAAAAAAGCAAAAAGTGAGGATGAAGCAGATATGTGTACATATGCTTTAGGGTCATTTTTTTCCAGCCTGGGATGATGAGGATGAGGAAAGTTTCAGAGTTACGTGTGTGAGTCATAAATATTTTTGTTTATGGCTCAGATTTATGGCACCGGAGCCTGTTTTTATTTATGTTCACTGTCTCGTTCTGTACCACTTAGGTTTTATGTTAATTTTTCTTATCAACGGTTTTCATTATGGGGCTTAGCTGTATTGTGTGAGTGATTAGACGGTCATTCATCTCTGTTCCTCTCTAGCACGAACAGACACTCACACACACACACACACAGACACATACACACACACAGTGAGCAGTGACTGATGTTTGGATGGAGTGTGTATGTGTGTGTGTGTGTTGCTGGGGCTGCAGAGGCGGTGCTGGTGTTGTCAGTATGTTAAATGACGTGGGTCTCCAGGCCAGACCAGCTCTGCACTGTTTTATGTTGCTAAACATCCCGGAGCAGACGATTCACTGCTCCCATGACTTCAGTTTATTTGTTTACAGTTTCAGCGATGAAAAAAAAGTTTACAGTTTATATATTTAGATAAAGATAAATAAAAAAAATTACAATCAAATAACAAATTCCCAATAAAGATGAACACAAGCAATCATCACAAGCTAGCCATGTACCTGCAGTATAAGCCTGATTTACAAAAAGCAACATTACATTTTCTGCAGGTGACATCTTACAGATTCAATTATCAAATAATCATTATTACCTCTTGTTAGAACACTGTTTTTAAAAAAAAAATGAAAAGCAAGTGTTAACTTCTCATACTAAATCCTCTATAGGTGAAGCTGGGTTTTTGTCTCTCACTTTGTTACTTTCCTGTCATCTACTGCAGTGGTTTTAAAACTTGTTCACGACAAGGACCCTTAAACTCACAAAAACTAGACATCAGACCCCATCTTTTAGATGCTTTTTAACGAGGTGTAGGAAACCCAAGGCCAAAATTATGAAGGACTGATACTGCCATAATCAAGAATAAATAAATAATGAGTCAGTACATAAATAAATATATCAGTAAATGTCCATTATTTACTGATATATTTACATGTAATTAATAATATTAATTAGTTTATTGTTCTCATCATTATAATTTTTGTTATTTAATTTCCATTTTTATTTATTAATTAATATAATAAATAAATATTAATTTATTTATGTTCATTTTCACCTTTATATATGAAACAGAATATAACATTTGAAACTAAATAAATTTATGCACAAAGGGAAATAATACACAAATAATAGGACATAAATACTACTAAATTAAATACATGTATTTATTTTGAAATATGACAGCCCCTTTTTCCCCGGGACGCTCAGGCATCTCCTCAAGGACCCCTGGGGGTCCCGGAACCTACTGTGAGAACCATTGCTCTACCAACCGTTTGGTGAGAATTTTTAATTATTTACTTTTTTTTTTTAATTCATTAACAACAGCCTTCAACAAAACATCAGCAAAATGTCTTTTTTCATCATTTACTTTGTGACCTGAGGTCAGAGATTAAACATGATTTAGTTTAATAATCACAAATGTGAACCACACAAGGTAGAAGGAGAAGTTTGAGGATTGTTAACCTGCTGTCAGCAGCAGCAACAGTGTTAGCAGCAGCAGGAGTGTCAGCAGTAGCAGCATTGTTAGCAGCAGCAGTGTGAGCAATAGCAGCAGCAGTGTTAGCAGCAGCAGTGAGAGCAATAGCAGCAGCAGTGTTAGCAGCAGCATCAGTGTTAGCAGTAGTGTTAACAGCAGCAGCAGATTTAAAAGCAGCAGCAGTGTTAGAAGCAGTGTTAGCAGCAGAATTGTCAGCAGCAGCATTGTTAGAAGCAGTGTTAGCAGCAGCAGAAGTGTCAGCAGCAGCAGCATTGTTAGAAGCAGTGTTAGCAGCAACAGCATTTTTAGGAGCAGTGTTAGGAGCTTCCTGCCATGTCATCTGGCTCAGTAGTTATCTCCCAGTCAGTTATATGGGCTTCAGCATATTGAACCACAAATATGAACACACTGTGATCCACTGACAGGCACACACATGAGTAAGCAAGCACACGCACACAAACACACACACACACACACACACACACACACACACACACACACACACACACACACACACATTCTGTAAGTAAACAAACAAACTCTATTTTTCACACTGTCACACTCACATGGACACAGTCACGCACTGAAGAGATAATGGTGGCCAGAGGCAGTTTTAGTGCTCTCTCTCTCTCTCTCTCTCTCTCTCTCTCTCTCTCTCTCTCTCTGTCTCTCTCTGTCTCTCTCTCTCCCTCCCTCTCTTCATGTCTCTGAGTCTCTGAGGCAGAACGTGTGCTCCAGTCCTCACTGTCTGTTAGATTTGATCACCATCACCCAGCTGCAAAGACAGTGCACGGCTCAGCTGATGGCTCATTGGCACACATGCACACACATGAACACACACACATGCACACTCACACACATATGCACAATCATGAACACACACATATGCACACAAACACACACACTGCCATAGGATATTACATGCAATGTCTGACACCTCTAAATAAGTGTTTACTGTGTGTGTGTGTGTGTGTGTGTGTGTTTGCCATTGCATCTTATATTTCTGTACAGTTGCCTCTCCATGTGTAGCTGTGTGTGCGTGACATGCCTATGATATGTTTCCAAAAAAGATTGTTCAAAGCTTCTACGCTGTGGTTTCCATCATCAAAAGGAGGCAGTGTGTGATTTTCTTTACTTGACTTGACATGTTCACCTCTGTCATATAAGAAAGTGAAGAATAATTCTGCTAATGATTAATAAAAGAAGTTAATGAATCTCTCTGTGATGTGAGTTTTTTTTTTAGACGTGTAAAATTGTCTTGAAATATGAAGATATGTTGGGAGTTAACATGAAGGTAAAACACATGAGTTCATCTTCTATTATCCTCTTCTCACCGCACACTCGCACATGCATTAGCTCAGAAATTGTGTTTTTACATGTCTGCGACAAATAAGAAGCTGCAAACCGCATGTATGTGTGTGTGTGTGTGTGTGTGTGTGTGTGCATCTGCGTCCGCACAGACACACACACACACACACGCTTACATGTATGTGTGTGTTTGCAAAGAGGTTTTAATAAGACAGAAAAGAGGGGGTACAGTAAATCCTAAATCTGAGCACGCCCTGGCTCAGAGACCCGAGGGTGCCACACGATGATTGACAGGCCTCCTTTCACCGGCGCTGTAGGACGGGGGACGGATTAGGGCCGTCTTGCCCTAAAGGGCCATTGTGGCTCCACGTCTCCCAGCTGCTTCAGCATGCACCAAGGAGGGGCCTGACCAGGGTGTGTGTGAGCGTGTGTGTGTGTGTGCCTTGACCTTCTGTCTTAATTCTCTGATCTGATAAATATCACAGGATGTTTCCATTTAGCCTAAACTAAACACATAAAAAAATCCTAAAATCAAGCCAAACCAAATTACTTTGAGATTCAACTTCAAAATCATTTTCAGCCTAAACAAATAGCAAAAAATACAAGAGATAAAATATTTGTAGGTTTGATTTGTAAATTGTTTGTAAGGCAGAAATACAATTAGTCCAATATTGAGAAGAATTACCTTGAAATGGCACATCATTTTGTTTATTTAAATTTTCTTACAAATTATGAGACAAAACAAACAAGAGATTTAAGAAGTCTGAAATGTGAAATAAAACGACAACACTAAGATAGAGAAAGTCAAATAATTTAATCTTATTTTGAATAGACAAGACTAAATTGACCAAATTTAACAAAAAGAAATTTGAAACAAGCAATATATCTGCCAATGGAATATGATCATTCAAGATAATCTACTCAATATTGTACAAAGAAGTTTTCACCTGTTAAGATTTAATTCATTTCAAATGTAATAACTCAGACATCATATTTTTTTTACTTCTGCCTTCTTTCCTGTTTTGTTAATTGAAGGTTAAATGAATCGTGTATATATTTACAATGTATTTCTTTGCATAAAAATGATCTATTATCAAGATCTTAGCCCAATTTAAGAGAGAAAAAATCATCCAATCAGATTTTAGATGCCCTATAATATTGTGGTGATTATTTAAAAGAAACAAGACTTTCAGCTTTATTGACCTATTCTTTTTAATATTGAGCAAAGGAAAAGAGAATTCAAATTAAAAATTGAAAATGTTTTTGACTCATCACCTTTCTTTTGTTGCTTTCATAGTTTTAAACACAAAAAAACAAAAAAACATTATATCAAGTCAAACCAAATCACTTGTACATTCACTGAGGAAAAACTTGAGCAGAGAATAAGAATCCTCCATTTGAACCTCCATCCATCCATCCATTGTCTATCCCGCTTATTCCCTTTCGGGGTCGCAGGGGTCTGCTGGAGCCTATCCCAGCGCGTTAAGGCGAGAGGCAGGGATACACCCCAGATGGTCGCCAGCCAATCGTGGGGCACACACACCATTCACACACCATTCACTCTCACACTCACACCTATGGGCAATTTAGAGTTTACCAATTAACCTGAGCATGTTTTTTGTATTGTGGGAGGAAACCGGAGTACCCGGTGAAAACCCACGCAGACACGGGGAGAACATGCAAACTCCACACAGAAAGGCCCCAGACCCAGGCCCAAGGCGGTCTTGAACCTGCGACCTTCTTGCTGTGAGGCAACAGTGCTACCCACCGCACCACCGTGTCGCCCTCCATTTGAACCTATTCTTCCATAATTTTAGCCCCTCTTTTCCCCAAGATTTTCAATATTGATGAGTAGAAATACTAAATTAAACAAAAATAATCAAAAAAATAAACAGTTACATTTATCAGTTCTTAAATTTTAACCACATAAAACATTTGCTAAAAATATTTTTGTCTCAATAACTCACTTTGCTTTCATAGCTATATTTTATGTTTATTTTTATAGTTTATAGTTTTTATAGGACATGTTGTTGTTTCTGTGCTATGAGGAAACATTATTGATGCTTACTGGTTAAAAGCCAGGTGTTCATCTCTCGTAAAATAGAATATAGTTCCATACTCGTAAACTTCAGTAGCCTTTAGTTTTAAATCTTTAACCTAATCAGCTGTTCAACTGTTTTTGCTTCTTCTTTAACAGAAGCAAAAAGCTTTTAAATGGTACATTGACGTTTCTCATTAATTGGAGATATATCATCTAGTTTTTATCATAATTATTGTTAGTATCAGTCACAAATGTGCGGGAGTCTGTCATGTTTAATTTATGTTCTTTTAAAATATAAGTCTATAAATAGATTGACTGCTTGTGTGTGTATATGTGTGTGTGTGTGTGTGTGTGTGTGTGTGTGTGTGTGTATATGTGTGTGTGTGCATAAAAAAAAGGGAGCGACGACAGCAATATGACCTTTCCAGCCATTCTGCTGCTTCCCTGGAGTTCCCCATCCGTTTCCAAAGGGGCGTTAGGGGGCAAGCCCATCATGGGGGATCCTTGTGGGTGAGGGGACCCCCGGTGCAGGGCGGGTCCGGCACCGTGGCACAGAACCTGGCACAGAGCTTTGCCAGGAAAGGCGATGCCAGAGGCCTGCCAGCCGCCTGCTGAGAAACCTCCCAGGCAATTAGCCACCGCCGCTGAGCCACTGTAAAACAGGCGAGGAGCAAACCCAACATATCTGGACCATGTTAGACACACTTAATGGCCCTAATGGTAGATTCATTTTAACAATCTGGTTGTGTATCACTGTACTTACAAGTTTACTCTACACTGTGTGAGTTGGTCTCATATTACTCAGGAAATGTTCAATGTAACAGCTCCATATGACTGAAGCTGGTTTGTCTTCACTGATTTTTGGGGGTCATTTTCAACTGAATTTAACTTGAACTGAGGTTTGTGGTGTATTATTGTTATTGAGACTATTTCTAATTGTTTTAATAATCATGGATAAACATTTGCCTAAAAAAAGTTAAAATCTAAGGGATATTCATCCTCCTGGGGGGTCTGAGGGTTTGGGTAAAAAACAATTGAAACCTTATTTAAATACGGCAATCTGGTGTGGAGCTATAGGCAATCAATAATCGCTATCAATGCATAATATCAACCTTCAGATTGAGATGCCAAATAATCACACATTTGGGAATGTTCTAAATGTACCTTTTTGATTATTGGAACAATGAGAAATATAGTCATAGTACTCATAGTATCAAACCTCAGTTCTGCTTTTAAAGTGATACAAAAAACAAGCAAACAAATAAATATGTTGAACAAATCCAAACCAGCTTCTATCATATTGACCAGTTAAATGTATAATTTCCTGAGTGATATTAACTTTAAAAGCCATAATCACATTTAAAGGTGTCTATATAGTCAAAGTATGGAGGGGATGTGCCTTAAATTGCATGACTTTTCTATTTTAGGTACATTTAGAATAGATAAAAAAGTATTATTGAATGACTATCTAAATCTGAAGGCTGATATTATGATTTAATAGTGATTATTAATAGCCTATAGCTTTTTTAATTTGCTCTCAAATCAATCTAACCACTGGACTCCCTAGAAGTGTGAGTTCCTCCCTTAATCACTGAAGCAACAGGTTGATTTTTCAGTTTTCCTTCTCAAAATAAACAAATCTGGAAATTCACTACAACACAAAAGCATTGGATTTAAACCTGGTATCAAAAGAAATCTACAACATGTGAGGTGACTTCAGTGTTGTTTTTTTATTTTAAAATTAATTTATGTTGATGTTACAGAGCAAATTGTTATAGAAAATTGCAAAAAAAACATCTAACATTGTGTTTTACAACAGATAAAACTACTATTCATGTGGATTTTATGTTGTAGCTGAGGTTTCATCATGTGATTCATTATTGATGTGATGATTTCACTCTAATCTTGAATTTAAAGGGTTAACCTGAAATAGCGCCACTGCTGACAATGATTTTTTCCACAACCATTTGTTCACATTGATGCCGCAGTGACTTCAGTGAATCTGCAACACATCATTTGGGTCAAACGATCAATGACGACGATAACTTGCAAGCGTTTTGTCCTTAAATGTGAGCGTCGACGAGCAATCGAACGAGGGCCTTTATTTTGATGCGTTGCGGGGGGGTGAAAAGGGAAAGTTGGCCTCCTTCTCCCTGTGTCCCTGTCTTCCCAATGGGAAGAGGGGAGTGGATCGCTCTCCTGCTCCTTGCCGCTTCTCTTCCTTTTCTCTCTGCCATGATGAAAGCGGAGCTGTGATCGCCTCGACAACAAAGGGCTGGGCCGCCCGTGTTTGGATGAGGCTGCCTTTCTTCTCTCCTTCCTCTTCCTCTACTATCTATCTCCTCTAACCCCCTCTGATCTCACTCACTCTCTCTTTTCCTCTACGCCCTCCCCTTCTCTTCCCACTCTATCTCTCACCGCCTGACGCTGGCATTTCGCTCCTCTCGTTCTTCGTTAGGGCCTCGGCGATACAATCAGGGGACGGAATTAAAAATCAGAAAGTGTCCTTGTTGGAGAGAGACACCCCGGATGGTGCACTTTGATGTCTCTTCGGAAATTTGAAATTCATATGTTGTCACACTTCATTTTATTCCCTCTCTCTCTCTCTCTCCCTCTCACTCTCTATTTCTCCTGCTTTCTCCATTTCATAGTCTTCCTCCTCCTCCTCTTCTTCTCCATCAAGTGCCATCATGTACTATTCAGTTAGAAAGAAGGAAACGAGGGGAATGGAGGAGGGACGTGAAAAAAAAGTGTTGTACGAGACCTTTCTTGTCTTTTTATTTTTCATGTTTTATTTTGCGAAGGAGGCGGGGAGATATAATGAATCATTTAATTTCCTTTTGATTGTAGGTACTGGGGCTGCGTGGGCTGAGAGGTAGAAGGCAGGGAGCGGGGGACCGACAGGACGGATGGGGACGTGGTGGTGGCGGCGGGCGGTGGGACACTTTGATGCTGTTTCAGAACCCGGCGCCAAGTCAAAGCTATTTGACAAGAGTGAGGATGGAAGTGTGGTGGCTGCCACACACACACACACACACACACACACACACACACACACACACACACCACATAAACTCCCTGGCAGAAACCCTTGCCTGGTCCCCAGTGGAAACAAATAAATGCACACAAGTTTCTCCTGATCTTGTGATTTAAAAAATAAATAAATAAATGAATAAAGGCAAGAGTTTGGAAGTAATCCTTTTAGAATTTCAATAAGAAAACATCAAAATGTTCCACAACCACATTGTAGAGATCTGAAGGAATTCCTCTTGTCGGAACGCGTGGCTTAATAATAAGTCGACGCCATTAACATTTAGAATTGACACGTTTCTGAAAGAAATGAAGGGGACACATCATGGTTTCTACACTATAAGTGTCACTATGGGGTTGAGGTCAGGACTTTGTTCAGGCCAGTCCAGTTCATCCACTCCCAAACAGGTTTCACACCAAGGACGTGTTTACAGGGTTAGTCCCTCAGCAGCGGCCATGTTGGGAAGGACCAGCTGTGATCTGGTTATCTAATTGCAATAAAGAGAGATTTGAACACACAAAGTACTCATAACTCATAACTCAAAACTCTACTTACCACTTACTATAATTGTTCATAGCACATTTGTATATTTCTGCATATTATTGCTAACTAAACTAACTGCTACTATCTGTAAATATACTGAACTTGCTGCTCTTTGCACTTCTGATTAGATGCTATAACTAGCGTAACTGTATTTTTACACGTGGAATGGCAATAAAGTCAAATTTGATATAGGATGATTGAATATTTTGAATTATTATTATTGATTATGGTATCAATTTTTTTTTGCATCGATTAACACCATGCACTGGCAATCAAAGCAGGGGGCGTAACTATGAAAGTTTGATCACCTTTGGTTAGATGGACAGCAGTTAGACCCAATGGAAATTTACCATGATGAGACTATCCAAACCTGACAGCCAATAGCCTGGGCTTTACAATGGCATGTAAATTACACCATTAAAGGGTTTTTTTAGGGAGTTTTACCTTGTACAATGTGAGGGTCTAAGTACAGGGGATGTGTTTTTGTACAAACTGTAAACCCTGTTGGGGCAAATCTGTGATTTGTGATTCTGGGCTATACAAATAAATTGAATTTAATTGAATTGACTTGAAACTGTGCTACTTACAAGGTACAAGTTGTAGCCTCCATTAAGGTCACATATTCATCTGTATTTTTTTCCTCATGTCTCACTTCATTTTCCATCTTCATTTTTCCCCTTGGGCTACATTTCAGCAAATAAAAATGTTCAATCCATAAAGCACCTAATTATCATGACATTAAAGAAGTGTCATGTGACCAAGATGTGTGTTTATTTGACCCAATAAAGTGAAAGTAAACACTGTTGTGACATAACTGTGACTGCAGACATTTGAAAGAACCAGAGGATGCAACGTAAGAGGGTGCATCATCAGTCAAAGTTAATATTTCTGATGACCAGCAAAGAGGAGTAAAAGGTGAAAAGTGTCATATTCTAAGAGAATGAAAAAAAATAGTGAAGTAGCCTGCAGACAGACAAATAGTATATTATATATTGAGAATGTGATAATTACCCTCTGTGTTTGAAAAATCCTACTTCAGCCCTGCTTACATCTTGGGTGCACCACTTTTAGCGAATAAGACTGATTCCTGGTTAACAACTATATAATGTAACTTTTATATGAAAGTTCATAATTCATAGTGTCATAAGAACATTAATGATGTTCATAACAAACCAAGTGGTTTGAAAATGGGTTAAAATGAGTAAGTTCTGATCACTGTAAGAGTTTATCCACCATGGTTTTAATGCCCTGAGGGAGCGAGTGGCCCTTACAAAGATGGCCGCCCTGTGGGGATGCAGCTCATTGGACAGCAGCATTGGGTGAGTCGTCTGGTGTTCTATAGATAGCAGGACGGGGATGTGGACAGAGGTGTGGAGTCCCACCGGTCCACTACACCCCTGATTCTACATTAATCACTCCTGCCGAGCAACCCAGGCCCCGCCCCCTCCCACCTATAAGCCTGGCCCCTCCTACCCTGCTCCAACCGTCGCCACTTGCCCCTTCTGAAAACAAAAATCTTTTACCCATCTCCATAACATCACCCTTTGTTCCATTCATCTATTTTCTGTGTTGACATCTTCCTCCTCTCTCCATCTGTGTCTTTCCCCCATCACTACTTTCCCTCCTTTCATTTACCCCCCCTCTCTCTTTCTCTCTCTCTCTTTGTGACAAATGTGTTTTAATAAAAGCTGACAGAGCGATGAAATTAAAGGAGTGCATCCCAATGGCCGGCTGTAGCCATAACCTAGCTCGAGCTCTGCATTGACATATTTAAAACAGGGCCTTAATTCAGTAGCACTGCCTGTGTCTTACATCACCGTGGCTGCTCGGCGTTAGCGGATCATTATTACTGCCTGACACTGTATTGTTGTTATAAAAAAAAAAGAATCTTAGCTACAACTGGCACTGACAAGCGTTTAGCAGCTCACTCGTCCTTGTGCCAACAGTGACCCCCATAAAACAGTTAATTCCATTGACCCTATTAGCAGATATTAGGCCCCATCTCCCATGTTGCCTCATTAAAGCCCCGGGATCATAAAGGAAAAAAAATACAAAGGGGGGGTTGGGACAGAAGAGGTGGTCTGAGACAGTAAGAGCGAGGACGCGTCTTTTTCTGAGAGAAACCTTCCATAAGGAATAACTGACGTGCAAAGCTTTGTTTTGTTGGATTACAGGGCAAGGAGGGGAGTGTAATCCCCTATTTTTTAATCTCTGATTTCAGAGGGATGCATGAGGCACCAGGAGGGGCTTCCCTGACATGGCGTGGGTAGGTGGGGGCAGGGGAGGGGTGACGGACGATAAAAGAAGGGGTTTCTTAACAAAAGGCATATAAAGAAGATGGTGAGGAATTGAAACATATTTTAGGTTACCATCAAGTCAAGGGGATGAAAAAAAAAACACAGAGATGTTCTCAAAACTCAAAATATCTAAAGTCAAACAACGGCTGAAGGCAGCAACTCCCCTCCTAGTGGGTCTGGGAGAAACTTGAGAAAATGAGAAAATTGTAAATTTAAATGCAGCAATCCTGGTCCAATTTGAGAGTAAAATCAAGAACCTATAGACTATCAATAATCACTGTTAATGTATATTATCAGCCTTTACCTAAGTGTATCTTAAACGGGTATTTCTTTGTAAATTTTTAACAAACTTATCATGTCAGTAGACAAATCCGCTTCAGGCAAGTGTCTGCTCATGATTATTGAAACAATGAGAAATAGTCTCAATAACGTCAAACCTCAGTTCTGCTTTCAAATGCTCAAAAACACACTGACCAAATAAGCTTATTATTGAAATAATGTTAAATTAAATATTGTTATAATAATGTCAAAACAAATATATATATATATATATATATATATATATATATATATATATATGAGCCCAAAATTATTCATACCCCTGTCTAATACAACGGTTTCTTTATTTAATGCTTAGTTTTTACTTAAATAGGACACAAAAGAATGTGTGAATTTACTTAGAGAAAACAAAAAATAATATCCAACAAATGACTATGATAGAGAAAGGGCCTGGCAGGGCATGTTTGTGAGTGAAATCTTTCTTTATATATATATATATATATATATATACATATGTATGTATATATATACACTTTATAGTTTTTGTGTCCTATTTAAGTAAAAACTGAGATGAATTCAATTTTTTAAGTGAAAAAATCAAGAAGTCCTTTGTATTTGTTAGGGGTATGAATAATTTTGGGCTTAAGTGTAATTTCAAATGACATGAAACCAACATGGACACAAAATGTACATTTAAAAACAGCTGATAAATGTTTCTTAAAGCTGTATTTGAAAAAGTTTTTGACTTTCTTATTCTTCTTCACATGTGTGCTTTAGGTAAGTGTCTGTTTATGATTGTTGGAACAATAAAAAAAAGTCTCAATAACAAAACCTCAGTTCTGCTTTCAAAATGTTCAAAATAAACAAACAAACAAACAAATCCTCCTCCGGAAACATTTCTGCTCCGTCATGTCGTAGCCTTGCCGCTGTGTAGAGAATTCCGCAGACAGTTTATGGTAAAAGGGATTTTTGGGATAAAAGTCTGGGAACTCATCCCTGTAATCTGTGATCTACAGGGTTTCCCCCAGCAGAACACAGCGACTGTTCACCTGCTGCATTAGTAGTGAGTTTCTAGTAGTAATTTGAGTAGGACTCATATTACTCAGAAAATTATAAATTTAACTTTGGTTTGTGTTCAATATATTTTGAGCATTTTTAAAGCTTGTCATTTGAGGTTATTAATTAGACTGCTTTTTATTGTACAAATTTGACAAAAAACATTCTGATATTTTGGTTACAGTATTAAAATCATAAAAAAATATCCCTTTAAGCTATAAAAATGCAGACCCATTTCTCCTTAAAGGAACATGGATGGAAACTATAAAACAGACCAAACATTAGATCCACCTACAATATAAAACCAGTTTTTTAATAAGAAAAAACAAAAAGGAACCGGTACCAAGTTTTTAGTGTTATGCCACATGACAGTTTTGGCACTGCCCCTTTTACAGAACCCTCTCATACTTTTAGAGTAATTTTTTTAATCTATTTTTTTATTTTTTTAAAGAAAATATCTAATACCTCAATATTGGAATAATCACACCAAAATGAAATATTTCCTTGTGTTAAGACTCCAGTTTTTGCAGTGTAGGAGTTTTTTTTCCCTTAAACTGAACTGACGCCACCGAACGCTCAGGTGGAAATTTATATATATGATATATCTCACATTCAGGAAGAAAATTCACATTTTTTTTGCAATGGGAATTTCCAAGGGGAAAAAGAGACATCAAACCTAAAAACTGGGTTCAACTGTTCTCTGTTCTTTTAAATGTAAAGTTAGCCGAGAGCCGAGAGGGAGCAGGAGGGATGGAAATGGGGGGACGGTGGAGAGGTGGTGGGGTGGGGTGGGGGGGGTCGAGGAAATCATTGCCTCCATTGACGGAGTAACCTTGGGCCACTTCCAGCGCCACTGAGAGAGTGAGTGAGCGACGGGGTCTTGGAGCCGAGCCAAAGCGGAGCCTTTTGTGCCAGTAGCCGCCACATTCCAATCAGCCACGGATATTTATACTCGGGGCCTAATTGAAAGGTTGGCTTGTGAACCATCTGCATGCACAGACACACGCACACACACACACACACACATACACACACACACACACACACACACACACACACACACACACACTCCAAACTCCCCCTTCTACACACACACACACACACACACACACATAAACACAGCTTTGACCCACAGAATAGTCCAGACATGCTGCATCTGCAGTGATGAACATCCCAAGAGGACGAAAATGCAAAATATGACTTACGTTTTGTGCCAAAGATTTGTCTTTTTTCCTTGATATTTACTCCTCCTTGGTCATTTCTTGAATCTTTGGGAATCGCTTTCCCCCGCACATTTTCTCCATTAGTCACAGGTTCAAGATTCATCGTCACACTTCAGTCCTCTACTGAAAAACACAAATCTTAACAGGTGAAGGTAGCTAAATTGTCTACAAGTGGAATAAGATTTCAATTGTGACGAATTGAACCAAAAACAAGATATTTTCATTGCAGTGTGATTCTGAAGTGCTGTGATCAGATCTTGATTTTAGTCAATTTAGTCTCGAAAATATCAGTCTTGTTCTCTTAAAAAAAAAAAAGCGACCCAAATTGCAAACAACAACAACAACAAACTTGAAAATAAGCTAAATTTTGTAAGATAATTCTTCTCAATATTGGACTAATGGAACCAAAAACAAGATATTTTCACCTGTTAAGTTTTTGCAGTGTAGAAGTTCACCTGTAATCACTTAATAAGTGATGGGGCGGCAATTTTTGAAGCAACTACTACATTAAATAAAGCAGACAAAAGTAGCAACACTGTGCAATAAAGCTTTCAACAAATCATGTTAGTAAGACATAAATTGATGGAATCCGGTTTTAAAAGAAGCCAACGTTTCACCTCGACACATATCTCAACTTTCTATCTAATCAGGGGAGCCACCAAAAGTTGAAGCACACATGGCGGACAGGAAGCCAACAGCAGGACCCCAGGGAGCTGTGGAGGAGCCAAACACAAATATCAGACTTTCTGTTTCACAAGCGCTGAAATGCACCACATGCTCATGGGGGATCGGGGGGAAGCTAAAAACCCACTGATTAATGCACAATTAGTGTTGTGTTGTGTCAGTTTAACGGGACGGGCTGATGGAGTTTGCCGTGGCGGCGAGGAGTGCGTTAAAGCTCCTCGGCGGGCATCCAGCTGGCCCTTCGCTCATCTCTGGGACGTGTTAGGCTTCCGCTGCCAGCTGGCACTGGAAAACACACTGCCACACTGCTCATTCATGACAGGCTTCTCCAAAAGAAAAAAAAAAAGAAACCGGGATTCTTGAATGCTCCTTTCACAAGATGCACTCAAAAAAAGGGGGAAGAAAAAAAAAGAAAGACACCTTTTCATGTGTTCTGAGCCAAGGACATTTGGGGCAACTTAGAAAAGTTTATTCAACTGGCTGCCCACAACATTATTTACATGTTGTGTGTGTGACACTGCCACAAAAAGGAAGTTTAAAAACAGTCCTCACACTATATGCTCATTCTATTATATTCTCAGCTATATAAATCTTCAGTTTCAACTGTAATGTTGATGAACAATATTATCCCACAAGACAACACAATGGAAATGGAAGAGATGGAGGAAGTAAAAAGAAAACTTGTTACTTTATATATGTGTGGTTATTATCAATTTATTATCTAACTTCCAGTACATCATATATTTTTGCAAAAAATCTAAACATGTACTTGCATGCAGAAATACTTGCAGGAAAATTATACTTAAATATTAGGTTATATTCTACTTTTGAAGGATCATCAACACATATAAGAGTTGGACTCAAGAAGCTGTTATTTCAAACAACGGTTATTGAGAGGTTTCAAGCCAATGACCATGTGCTATCATCCAATGATGGAAGAAGATCCGCTATATGCTAATTCTGTTACATTCTTGAGGTATGTTGTCTATGTTTAAAATGCAAAAATGACATTTCAGCATTTATAATAATTCTCACGTTTCATATGTGATGGTGGTGAAAACTATTTTCCTACAATAAAACACAATGAAAATGGAGTTTTTGAAGCATGTCACAAGAAAAAAACAATACAATTTTAATACTTGTGGGTATTATGAAATCTGACATTTATTTTGCTTTCTTTAACACGTGGCTTGTAATTCTTGTTAGTACATCATATCTTTTTTGCAGAAATTCTAAATATATACTTAAATTTGTATTAAAAGTACATTACTACTAGCAGAAAAGTGTACTTAAAAGTTCTTACAAATGTTTGGTCATGTTAATTAGTTAATGAGTAAACATTTAATGTTGAATCTTGTCTAGGGGGAGCATAGTGTAACTATTTTGCAGTTCTCTCTACCTGCAAAATAAAGCTGTAAAGACTAAAAGTACAGTATCTTGCTCGGCTGAATTGATGGACTTAATCTTTGCACTTTGAGCCATATAGCATATGATAGTTTATTTTAAGTTAATAAAAGTACTATATGTACTGAGAATAATTACTTACCTTGGACATTACATGATTCCAAGACAATAAGTCAACTAAATGGGAGGCTCCTTGATGAAAGGTAATATTAGCCTTTTAATACATATTTTTCTTGATTTTTAAAATTTTAACAGCTGTTAAATGAAGTATTATTCAAAGGAGCTCCATTTTTTAAACTAAATTTTACAAAAGATGGGTTTATATCATTTTTTTTTCAACTTCTTCAATAAGCAGACTTATTTGAAGAGATAACCCTTCTCAATATTGGACCAAATGTACCAAAAACAAGATACTTTAATCTGATGTGATTACTTTTTACAGGGCAGTTGTGTTACTTTCTACTTTTAAAAGGGTCATTCACACTTATAAGTGAGAGTTGGACAAAAAGAGAAAAAATGGTGGTGAAGCAGTGAATCAGCACAGGCTGCAACAGCATGTGGACATAGCAGGTGACTCCATCCAGGGTTCTGAACGTCTGAGTTTCGGCTTTTCACCATGAAATGAAACCGTTGGCATGCTGCTGGGGAAACAGTAGGACACGCTGCCAAATGCAAAATCATCCTCTGTTCTCCTTTGGCTCACGCCTGTGATAAATCAAAAATGACGAACAACAATTAGCACTCTGTTGACACTCCGTTCACATCCAACAGTTGACACAGGAATGGAGCCAAGAGGCGCCAAACACGACTTATTGTCTTTGCCAAGTGCAAGTGCTGCGTTATCCCATCCACTTGTTATACGAGCCTCGTGAAAACAGGCCTGCAGATTCCCATTTAGTGGAAAACTGTGGTGTACAATAAGAAGCGAATTTACACTAATGGAGGGGGGACTCAAGGGACAATTACTCCCTGAGTAATTATATCACTCTGAGAATATGAACTCGCTGCTTATGCCTTACAGGTCAGACATACAGCAGCCTGTCCCCTTCTTTACATTCAATGGAAAAATCATTCGCTCAAAGCAATCAAATGAACTTCAATAACAACGGAGATAAACAACACTCATCCGGTCTAATCTCTCCGCGGACCACCCAGCTCAATCAATTAATTACCTAGTCTCTGTGTTTTACTTGGGGGCATTGGTAATGATCTTTAAATATTAATTTGGCTTTGTCCAGGGACTGATGCAAGGGCCCTGTTGTTGTCTTCTGGATTTTTCGAGCTGTCAAGTCGGAGGGAGGTGAACCTGGATAGCCAGAGGATGTTTGATGCCCGTACGTGGAAAGAGGGGGGAAAAAATGCATATTTTGTCACATCACATGCACATTGAGATGGAGCAGGATTTTCTCCTTTTTCTTGTCTTTGTTTAAATAGTGAATAGAAGTTTGGATTTGTGGTGATTGTTGCAGAAATCTTTTTTGTTTTTTTTGTTTTTTTTTCCTGTGGGTGTCTCGTGTTGTGCTGACTAAGATCATGCACCCACAAGAGATCAGATTCAAAGACCTGAAGCCTGAGCAGAGAAAAGACCTGACTCAAATGTGCTCTTTGATCCGTTTATTACACTTGTCATGTGTTCACAGTGAATTTGGGAAAATCTGTTTGATGCGCTAATGCAGGTGGAAAAAGACACTGTAAAAACCTTAAAACTTAAAGTACAATTTACTGGCAGAAATTAACTAGAAAGTAACTGTAAGATTTTTACAGTAGAAGTACTGTAACTTTACTGTAAAATGAAAAAGAAATACTGCAATGTCAGATTCTTTTTACAGTATTAAGCAAATAATTGTCTAAACAAAATCAATTAATTTCAGTGATTCCACTTGTATTCACAGTATAAGGTGATTCACTGTATTGTAACACAAGTATAATACAGTTAATCACTTGCTACTGTATTATAACTGAGGTGATTAGGTGATTAACTGAAATATAATACAATAACTTTTTGACTACTGTAAATTTCAATTACAATAGAATTACAATTACAATATATTAATCATTTTGAAAAATATAGTGGAATCTACTGCAATACTCATTTACAGTAATGTTATTGTGTTTAACACAGAACATAACTGCAGATTTCACAGTGGATGCAAATAAAAAGATATGATAAACGTGTGTTTCCTGACCACCAGCAGGCAAACAAACCATAATCACAACAACATGTGAGTTAACCCTGAACCTTCAGAGGATGGGATCTGTCGTCGTTTAGGCTGTCTTTAATAATTAACCCAATACATTTATTTATTCCTCTCTACCACGCAGAGACCCAGGTGAGTTGAGTTTCTCTCGGGATGAATGCTCAAGGGAAAGGAGTGAGTGGAAGATTTTTTTCTCTTCCATCTTTTGCTCTACATCAATGTTTGTAGCCCAGAGCAGAGGAAGCCAAGAAAAAGAAAAAAGCACAAAGTTGGCCTCTGTCCACCTTACCTGCAGAATATCCTGCATCAGCTTATTTCCAATGGGCCAAAAGCAAAGAACAGGGAGGAGGTACCTGAAGGGATGGAGGCTGTGGAGCTAATTGGCTGATGTTTCCTGATCTTCCTCCTTTGTGGAGGGTGTGAAATGTCTGTAGTGAGTTTTAATTGTTGTCTGTGTTAATTCATTTCCTCGGTGCGCAGCAGGTCGTCCAACTGAGGAGCAGCGACATGATTCCCAGCTCTAATATTTGTGGGATCACGTGTCTCAAGCCCCGCCACACGCTGGGATCAAAGGCTTGTTTCTACCTATATCAAAACCCGTTTGTGAACATATCTGCATAGGTCTTAACACACTGGTGCTAAAAGTGGGGTCCAGGGACCCCCGGGGGTCCTTGAGGGAGTGCCTAGGGACAAGCAAACAATAACAATAAAGCAGACAAGCAAACAATAATTTTCTCTTCATTTCCTTCCATAACTACACAATTTAAGGAGCATTTATACTTGAAGATTGAAACTGCCAGAATTAAAAGTAAATAAACTTTAGTTAATGTAATTTAATATAAAATCAAATTTTTTCATTTTACATAGTTAGGTGCAAATGCAAAAGGAAATGTTGAGATAAATGTATTTAGGGAAATAAATTGAAATTGTATGCATTTATTATACATTTAAGAATGTAGGCATTAATAAATAAAAAAGGGAAATCAAATTAATTGTGCATTTACATGTAAAGTCAAAAATACACAAATAAATACATTTAATTAATTGATTTAATGGAAAAAATCATAAATACAGACATTTACCGACACATTTATTAAGTGACAGTCAGTCAGTCTTTTTTTTTAATTTTTGATCATGGTAGTATCATTCCCCATTTTTTGCCACATTCTGCTATGAAACATCTAAAACCAAAGAACTCTTAACAGATGGGGGCAGAGGTCTAGATTCTGTAAGTTTAAGGGTCCTTGATGTAAAAAAATTGAGAATATACACGTTTCTTAACATATACTGTATATGGAAAGATTAGCATGGTTTTGTGCACAAAACAAATACACAAATGGAAACATGTGCATTCATCTGTGTTATATTAAAACATCCTCTGGACGTAATACAGATGATTTTCCCAGGTGTATTTTTTCAGTTTTGTTGCTATAAATGGTATAAGTAAAATAAAAGCTTATTGGAGTTAAACCCGGTAAAAGAAATTGCCAACATGAGAGGTGACTACAAAAGAGTCAGAATCAATTTAGGTTGCTGTATAGAGCAAATTATGCTAGAAAATAAATTGTGATTGATTAGGATGTGTGATTGAAGTATTTTTATACATCTTTATCTGATCTTTATAGATCTTGTATAACAAAGTTTGGGTAGAAAAAAAGTCCACCCTTATTCTTTAACCCTCTATTGGAAGAAATTAGTTTGGAGCACCATGGATTTTCATTCATATTGTTGCCATAAGTTGGCATATTAAAAACAAATAACATAAAAATTGAATTACATGTTGATATAAAAATAGTGAGAGATAGTAAGTTAAATGTTGAAATGTTGGAAATGATTCCAAATTTCTGAATAAAAGATGACCTTTGGTTGTGAGACAAAGATCACATGTCAAATGTTCATGAGCTGAATATACTGATCATGTGACCTTGTAAATTGTATGTCCTTTAAAAAAGAAAGCCCCCCTTTTACATTGAACAATATAGATTTTATATTAGAGCTTTTTAGAAAAAAAAAAAGATAAAGCATAAAAACTCAATGCTTCCCCCTGTATCAGGGTTTTTGTATTTTAACAGGTTAACAAACCAGCATTCTGCTGCCAAGTCCTGGTGAAGCAGCAGCAGAAAGAATTAGAAGAAGAAGCAGCATCATGGTGGCTTAAGAGGAAGAATTGGAACCCCTGCTACAGAGACAGAGAAACCCCAGAGGGGTGAGAAGGAGGAACGAAGGTGCGAAGGTGAAGCCGCGGCGTCGGAAGCCAGAGAACGAGGAAGATAAAGAGGCCGAGGGAGATGGAAAGAGTGAGAGGCAGAAGCACAGAAACCAGGGAACAGAGGAGGCTTGATATGATTTCAATGGAATGTTTGTTGACAATGCTCTGTGGCCCCAGGGCCTCGGGATAAATGATTGAACACTGCTCCTGTCAAAGCCAGAGGATTTCTGTGGGCTTGTGTTTCTCTTCGCACTCTTTCGCTTGAGGGAAGGTAGCAGTCGACTAATTGACACGGAATTAAGCATGAAACGCACTAAGCGCGGCCCACTGCTGCCACACGGCTGGCCTCTCCATCAAAGAGGAGGCTCCCAGCCAGCTAAAAAGGCTTCAGACCAAAACACAAAGCACATATTAAGATGAAAATCAGACACGTGCGGATACGCATCTGAACAAAAAAAAAATGAAGATAAACATCCGAGCAGATGGGCCCACTATTCAATTACACCAGATCAGTAATTCAACGTTTTAACACCCACGCACATAAGCAAGTGACACATGAGCAAATCACAAAAAAAAAAAAAAAGAATTGCAGGCTATACAGAGAGTACATAAGCAAAACAGTATAGACTTTTCTCGTGATAAATAGCTCCATGAGAAAGTAATCCTTCAAGATTAACGGTGTCATTCTTTGCCACACCTTGCATATTATGCTCAGGGGGGCTGCTTGCAAATGGCTGAGCCGGGCGTGTACTTGTCCTAACTGTTCCGCGTGCTCAGAAAATCAAAATGCATGGAAGAGAGAGAGAGAGAGAGAGTGAGAGAGAAATAGACAAATCTAAGAGGACAGAGTGGACAAGAAGAGAAGGAAAAACTGGTGGAAACTGTGACCTAGAAGCCACGATGGATCCTTGTCACCACATCCTCTATGTACACCATTAATCTATACTACTGCTATTATAATTATTGTCAACTATTTTCCTGTTTTAAATGTATTGTTACCATCCTGTGCACAGGGAGGGGTAAAACATTTTAGCAATTGATAAAGTCCCGTGTAGGACCAAAAATTTGCTA
Source organism: Eupleurogrammus muticus (assembly GCA_036785175.1). Taxonomy (NCBI): domain Eukaryota; kingdom Metazoa; phylum Chordata; class Actinopteri; order Scombriformes; family Trichiuridae; genus Eupleurogrammus; species Eupleurogrammus muticus. The sequence goes on from JAYKQN010000018.1 coordinate 3,434,549, forward strand.
AAGTGCCCTCTTTCAGCTGAAACATGTGCAAAAGTGGCTTCTTGGAAGCCAAAATGTGTGCTATATTGCCCTCTAGGAGCAAAACATGAACTGAAGTGCCTTCTCGGTAGCTAAAACACATATTAAAGGTCCCTCTAGGAGCAAATACATGTGTTAAAATGTCCTCTAGGAGCTGAAATGTGGGCAAAAGTTCCCTCTTGGAAGCCAAAATGCATGTTAAAGTGTCCTCTTGTAGCTAAAAAAATGTGTAGGAACAAAACATGTGCCTAAGTGCCCTCTTGGTAGCTTGAATGTGTGTTAAAGTGCCCTCTTGGAGAACAAAGTTTGTTCTAAAATGCCCTCTAAAAATGTCATTATCTAGGTGTGTAACTCAACTGTAAAAAGTCCAACTTGATGCGATCCCAGTCCGACTAAGGTGCATTCATGCATTTTAAATTGACGCCATAGTCAGATTACCACTATGATCTGATATCTTGTGTCAAGTATACAGACTGAATGAGAAGACAGAACAAAGAAGTTTATAGTAAAAAACAGAGACAGAGAAACAGATTGTGTCAGGGTGGAGGTTGGGTGGGGGCACATGTATACAGGTGGGCTTTTGTTTTCCATATACGTGCCTGTGATTGAGCGAAGCCCGGGTCGATTAGGGTTGCACAGCGCGGACCTTTAGCTGTAAATAAACAGAACCACCTGCTGTAGCTCAGCCAGCAACACGGCAGCGTACAAGGAGTCTCACCTCATTAAAACTTGGAGCTGTGACAACAAAAACAACATGACTAAGCAGCGGGGTGCGAGGGGTGGGGCGCCCTAAAAAAAAACTAAAAGACTGGTAGGGAGGGGGGAGGGAGAGGGGAGGGGGGTCGATGCCTCCTGCAGAGGTTCGCAGTAATGGTCTGGAGCAGGAAGACGTGTCAAGCTTGCCCTTGTGAAGGAGTGGGAGACAAGAAGTGAAAAGGAGGAGGAGGAGGACGAGGAGGAGGGTCAAAGGGCCAACCCTGTCCTGCTGACTCCCGACCAATCAGCAGCTGTCCTACTCTGTCTTCAAAGGCAAAAGGGGAGGAGGAGGAGATGGAGGAGGAGGAGGTGGAGAGTCTGGAGGTAAGCAAGAAAAGAAAAAAAGAGGAGGAGGATGGGCGGATCCCTAGGGTCAATTATCCCTGGGAAGGAGGTTCTGGAGGCAACACTCTGCATCTCGTTTGCACGGTGGCGGCGGCGAAGGTGCACCTGAGCGGGCGTCATCGCCGACCACAGCCGAGGCAATTAATGTCCCCTTCCAATGACATACGCTGCTCGCTGTGACAGTGGCCAGGCGGCGGCGGGCCGGGATGAGGAGGCCTCCGTCTTCCCACTGAGACTAATTTCAGGTACAGATGCCGGCCTCGGGTTTCAGTGGCAGAGCAAATTAAAGAAGCTGAGGGTCGAAACTTAAACGCACACACACACACACACACACACACACACACACACACACACACGGAGGAATGCACACATGCAAAGGAGTGTTTGTCTAAAATGACACAAGAAATGGCACAATCACCCTCTAATGTACAATATATAGAGACATGCTGAAGTATAAATACATAAACACATACAAAAACACCTGCAAAAACAAGAGAGTGTCAGTGAGGCTAAAGAACATCTCATCATATCATTACATATACATTCATCCAGTAACTCACATTTAAAAAGAAATGTGTAAAAATCTTGATAGATAAAACAAAATGCCTTTTTTATATTACTTTAAGACTTTTTGTTAAGAGCTGATGGTAATTGGATGGAGACATCTCTACGCTTTTATTTCACTTCATTCTCCACTACAGAAACAGACACTTATTCACCTATGAAGCAGGTTCAACAATGTGCCAAGATGTTGAATTACGCCTAAGCTCATCATCTGCTTTGCCAAAAGTAATAAAATATTATGAATCCCATTAAAAAAAACTCTGTGATAGAGGAAGTTACGAGCTCACTCACATTCCCTCAGTGCTGCTTGGATTCATCTTTGAGCTGTTGTTTTTTGGAGCAAATTAGTGAGAACAGAAGTCACACTGTAACAAGGGCAAAATGTTTTAGTTAAATACTTTTCATTTTATTGCTCAAGTTTCTTCAGGTTAAGCAGTATGTACACTGACAATACAAAATAGTAATGTAATGAATCTGACACTTTAACGTTCTTTAATTTAAAGTAATACTTATATAAGTACTGATCAGCCTCAGGATTTTTACCTCATGTCACGGCAACACAAGACGTGTTCTTACAATTGTTTTATTCCTGCTATCTCATGTTATATAACATGATTTATTAAGCATCTACAAAGCTGCTAATTAAATCTCAGAAAGTCTGATTTCTGATATAAACCTCTGTATATATCATATATATATATATATATATATATATATATATATATATATATATATATATATATATATATATATATATATATATATATATATATATATATATATATATAAATATATAGTGCTAAAAAATGTTTCCCTACAAGTTTGTCATTCAGGGAGAATAAATGTATGAGTCAATAGGTCTATAGTGTTCTCTATGTGGCATCTGATGGTTGGAATTGAAGGGTCAGTGGTGATCAGAACATGAGAAATCATCTTTTTGGACAATGAACAATGTATGTTTCACTTCAACCTCACTGGCTCTGTTTACACTGTGTGTCATTATAAAAAAAACACTTTTAATATTAAACAAAGGGTAAGCAGCAGAGATTCACTATGAAATTACAGCATAGAAAAAGTGCGAAGAAAAATCAATGTTGATGACAGAATACAGTGATACCCCCAGGCTTTTTTCCCCATTTATACCCACATCTTTAATTTAGAATACAAAAGACTGAGGAAAACTGAGAAGTACAAAATGTGTGTCATTTCAAAAAGCTACTTCTGGGTGTCTAATTTAGGAGAACACAAATAAGTACAGTATGTGTTATATCTTAATACATATTAGAGCTGCAAGGATTTGTTGATTAATTGATTAGTTGTTATCTAACTAACTCGCCAACTATTTTGATAATCAGTTCATTGATTTGAGTCATTTTTTAAAAGAGGAAATGTCCAAATTCTCTGGTTCCAGCTGCTCTTCTCTAATTATTTCCTGGTTTCTTTACTTTTTATAATAGTAAACTGATGATCTTTGGGTTGTGGACAGTTGGTCTGAACAAAAAAAGACATTTTAGGTTGAATCTTCAGGTCTGGAAAACACTTTTTCACAATTTTAAAGGATTTTTACCTGGTGGAGAAAGACAAAATCACATAATTTAAAGTCAGATTTCTATACACATGTATATATATAGTGCCTTGTGTAAGTATTTCACCCTCTTAAACTTTTTAACCTAATGCCGTATATATGTGTTATATATATATATATATATATATATATATATATATATATATATATATATATATATATATATATATATATATATATATATATATATATATACATATATATATACATATATATATAAAGACAATGAGGGCAACAAGAACAATTCTATTCCATGTGTTATTCCTGGTTCACCTGGAAGCTGTGATGGATCCTGCGCCTCATCCTCCACTTATACCAACATTCATTACATTTCTGTTTGTTTGTAATATCCAAATTTCCCTGTAATGTTTCCACCTGCACACATCATCTACTGCACGCCTGTCCGTCCTGGAAGAGGGATCCCTCCTCTGTTACTCTTCCTGAGGGTTCTTCCGTTTTTTTTTTCCCCTTTAAAGGGTTTTTTTTAGGGAGATTTACCTTGTACGATGTGAGGGTCTAAGAACAGGGGATGTTGTGTTGCTTTTGTACAAACTGTAAAGCCCTTTGGGGCAAATCTGTGATTTGTGATTCTGGGCTATACAAATAAATTGAATTGAATTGAATTGAAAATTGACTTGTTCTATAGTTACAGCCATTTTATAACTTTTAAATATAAATTATAACCACTAATCTCCAAACAATCGGCTAAATATAGAAGATGTTTGCTGATATTTGCTCTATTTTGAGTATGGGGACTGTATGGGGGCTGGGCTTTTTGCAGAGACTGTGTGTTACTTACACTCTGATGTCAGCGAGTGTGTTACCATGTAATCAAGTCATGACCTTGTATGTGGCTTCGTTGCTGCAGGGCATTACAGCTATAGCAAGGCTAACATGAGGCTAATGAGTGGCATTCATTGCATTTGGGTGCATGGAAGACATGCAAGCACACACACACACACACACACACTCACACACACACACCCTTCCAGAAAGAGACACATATTCAACAGATCCATCCTTCCGATCACTGCTCCCCATGGCCCCGGAGCTCACAATGAAGCCCAGTGTTTCCCTCGATGGGTAGTCTGCGCTCTCCTCCCTGACCATCCCCACTCATCCGAGACGGAAATAGACATCGCTTTGCTTCCCTGCTCATTCTCCAAGTCAAACTTGTGGTTGACACACACTGGATGAATGACTAATTCCTCCCCACTTTGCCTCAGCCGGCTACAGAGGCACGGTTCCGTGTTTTCAAGCTTGCCACCTAGAGAGAGAGAAAAAGAACAAGTGAACTTGGGTTTTGGCTTTCGGATGCAGAGGGGGAGAAGAGAAAGAGAGAGAGAGAGAGAGAGAGAGAGAGAGAGAGAGAGAGAGAGGGAGACCATGTGTACTAGTTTCAGCAGACACGTCAGAGACACACACACATGCACGCACACACACTTACAGCAAAGCTAGTCGGCTTTTGACAGTGGCAGAATTATTATGGCGAGGTGAATATTACCCCCCTGGGACTTCATTTACCTCCAGCATATTCACTGAGTTTCTCTGTGTTTTACTGCTCCTCATAATCCAAGCCAACCCCACACACACACACACACACACACAAACACACACACACACACACAAACACACACACACACACATACACACACACAGAGACTCATATCACCGTACCACACACTATTTTTATGTCCATGACTGTTGTCAGGGTTATTATTGAGATCATTATGGGATGTGGATAGTATTCAGATGCACCCCCCCCCTAACTACCCATCAGCCCCACCCGTTTTGGTGCAGTTCTGGGTCTTGGAGGCCTCTCTTGTGAAAGGTTACCGAAGCTTTTCATTTCCAGGCTCTGTTTATCAATAAAGCACATAGTTGAGCATTGGCACGCGCAATACGCTCGCTCTCACAGCGGCGGTTTTCTATTTCGTGGCCACTATATTATTGTAATTCTCCTCTTGGTATTTAGCCGTTAAAGGTCACTGATGGACTTCTTTTGTTGTGCTGTTTGAGGTCTCTTTTGCCCATTGTGTTAACAAGTCATTAAAAATTGAGGGAAGTAAAGGCAGGCCCGGAGACACTGCATATGGTTGGAAGCATTATTATTATTAAATAATCATGTTTGTCTCCTAAATTGAGAGTGACTCATGCCACAATATCAGTAATTAGATAAATTATTGATGGGCTGGCGAGTGGGTGAGAGGATGGTTGGTGGTGGAAATGGAATTGCCAAACCCAATTACTGTCTTTTTCCTCAGAGTGGCCCCATTAGAGGTTGTCACTTAGACCACCAAATGGTTGCACTAATAAAACCACAACTAGCACTTAACCAGCTTAATTAATAGTAAAATAATTATTATTTTAATTGACTCGGATTAAATGCTGCAACAAGAGGAAAAGCTTCACATGAGCAGAGGCTCCAAGACTCTGCTTTAAAGTGAAATATTGTTTCTTACAACAGTGCAGTAAGGTTTGGTTTCTACAGAAAACAACTCTACCTGGAGTAGTGAACGTAGCCAATGACCCTGGAATTTCTTTGATTAATATCACACAAGACACATACATGTAGGTGTGAACAGACTGTTACAGGAAGAGCTGCAATGATTTGAGTCAATTTACAATGAAATGTCCAAATTCTCTTTATTTTTTTCTGGTTTCTTTATTCATCTATTATAGTAAACTGATCTTGGAGTTGTGGACTGTTGGTCTGGACAGAAAAGACATTTAAGATTGAATCTTCAGCTTTGAGAAACAGTGATTGACATTTTACACCATTCAATGAACCAAAAATGAATCAATTTATCATTTCAATAATTGATAGCTCATTGACACACACATACACACAGACACACACACACACACACACACACACACACACAATTATTCATTTCAATAATTGATTTCATGATTGTGATCAGATAGGAGACATTTTGAACTTTGCAATAAAAAGCTGAACAAAGTTCCTATAGTTTTCATTATTTGAAAGCAAGCTTTTAAAAAAAACAAACATACAAATTGTACAGTGCATGGCACTGGGTTAAATCCTGTCAGGAATTTTTGTTCCATTGTTTCTGGTCTACATCTATATCCAATAAAAGGACCAAGTACCCACCAAAATCTTTAAAAATTGAACAAATAAAATGTACAGTTCATCATTTTGTACATCAGATAATTGTCAAAAGGACAAAATTGGATCAAAAGTCACTGTTGGAAGTCGTTTGGAACTCTATGATTAACTTAATACAAACATCACGCTGTCAACTGCTGGGCGATTTTACAAATTTGACACTGGCTCGGCATGATTCTCCATCTGCGTCGACCAAAGGAAGGACTCTGAGAACAGGCTGCTGCCCCCGAGCAAGCACAATCCACCGGGGTGCGAGTTTGCTATCGGTGCTACGAGGCACCTGCAACACGCCCACCATAAAAAGCGACTATCCCTCTTCCGCTAATACCCATCAGCCCCCATCCCCACCCCCCCTCTCAGGAGGGCACGGTGTCTTCCATCCCTAGCATGAATAAAACAAGTTCTTATTCTTTTCTAGATAAACAGCCTCCATATGCCCGCAAACAAGACAACGGGGGGGGCACCAAGCTTTGGTTTTCCTCCAGCTACTGCAATGGAGACGTGCTCCCCAGACGCTCGCTGGGCTCTGCAAAGTGGTCCTGCGACTGCTCTCCACCGCCTGGCCGCAGGCGCAGGATGGAACTTCTAAGCACAAACAGAATGGGCTAAACACCTAGGAAGGGGGCTCGTTGGCAGGCTGAACAAAGCGTATTATTCATTCAGTGTGTCGATTCCTTATGTACATGGTGTTATTAATTGAATTCCCCAATGAGATTCCCTGGTCCCTGTTTGTTCATTTTGAATCCACACAGAACGCTGACGAAGTGAGTGAATCATTAGGAGGCGTCGTCACTCCGGCCCCCGGATTTGACAAAAGAGGCTGGGAGAGGTGCACATTAGCCGACAGAAAAGGTTAAGCTGGGTAAAAGTAAGGGAGAGGAAACGCGGTGGACAAATTGAGGAATTAGCAACGTGCATGGTGGGGGGAAGAGTCTCGGAGGACCTGGTGCCGAGGCGAGACCTATTACAGCACATGGCACCAGCAGCTGGGTGGGTAATTATCATCATGTGTTTAGCAAGGCCCCTTATCCAGGGCAACATATATGACTTGTGCTTTAACCACTTAGCTGGCCCATTTAGCTCCATGGCGGCGTGTATGCGTGAGTCGAGGGGTGGGGGTGGGGGGTTAGCGCCTAAACACTAGGCAGCGGTTTCCAGTTTCTTGCTGCAGGTGCTGGGTAGTCAGATAGTCTGAGGTGCAGGTGTGTGTGCCTATTACATTATCTGCAACATGCACATCAACGGACATAGGCAGAAATCCCAAGGGGGTGCACAGGAAATGTGACCCCCCCCACCTGACCCACACAGTTGTCAGCCTCAAAAAACCTTTATAAACACATTAAAAAAGTTAAATAAACACACAATACAAACACCAAATATAAAAATATTTCCTAATTGTTTAAAAAATGGTGACTCCCCCAAAGTGGTTTCATTAGCTAGCTACACGTAAGAAGCCAATAAAACAACTATGATGAAATTCTATCCAAAATCAGTGTCTTTTTTTACATGCTGGTTAAGATCAGAACTAATGATTGATAACAAGCTCAAATATTGTAAGTTATCACAGGTGAGGAAAAGGAGTAGAGGGGAATAGTAGAGGTTCCTCCATTAAAGATTTCCATTCAAACCTTCAAGACAAGTTGGAAAGGGAATTTTCTTCTTGTAGCGTAAAGTGCTTTGAGTGGTCGAAAAAGACTAGAAAACCACTATACAAATGCAGGCCATTTGCCATTTACCATTTTTTCATGTCCCCTATCAAAAATGATTTATTGAAAACTGTTTATTGCTCCACCATGAATTAAATGGGATTTTTGCCCCCACATCCACCCCTGCTATTCAACTGCAGCAATGGTTTTTGACTAATTATAAAAACTACACCCATCTACCACCTTTAGTTCTATTACTAGGCCTCTCACCCACGTCACTCTTGGATCTTTTGTCACAAACTCCTGCCATACACTGTACACACTGTATTTCTCCCCAACGTACAAATATACTGTATATATACGCTTCTCTAGCACACCCTGTCGAAATGGAACTTGCAGGAATCAACCGAGTAATGTCTCCTATTAAAACACCTGTGTCAGTCCTGTCAGTCAAAACAGAAAGCTGCTTCTGATTGGATAATATGTAGCCATTCATAAGCAGAAGCACTACTGTATCTGGTTAAGTCTTGATCCAAGAACCAATGAAATAAAGCACTGGCATTCCATGGAAGTTGTATCATTCTTTAGGAACTATGACTGAATAAGCTACATTGCTCTTAAAAAGATTTTTATCAATTTAATAAAAATTCTATATATTTTTTTTTCATGTCGGACCACCAGCCGCGGATCTCCAGTGTGTGACACACAAAGGGTGCAGCGTCGTGTCCTTGGGGAAGGTGAAGGAGTGACCCAGTGAAAATCCAGCTGGGATCCTGGTGAGCAGGGGGGTCCAGATGTGCATGTGTGTGTGTACACATGTGTGCCCACTTCCAGCTAGGGGTAGGAAACATCTGGCTCCCTCCATCTGCTGCTCCTCTATCAGCACTCTCACAACGTGGATGTCTGAGTGTTTTCCATGTGCTGTGGATCCTTGTTTTACTCTGTATAATCCATTATGAAAAAAACAAACAAAAAAAGCTGTACACCACACATACATTTCAAATAATTTGAGAAATTATAATTTGAAAGAAAACGTGCCAAGTTAAGCACTAAGGTTTTACTTTCCTAATAGCAGAGCAAAGACTTGGTGGATGTATATTTTGTTTGAAAGCAACACGCTGTTTTGTGTATGTGAGGTTTTCCCTTTGGTTGTTAATCATTTGCTCTGAGCAAGTCGACTCTATCCAACAGCTTCTGGGAAAAAAAAAGAGAGAGAGAAAGATCTGGGGTTAGTATGCTAAAATCTGCCCAAAACAAGACACATGAGACATGCGGTTCTAGTGTTAATTAGAGAGCCAATATTACAAGATAAATCAGAGATGGAGGGTAGGTTTGGAGGAGAGGGAGATGAGGGAGGGAAGGAGGGATGAGGAGGGGAAAGAGAGAGGGAGAGAGGCACAGGGAGGGAGGGCGTGCTGTTGATTTGAGCAGGGCCTGGGGGCAGCCTACAGGGCAGAGAGGGGAATGATAGGCTGGCTAACCAGGCGCTGATCAGGCCTGTGCAGCTCCTCTTTCATCAATACTGAACAACCAAAGTGACGGGAGAAAGTCTGTTAGCCGCCCCCTGTTCGCTTCAAAGTCGGCGTCAAACACCATCGAGTGTCACTCCATTTTAAGATCATCAATTATGCGTTTTGATCCGTCCATGGCGGCCCGAAACTGCATTTCCATGGATCGGGCACTCAAACAGAGAAAGTGCTGCAAAGCGAATGTCGTGCTGCTAACGGAAACCAGCATTGGTTTCCTCAGAAGAGACTAAACCAAATATATTCATCAATGAAGTCTATTTTAATGATGAGACAAAAGACATGGACTGTGATGGAATTGACAAACATTTTTTTTTTTGACAAAAAAAACGATACAAAGTGTACTTCATCAATAAAAACATAATAAAAAATATTTGTGTGTGTGTGTCGGTGTGTGTTGGCACTAAAATCAGCGACGTCTGCACACACTTTATTAAAGTTGTGTAGGGAACATTCAGCTAGAGAATGGGGAGTAAAAATAATGGGGCCCACACAGAACTAAACAAAGGTTCTTGACAATAATTCCTATTGTTACAGGTACCTACCTAGATTAATATTGACTCAAACTATACTAAAATACTTAGCATTTTAAGTCTACTAAAACTAGACTAAAACACTTTGGATTTTAGTCTACTTTGACTAAAACATGACTAAACAGAAGATAAATACAAGTTGACTTAATTTGACTTGAACTAATCTAGTCGTTAATAAGACAATAATATAACATAAGACATAAGATCAAAACTGAAACTACATTGAAAAAAATAGCCGACAAAGTTAACACGCACAGAACACCTAATAAAAACAATGTTCCTCTACCTCTTTTACCTCCCCAAAATTTCAACGTGTAACAGCGATGGTGGTGGCGGAGGAAGTGAATAATCTGTAATCGAGGCGACGTGGAGGAGGAGGAGGAGTGCGGCGTCGCTAATGCGACTTAGACCATGCTGTTCTCTGAGGAAGACAGCACTGGAGGGGAGGAAGAAGAGGAGGAGAAGGGATGTGCATGGAGGAAGAGGGAAAGAACACACACCGAGGTGTTTGGGGGGAGTGGGGGGGATTGCTGCTACGAAACGCGGCAGAAGGTTCGGAATAAGGCGCTCTGTGTGGGCCCCATTATTTTTACTCCCCATTCTCTTCTCCCCTCTTCTCTCCTTTTGAAGACAACGGGATTTTTCCTCCTCCTCCCCGACATAAAAGTAAACAACGTTGCCTGCAGGCACAATTTTCCTGGCAACACAATAAAATGTGCAGTGAATTTATGATGGTCATCCATTAGCTCTTACCAAGGAAACATCACCCGTATCTGTCGTCCATCATTATAATAGAGGGTTAATGCACTGAATTTACATAAAAAAGTCATATTGTCTGCATGAATTATTTACACCCTCAGCTGTTTTTTCCAATTTCGCTTTTTTTCCTCCCCTCTCCGTCCTCTCGTTTGTGGCATGAGTTTTTTTTTATTTTTTATTTTTGGTCCAGATTCTGGCAGAGGAAATCTGACAGTAAATTCCGCTGTGAGGTGGTCCTGTTGTCACCGCCTCTCTGTCCCAATATTTCTCTCCATCCCTCCCTCCTTCCTTCCATCTTTCCCTCTCATCCTCCTCTTCTGTCTTTGTCTAAGAGGGACAGTGAGAGCTGGAGGCAGCGTGGTGCGTTTATGGCCTCCAGGTTGTTACCACGTCAATCAACACGCTGGAAATCCTGCGGCTTCACACTTCACCTCTAGGTTTCCCACTAATCACCATTCATTATTAACTATAACTATAACTATAACTATGTAGCAATAACTGCAACAGACAGTCATTTACTAGACAAAACTTCAACCATCTTGTTATTGCAAAGTTAAATGATTCTGTGACCAGAATCATGAAAGATTGCTTGATTTTGATGTTAAGATTGATTGCTCATTTTAATGATTAATTGATTAGTTGTTTGGTTTATAAATTGTGTGGTGTAAAATGTTGATCAGTGTTTCTCAAAGCTGAAGATTCAACCTAAAATTTGTTTTTGTCCAGACTAACAGGCCACAACCCAAAGATCATCAGATTATTGTTAAAGAAGAATAATAAAAAACAGAAAATAATCAGAGAAGATAAGCTGGAACCAGAGAATTTGAACATTTTTTTCTTTGTGTCTTCTCTATAAAATTATATATAGAGAAGACACTTACATATAGATGCAGATATAGAGAAGACACAAATTCCTGTTTGTAGAGAAATTAAATTACACAGAAATACCAAAAAACATCATGAATACGTTCAGTCCTTCGAGCTGATGAGTGAAATAGTCATGTTAAAGCTGGTTTACTCACTAAATGCGCTGCAGTTCCGATTACTGCAGCCTGAATCCTTCGTGGCCTGATGTGGTAACACACACATGAAATGATCAGTGCCAGTCGCCGTATTGTAAGTGAATTATCCTGGTATCACACCCCTGTAATGAAGGCTTGTACGACACTAACAGTTGCCTCTCAGACCCCGGGGAAAAGCGCCGTGATTGAGCAATTATGACAAGCTCAATTACTGTCATCATATTATCATAGCTAATCCAACTCCGCCACGCTGCGCCTTCCACTGCACTGATCACGCTGCCTTTTCCTCACTGTCATCGAGGTGAGAAAGTGCTGTCACCGACGCCGCTTGTGCTCCCATGAAACACGCTCAAATGACTATGTGGCAAATATGTCAATCTACGTGTTCCTGTCTGTGTTTCCGTCTTCTCTCTCTCTCTCTCTCTCTCTCTCTCTCTCTCTCTCTCTCTCTCTCTCTCTGGGATGGATGTCTTAATTTTTTCTAATTCCGCCTGACAGTGCCATGGGCGCTCTAGCGTGCCAAGCTAAATTTGTGACACGCCTTGACAGAGTGCAGGTTTAGTGAGCTGTTGGCGTCCCCCCCCCCCAAACGAGAGGGCCAAACATGCTTCCTGAGCAACGATCATGCCACCGCGACTCGTCCGGCTGTGCAGTGGAGCGTCGCAGGAAGCTGGAGGCAGAGGTGGCGCTTGGGCCCGGCCCTCGCCATACCTTCACTGTGGTGGTTATTTTTAATATGACTACTCTATTCACTATATTTTTTGATCATTTTTTATATATACACACTATATATCTAAAAGTATTGGCTCCATCAGTTTACATGGCCTACCACTTCCTGTCATTCCCAAACAATTTAATTCCTTTTTATTCCCTATTGAGAATGGGCTGATTTCATGCATAATAGTGATTTTTAATAGTCCATAGCAAGATTTTGCTGTCAAATCGGTAAAAAAAGGCTCAGGACACAGATAGAGTAAAAGGTTAATAAAAAATGCGAGGAGGAGCATCCAGGTGTCAGCGACCTCAAGCCATCAGATAATCCTTCAACAGAGGGAGTGACGGGGGCCAGTCAAACAGATGTAGATGAGCAGGTCAGTGTTGAGGAAAGTCAAAGGCATAGGTTGCAGGTGTTTTTTTTTTCAGAGAGCACAGTGGTGCCAGAGGTGTGAGGGAAGGTGAACAGATCAATCGGAGCTGAGCCTCAGGTAGAACCTGTTCTCATCCGTATAACATCCTTTGTGTGTGTTTTCTATGCCGTTGTTTATTCCTCTCGCTTGTAAACTTCTCCTGAGCGGCCTGATCCCTGCTTTCTCTCCAGGCTGCCGCTCTCAGTCATGTTAAGGAGTCAGGGATTAGAGGTCAGGAATGAGGCCACCGCCTCAGCTCCCATCGATCCACGTCCACATGTTTCAGGAAGTCATGAAGGCAACGACCTGTTGAGGTGGAAGGTTAGGTTTGTGACCTAATGACTTCCTCCAATCCTACTGGACTGGCTTAAGCATCATTGTTTTGCCCTCTTAAAGAAAATAAAAGTGCTTGTCCACAGCTTAAGGCAATCTCGATTTATAACTAAATATATTTCCATCACAACACACAACATTTTTGTCATATATAAAATAATACAGACACATGTGCTTTACCTGCTCTAAAAAATCTAATTTATATTTCTTATAATGCAGTAATGCATACATTTTTCTTCCAAGTACAAACCACAGATTCCAATATGCATAATATATATGCATGATGCAGTATCTCTGCATTTCTGTGTCTAAAATGACAAAATACAGCATTTACCAAGAAAAAAACAACTTCATTAGTTGGGGAAATAATATGGAATATATTTTTTCTCCTTTTTTATTTTTAATTTCTCTTGTGATTTCAGTATTATTTTTATTACATTTTGAATTTTGAATTGTGTAAAAAAATAATATGTATTAGGTGCCATATTTTGGACTAATCAAATGTTTTTATTATAAATTATAACACTTTATATTGGATCATACAATTCAGATTCTGTTCTAAAGCTGTACAGTTATAAAGACATAAACTCACTTTTAACTGTGAAATATAAAAGCAGAGATAACACTGGGCTACTTTCACACAACTTGCAAGTAAACCAATAACTCACTCTGAAACTTTGAAATATCCCACGATGCTGAGAAGTGCTGAGAAGAACAAGCAGGTCAGCTTACTGTACAAATAGGGTGGCAAACAAATTTGCATGTCAAAATTAAAAATCAATGTGTTCCACCTCACCTAATGACCAATCTCCCTACTGCTGCTCTCGGGCTCTGATTAACATTCTGGGGGGTTCAGGAGAAAAATGTTAGAGCACAGCATTAATCTCTCTCAGCAAAAAAGCTTGTATCTTCTGACAGGTGGGTCAAAGTTGCTGTTTAATCTAGCCCATAATTTCTGAAATGTGCTGACAGAGTGTATTTTAATACATTAAAACATGGTAGTGTTTGGGAAAGCTCAAGGCACGACACCTCAGCAGGAAGTCGGCGACCCTCGTTACGTTGGGAAACAGGGTGAAATAAAGTAGAATCCAGAGGAAAACTAAGCAATTCATCATTCATAAAATTCTTGGTAAATTCAACACCTTCTTTTTCAGTGTATGATGTCAGAAACATCTGGTGTTGAAGTGAGAGAATTAAAATAAATATATATATATTACAGTCAATAGATCAGCCTGAGGCACCAACAGAGTCAAAATAATTATTACAGATATTTTAAATTGCAGAAAACGTTAACTTTAGTGATTGTTCTGCCTTTCAACAGAACATATAAAATGAGGAAAAAAAATGTGTTTGAGATCACATATGGTGTCCCTCAGGGATCCACCCTGGGGGCCACTTCTATTCTGAATGACTATTAGTGAGTATTAGTAGTATAATGTTTCCTGTTACTTACATTAAAGGCTGGTTGACAAAACATTCAGCTAAACAGTAAAAAGTAATTCTCTTTGGTCCCCTTAGGCCCATAAACCATCTGGTTAAACCAAAGAAAATTGAAGTTATTATCTTTGGTAATCTTAAAATCAACTCTCAGATGCATAGTGTAATAAATAATGTCAAATTGAATGGATGTAATTATTGATCAAGATCTCAACTGGAAGCCACATGTTAAATATGTAAAAACAAAAATGTCCAACTCAGTTGCTGTACTAGATAAATCCAAAAACATTATTTACTAAAGATCCTTGAACATAAAGTTTTTCCTTCAGTAAACATCATCAACAAATTATTCAGAATATTTTTGATTCTATGCTCTGTCTTGACAAACAAGTCAGTTCTATCATCAACTACAAACTCAAGACTCTTTGTATGATATAGGAAAAGTCATTCATTTCTCATTGCACCACAACTGGACTATCGTCATGAACCTGTCTACAGGTGAACCAAAATGCTGCTTCAATAATGTGGACTGGTAATTGCTGATTGCTTTTGAGGCTCTTAATGGTCAGGCCTCCTCTTATATTAAAGGTTGTTCAGCTCCTGTATCTCTTAGGTCTGACAGCAAATCTCATCTATGACTCCATGATTCTTTGCAGTTCCTGTTTCATGATTGTATAATCAATTGTAACTATTGATCAGTCTTCTGATCTGATGCTTTCTGGGGCTGCAGTTATATTATTCTGATAGTTGATTTAATCCATAGATTAGTGAAACAATTAATTGTTCATTTTTTGATTCACAAAATGGTCATAAAATGTTCATCATCATGTTTCCCAAAGCTTAAGATTCAACCTAAAATGTCTAACCAACAATCCAAAACCCAAAGAGCATATGTTTACTATTGTACAAGACAAAAGAAAACCAGATTTGAGAAGCTAGTACCACAGAATTTGGACATTTTGTCAAGACAAAATTACTTCAGTAGATGTTTTGATTATTAAAATAGTTGGCAATTAAGGTAAAAATAGATAAACTGTTTTTTAGGAGCAAAGTATCAATCAAAAAGATGCATCTTACTTTTTTATCTTTTTAAATCAATCTGTATTGTTGGTTCTACAAATTTATTGTATTAACTCATTCAGCTACTTTTCCCTGTGCAAATAAACACAGAGGATGTCAGTTAGTGTGCTAGCTGGCCACTATTTGATTAATTGATTATTGGATTAGTTGTACGGTTCATAAAATGGTCAATCACTGTTTCTCAAAGCTGAAGATTCAACTTAAAATGTCTTCTTTTAATTGAGACTGTTTACTATTAGAGAAGAATAAAGAAAGAAACCAGAAAATAATCAGAGAAGAGAAGCTGTAACCAGAGAAAATTCTTCCTAACAATGAGCCAAATTGATTGAATTAATTATAAAATTAGTTGTCAATTAATGCACTAGTTGACAACTAATCAAATCGTTGCACCTCTGGTGCTCTCCCTGAACTAAACCTACTGATACTTAGGTATCACTTTAATACATAAACCACATATTAAGGCACATTTTTTATTCACTGTTCAGGCCACAAATCTTATATTCTGAGGTCATGTCTATAATTTTATATTCATCAAGTATTTTTTTTTTACTTTACTTTTTGACCAGGACGTCAGTCAGTTTAAGCTGCTTTTGTGTCTCTACAAGTTGATTTTACTTGCCTACTTGTATAAAAATCTAAACCTACATTTCTTCATTACTTTATTTTTTATACAACAGATAGTAATAATGCCCTTAATGACCCTAAACCTGCCAAAGCTATTTATTTGTTTGATTGCTTGCACTTGATTTTCTTGTCCATTGGCAGGAAGGTGTCTGCAGAAATGTCTGCTTACCTATTGAAAAATGTATCTCTTACCTCTTGCCCAACCTAGTGGAAATGATATCACTCACACTGAGAGATCGTGGTGTCAGGGTCAATTGTCCTGCAAAAGACGAGGGAGATGGGAGACATGTATTGATTTTTCATTTTGTCAGGGTAAGCAAGCATGTTGCGGCTGGGCGCGGGTGCAATGAGGCGGACAGAATGTGCTTGACTGCTCTTCCAGCTTGTCACACGTGAGCTGCCACTGCTGAGACCTTGAAAACAATTATCAAAGAAACTATGAATAGGCCATCAAAATGTGTGCATCTTTGCTTTTAAACTGCTCAACACTCAAATCTGGTGCCAACGCTCTGGGTAATAATCCGTACAATTACATTACTCTAGTAAAAAAATAAAAAAATAAAAATTTGGCAGCGGATCCAAGAAGGGAAACTCAGCCATCATCTGGAAATCACAAACCATCTGGGCTTTACAGGGTGGAAACGCTCGTCAAATATATGACATAATGCCACAGGTCACAGACAGGCAGTCCAACCAGGGCTGAAGCCACCGCTTCACAGAGGTCGCAGAGGTCATGACCTCTATTTTTTCCCTTAGTTAGCCCTTAGGCTAGATTTCAGCAAGTAGAAAGAACACAAAGCTGAAAAAATAAATCCATAAAGCAACTACTTATGAAGACATCAGTCTCATGTGACAGAGATGCTCATAGCTTTCACTTAACGAGTGAAATATATTTGTGTGTCAATTGTAAAATGGTATGTATAGATACAACTGGAGAAATATATCAAAGTGATATAGTGCAATTACCTGTGATATCATAGGATTATCATTTAAAAAGTATATATATATAAATATAAATATGTATATAATCTTATTAATTACAGGTTTTGTAATGAATTACTGGCAATTGATTGTATCACAATATTTGCTTCATAAGCAAAATTTATTTTATATAAATGAACTTCTATATGTAGTACATTTTGTAAACCCTTATGATACTGAAAGTGGTCTACAGTTCTGGGAAATTCCTCAATGTTTTCCATGTTGATTCATTTCCTTCCTAATGAGGCCAGTCATTTATTCAGGTTTGGACTGCATGTTTATACTCACACCAGAACCAGAACCAGAACCAGTGGCATGTTTTGCGTTTTAAATACTATCGTAGAAAACCCACAAAATAGAACCGGAGTCCTATTCCAATATTCCTAGCTGCGGTATTCAGGCGACCGGTCCTGCTCTGAACACTCCTGCTCCTGTGGGTGCAAACTCTTTTTCGGCTGTAGCTCAGAGGTAGAGCAGTTGTCCACCAGTCGGTGCTTCGATTCCCGGCCCCCACCGGGTTACACTTAGAAAATGACCCCACTTTCTCCATATAAAAAAAAAACAAAAAACATGCATTTGTATTTAAGATAACATTAAGCTAATGGAAAATACACTCTATACATTGTTAAATGACTATTCTATCTGCAAGTGTCTAAAAGATGAAAACAGTTTAGCTGCTTAGGTGGAGCATTCTTTGACATAAAGGAAGAAGTTTGAAGGAAGAAGTTATTATTTAAGATAGTAATCACTATTTTACACATTGTAGCCTAATTATTACTCAGTATGCCATATATATTATATACATGGAATGTAGACATCAGTACTGTTGAAACATCCTGCTAAAGCCCTGAGTCCAACCAACGCCTCAGAGCAGCAAACAACTGAATTCCTAATCTAAAACCTCTGAACTTTACTGGGCGTGTTCAGTGAGAGCCATCCAAAGCAGCTCATCACTGCACGGACGCTACAGTTTGATAAAAGGACGCGAATGATTCCTATCGACTCGCCTCTGTTGCCCGTCCTCTCTGACTTTGCAGTGGTGGTCACGGATCTCGCTTTGGGTCCTAACCTGAAACATTTTCTCTAAAAAAAGAAAAGTGTGGGACACAGCTTAAATGCATACAGCTGATTCTGGAACATGGCGGAGTGTAGACGGCCAGCTCACTGGTTGAATATACATGACCTGTGAGGAGGCTGCTGCTGCCGCCGCTGCAGCGTGCTCCTGCATCTCTGCGTCCTCTCACATGAGCCGACACATCATCCAGTGAATTCTGTCCAGGGTAGAGAATGCAGCCCTCGCTACTCTCTGCTAACCTGGATGACCGATACTGACCAGACTGGAGCTCCAACACCAGCTCCTCTGTCTGTGCTGTGAGGGCAGAGTTGAGCTCTGGGGAATATGAGCTCATCAGAACACCCAGCACTTTCTGTCTAAGGTGCTAGTAAATCTCCTGATATTAATGCAACTCACCCGCTTTGTAAAAAAGAAAATGTAAAGACACAGGTGTGACAGGAGTGTCACCTGGAGTGACAGGTCAAATATGAATAAATGCATGTCAGAAACAGCCTCATTTATGGAAAAGCAAACTCATTTTCTGTTTTAAGCAGGTTGTTTAACCTGTTAAGATCCCAAACCTCCTCCTAATTATTTAATTAGCTCTTATGATCTCCTTTTTTTCTGACAGAATATACTCGTTATGTGTTCTGTAATGATCCTCATTGTGATTTCTATGATTGTATTGACAAATATCAGATCTTTGAACCCTCATCTTATTAATCATGGAACCTTCCATTGCAGATAATTTAGATTGTTTCAAGGTTTTTTTTTTATTTAC
Source organism: Eupleurogrammus muticus (assembly GCA_036785175.1). Lineage (NCBI taxonomy): Eukaryota > Metazoa > Chordata > Actinopteri > Scombriformes > Trichiuridae > Eupleurogrammus > Eupleurogrammus muticus. The sequence continues at coordinate 3,453,853 of JAYKQN010000018.1, forward strand.
TTATTTTTTTTATTTGCTGATTTGCATTTTTAATAAAGTATCTGTATTGAAACACAATGTTCGATTTTCCTTTTTTTTGCTCCATAACAGCAACATAAATTGATTCTTACTCTTCTGTAATCACTTCACATGTTGTAGATTTATTTTGACACTAGATTTAATTCCAATACCTTTGTGGTTGTGAAGATATTCCAGATTTATTATCATTTAGAGAAGGGAAATAGGTCTAGAGAATAGAACTAAATTGTACAACACAATAGATAAGGTAGTGCATTATTAAATCATTGATGTCTGTATATGTATGTTTTATAGTTTTGGCATCGCTCCTGTTAGTTTTTACTCTCAAAGTTAATTGCTGACATCTGGGGCTGTGGTGACATTGCCGTAACACAGAAATCACATGGACACAAAGGTTGTAAATAAACTCCCAGTTCAGAAATTCACATCAGGTATTTAACATTTGTGGTGAAAAGGGCGGAGAGTTCGATACAGGAAAAATGCTCAACTTGTTCAGGGACTTTTCTTTCAAAGAATATGTGCAGCAACAAGGATTCTGCAAATCAATCAGTCTGCTCCAATTTTTTTTTAAATGACTCATTTTTCCCAAATGTGTTTTCCTGCCTTTGACCTGTTTATAGCATATATACACACATATGGCATATTAATCAGTTGAATATTCAGTTTTAGGTGTATTAAAAAGAAAAGACACAAACCCAAAGATCATTACTTTAATTTTATAGAAGATCCAATCTTCTATAATGTCATATTTGAGAAACTTGAACAAGAGAATTTTGGTATTTTCTTATTAGAAATGACTTAAATCAATTCAATGATTATCAAAAAACTTGGTAGAAGTTCCACCAAGTATGAATTAAGAAAACATATTGCTTTACCTTCTTTAACTTAATATGTGCTGTTGGGTTTTATAGTGATGAAATCCTTCAGTTTCTGCTGAGCACAGAGTTTGTCAATTAACTGATTGATTATCAAGTAGTTGTGGTTCATAAAATGGCGTAAAATGTCAATAACTGTTTCCCAAATCTGAAGATTCAATAAAAAGTCTTTTTTAAAAGTCTCTTTTTTGTTCAGACCACTACCCAAAGATCATCAGTTTACTATTATAGAGTAAAGAAACCAGGAAATAATCAGAGAGAATTAGGACATTTCTTGTTAAAATTTAATCAAACTGATTATCAAAACAGTTGGGAATGTAATGTTTGGCAACTGTTTTTTTTTGGTTCATAAAAATGCTATAGAATGTCAATCACTGTTTCCCAAAGCTGCAGAGTAATACAAACTCATTTGAAAGCGAAACTGACATTGAAAGATTATTGATTTATCAGAGAAAAAGGGTGCATAGTAAATATATTGTATAAATATTAAAATGCATAACTTTACCAATAGACATATTGGGTTCATCCATCCATCCATTTTCTATCCCGCTTATTCCTTTTCAGGGTCGCAGGGGTCTGCTGGAGCCTATCCCAGCGCATTTTATGGCGAGAGGCAGGGATACACCCCAGATGGTCGCCAGCCAATCGTGGGGCACACACACCATTCACACACCATTCACTCACACACTCACACCTACGGGCAATTTAGAGTTGCCAATTAACCTGAGCATGTTTTTGGACTGTGGGAGGAAGCCGGAGTACCCGGTGAAAACCCACGCAGACACGGGGAGAACATGCAAACTCCACACAGAAAGGTCCCAGACCCAGGCCCCAAGGCGGTCTTGAACCTGCGACCTTCTTGCTGTGAGGCAACAGTGCTACCCACTGCTCCACCGTGTCGCCCATATTGGGTTCAATATGATTTAAAAATCTCTTCCATGCTATTCTTCTAAACAAGTCTGGAAAAAGCTTCTTGTCTTGTTGAACTTTTTTGCCCTCCAGATATGATCCAGTGGAACTGACAAGACGGGCAGCTTGTGGTGAATCCTGTTTCCTTTTTTAATTATTGCTATTTCCCAACGGGCTTGTACGCTCCTGAAAGCTGAAACGCGTGTGCTTTTGGATACAAAGCAGCTTTTCTTTCAAATGATATAAAACAAAAAAAAATGCTGCAATAAATCAAATTCCAATCACAGGGTATCAAACTTTGAAAGGTTTCCAAGATCACAAGAGTCACTTCACACACCTGCGAGGCGCATTGGGGTTTGGATTGAGCCAGGTATGTACACACACACACACACACACACACACACACACACACACACACACAGCTGCTATTTCCTGCCGCTAACGCTGTAAGTGTTCCAGATTCTTTCATTGTGAAGTGGTGGTGGAGGTGAGAGCGAGGGCGGCCCAGCAGCTGCTTTCCTCGGCCTGACTCACTCCTGTTAAAGAAAAGACGCATCACACTCTGTTACAGCATGAACATCCTGTAATAAACGGCTGATGCAAGCTTGCAGTAAGACAGCGGCCTTCTCTGTTTCTTCCGCTCTTATTTTACCATTAGCGGGAAAATACATCAGACTCAATCAATCAATCTTTATTTACAGCTCGTTTCATTCAGCGGCTGCTCGGATTGCTTCCATGCGAGCAGCATTTTTATTTATTTTTTTTGAAGAAAAGCCACTTGTGTGCCACATGTCTCATAAAATTTCTCACTGTGTTTTAGGGAATGAAAAAATGATTCTTTTTTATAGTTCATATTTTAAAAAGTAGTTCAGATCCGAAACTCAGTGTACCGCATACGTGAGGCTCAATTTGTCAAACTCACTTTCTGCAGAGCGACAGGCGATATTACCCTGGTGAGCAGCCAGACTCCGCTCAGAGGCAACTGTGAAAGTGTGTGAACGCTGAAAAAAAAACTGAGGCTTGTGTGTGTGTCTTTATGTGATATGTAAAGATCTATAGACGTTTTTGTGACATAAAGCAACCCATGCTCTCTTGCATAGAAAACTATTCTTGTTATGTAGCTTCACAGGCTGCGATTGTTCCTGCTCATGCTACAGAAAAGAAGGGGCAAAATTACAGCTTTTAAAAGGTCCCATATCTGTACCTTTCTGGGTTTTATTTGAAGTTTTTACACCCTTAACATGATATATCTGCAATATAAAGCACACAAATTCAACCAAATGTAGTTTTACAGAGCTCTCTCAAGCACCTCCAGAAAGCACAGGTCTTCAATCTCATTAATATTCATGAGTCTTGCTTCTGATTGGCTGTTTTTCAATTGGAAGCCTGAAAAAAAAGGTGGGCCATGCTGGAACCTCTACAGGTAAAAGGAAAGTACTCTGTGACATCACACAGTCAAGAAAGAACAAACGGTAAAGTTTTTAAATCTAGACTCAAAGTAACTTTTTGCCTGATATGGGACCTTTTGTTGGCAGCAATAAGTCTTTAAATTGTATCCTATTTTGTTTACACTACATCTATTGCAAGTTTCATTTTTAAGAAGATTTCCTCCTTTTACTTCAGGGTCTAAGAACAGGGGATGATGTTGTATTGATGTAAAATTAACTGTAAAACCCCACAAGGCAAATCTGTCATTTGTGATTTTGGACCAAACTATTGATTTCATTTGATATCAAACTTAAACAAAATAAGTAATGCCACAAAGGAAAATGCACTATTACAAATACAAATCCTGTATTTGAACATTTTAAAGTACATAGTACACAGTAAAATATACTTAAATGTTATGTATGTAAGTTTCAGAAAAGAAGTTATATATAAAAAAGTTAATATATACATGTAAACTGCTTCACAATTCTTACACATACCACCTTTAAAAATAAAAAGTAAAAATACTTATCATGCAATATAGTCTTTTTAGTGTTAAAAGTTAGGATAAATTGATCTACATAGTTATATATATCGGCTATAAATGAACAGCAGTTACAATATATGCCTTATTATGCATCAGGCTGCAGTAATGTGTAAGTTTAATGCTGTAGTTGGTAGAGCTGGTCCAGCTGAAGCCAAGGTTTTATATACTGTTGAGCATTTTAATCTAATACAATTTCTCATAACTTGATCATGTAAAATGTTGCTGTGCTAAGTAACTACGTCAAATAAATGCACTTGTGTAAAAGTATGTGTCCCTCTGAAATACAATAGAGCAAAAGTGTAAAGTAGCATAAAACGGAAGAAGGGAAAAAAATAAATAATAATAATTGAGTGTGATTTTTGTGCCTCAGAATTGTACACTTGAATGAATGGACTTATTTCCCCAGCGCTGAGATATTATACAGTTGTTTAGTTAGCCATTGTTTGTGTAAAAACATTTCGCCAGTATCTCTCTATGATGTCGCCATGTGCTTCCTGTGGTCATATTATACTGTGTGCACATATTTGCAGATCTGTGCATGTGCAGTATTGTGTGTGTTTGACTCCAGTCTGTATCCTCTATCACCTGCCCTATGGTGTTTGCAAATACTGCAGAGTGTGTGTGTGTGTGTGTGTACCTGTCCAGCCAGACCCTGCAACAAGCCCTTTACTAGTGTGTGTGTGTGTGTGTGTGTGTGCGTGCGTGTGTGTGTGGTGCTTGTGTTTAATAATGCATGGCCCCAAGCCCAGGACGGGCCCTTTGATAAAGTACAGCTCCGCAGCACATGCATAAGCAGCTCCAGCCATATGCAGAAAGCGGAAATTGATGGTGGAGATAAAGTCTGTGCCGCTGCTGCTCAATATATGTGTGTGTGTGTGTGAGGGTGTGTGTGTGTGTGTGTGTGTATGTGAGTGAGAGAAAGGGAACGAGGCAGAGAAAGATTTATGGATCGTATCAATGTCTATATGTGAGTGTTTGATCAGGTGGCAATTTAGAGCTTTTTAAGAATGAGTCTTTGTGCTGTGTGAACATGTTTGAAGATTGGTACTTTTCGTTATGTTTGATTAGCTGATACTGTACAAGCAAGCAAATATGGAAATGTGTGTAAAGAACTCTGGCTGTGTGTGTATGGGAGTGTGTGTGTGTGTGTCATTTTAAGCCAAGGTTTGTTTGCTGTGTTTGTGTGTGAGTGTGTGTGTGTGTGATTGAGAAACAGATAAGAGTGTGAGTGGAAATAATAAAAGTATCATAAAAAAAGTGTGTGTCTGTGTCTGTGTGCATGTGGGTGATTAGGAAACGGACTTGTGGGAGTGAAAAAAATGCATGTTTTCATCCATAAGTATCTTAGAAAAGTGTGTGTGTGTGCGTGATTGAGAGTATTATAGGAAGGTATGCGTGTATGTGTGTGTGCGTCATGTTCGGCCTCGTACTGGTTATATTTGTGAGCGTGTGTGTGTGTGTGTGTGAATAAAACTCGTACTGTGAGAGTGTGTTTCAGCTGCCAGTCAAACCCGTAGGGGTCAGAGGTCGGCGCGGGGGGGTCTGAGGTCGCCGCCGCCCTCTCACCATGCAGCTCCAACACAGACGAGGACAGATTCACTGTACATGCAAACAAGGCTGTGTGAATTCATTGTGTTTCCCAGCTCTGCCACACACGACCCCAGCTCCTTTCAAAATAGCACCTCGCCCTTTATTTGACTTTTTCCTCAACTTCTTTTCCCCTCCCATTTCCCTTCAAGTGTTTCTTCCCTCACTTCCTTGCAAATATATTCCTGTCTTCAACTCTGTTCCATGTGTGCCTGACTTACAAATTTCCCTGATCTGGAAGTTTCTGAAGTCGTCCAGCAAAAAAAAAAAACGTCCGACGCTTCGCTCTTTAAGTTATAAGATGTGTTGCTGCTCCTCTTCATCTGCCGCCCACCTTCCTCCCCTCCTCCCCTTCTCCCTCCATCCACCCCCTCACCCATAAAGTCATAAAGAATAGACAGTCAGAAATACAGGAAGAGAAAGAGAAAACCCTATCTCTTTTTGTTGCGGCTTTAATTTACTTTGTCCATTAATATTTCAGGGCCCCGCTGCAGGTTTGGTGTGTTGGAGCCAGTGGGAGCGACTGTGTGTGTTGATGCAATTGTGTGTATGTGTGTCACATTCCAGCTGTAGGAGGGGAAAGAATTAATATTTCAGCGGGCCTTATTGGAGACCCCTGTACCATCATCTCCACCAAACCATCATGGCTGCACACCTTGCTGCTGCAACCCTTTGTCTCTACTTCTGTCCTTGGCCTCATTATTTCCACTGTTTTCACACTCAATTCCCACTGTTCCTGTGCATTTAACTGGTTTTCTGTCATCACCTGTTTTTAAATAAGCTTAAATATTCTTTTTTAATACCCTTTGTCTTTATTCTCAAATAAGCTTAATGCGCATTGAATTAGTAATCAAGCCAGCACACATTCTTATTAAATGATTGATTACATAAATTAAAACAAATGTCACATATCAAGATGAACAGGTACTTCATTGGTGATCATTGGTTGACACAATTATAGAGGCTTTGTTTTTGCTTTTATCTGATAATCTTGAATAGGTTGCTGCTAGAAACATTTTTTTGTATTTCTCCGGTAGTTGTTTTCTCAATGTAGATGTTACACATCTTTTAACACACATGGGTAGTGTTTTAATTAGGAAAAAACATGCTATTAACTAGCTTTATATTGTTGGTATGTAGGTTTCTCATGTCAAAAAGATAGCACATTCTGTTAGATTTTCCGAAAAAAGTGGTACAATGGACTTCAAATGACATGAAACTAACATGAATGTACATTTTGAGATACCTGATGACAGTATTTTAAAAAGTGCTTGATTTTCTCATCGTGACAACCATTATTTGTCACTGATCCACATACATGTTAATACTAAAATCACATTTGAGTTTCCTGTGTATCATAAATATATATAATATATAAGTGCATCTGAAATACTTTTGTCAGTCATTCAGAAAGTAAAACTTCACTTACATTTACCAAATTTGATTAATCTGACTTACTGACTATTGCACCTGTGTATCAGCATATACACAGGTGCAATAGTTAGAATGTCATAAAAAAGTTTAATATTATTCAAATTCATTACATTCAGAGAATAAAAATCTTTACAAGAAGAGTTGAAATAGTTCACTTGAAGTGCAATGACTTTATATAATAAAATATTTTTTAAAAAATGACAAAAAATATTCACTGCAAAAACTGAAATCTTAACACATGAAAATATCTTGTTTTTAGTGCAAGTCCAATTTTGAGTAGAATTATCTTATTGCACTAGCAGATCATTTTGCTTATTTAAAGATTTTTCTCGGTTTTAGTCAATTTAATATTTTTTTTAAGAAAATATTAATCATGTTCTCTTAAAACAAGACCAAATTAACCAGAATCCGGACATAAATGAACAGCAGGTACAAAACAAAACAAAAAAAACAATTTAAAAAAGCAAAACTATCTGGTAATTCTACTAAATATAGGACTATTCGGACTAACTGAAACCAAGGTTTTAGTTTTAGCAGTGTTAAACTTTTTCCATGATAAAAATTGATATATCATAAAAAACAAGGAGAATTACTGATGTTTCTGGATGATTAGCTGTAACTCCTAGAATAATATATATAACCTTTCTTTACTGGTCAGGCTAGTGGAAAAAACTGACAAATTATGATGTTGATAAACCAGAATAGTCCTTTTAAAAGGTGAATTTTGAAGATGCGAGTAACCAGCAACAGATGATCAAAAACCAAATGTGGCAGCGTCCTCGTGTCTGAAGGAGCAGCGTAGCGAGAGGAAAAAAAGACCCATAAGCAATTTGGGAGGAATTGGAATTGGATTTTGAAGTTGGAAGGAGGATGATGAGGAAAGGCCACAGCTTTTATCACAGATCAGTGGCTCTCTCCAAGGGAGGAGGGGTCTCCCGGTCGCCGCATCAGGGGCACACGGTAGGACGCCGCATTGAAATGAGGCGGTTTCCCCCAGGCTCTTAGCCACCCCTGACATTTGTGTGTGCGTGTGTGTTTTTTTGTGTGTGTGGGGGGGGTGAAGGGTGGGGGCCTGGCGTTTTCCGCCCAAAGACCCGATTGCCTCCCCCCCCCCTCTTCTTACCTCCTTCGATTGGGCCCTGTTTCTCATTTGCCTATTCATTTAAAAGCACAAAATGCCTACTGAGATCCAATATGGGGTTGAGGCAGGGGGGCGAGAGTGGGCCCTCAGCGGGTGGGGGGGGAACAGCAACAAACACGACAAAGACGAGGAGGAGGTGGAGGCTCAGACCTCCGACAGGAAATGGCTTCAAATAGCTTCCTCTTTCCTTTCATTTTTCACTGCCCCTCCATGTTTCTCCTTCACTCTTCTTGCAGGTTTTCGGTTTATTCCTCGCAGATGCTCTGCTGGTGCTGGTGCTAGTGCTGGGATTGGGAAGTAGCATTTGACCCTGCTGCTGCGGGGAGGGGGGGGTTCTAAAATCCAAAATCCAAACCTGGTGTGTGTGTTTGTCTGTGACTGGGCTAAAATATCAAAAAAATAAATAAACCTCCAATCTACCTCCACAGTCATTATTACGCCCTTTCTCCAGTCCACTTAAAGTGCTTTTCTCGGCTATAAAAAAAAAAGACTCCCAACTTTTGAAAGTTCTTCCTGCAGGTTTGAAAAGTTGAATAAGACATTAGCACTTTGTATAAATGCTGAAGGAAAACGTAGTTAGCCCTGAGTAGTGCAGCACCAGTGCCGTACGACATGTTTTATGCATCGCTGCCGTGCTTCTGAGGTCGGGGAGTTTCACATCAACAAAGTGCAGCAGGTGGAGAAAGGTGAGAGGATGAGGGCACAGGTGGGGGAGGGGAGGGATTCAAGCAGGGAGGAGCACCTTTTTCTGCAAGAAAAAAGCTATTTATCCTTTAGTGTTCGTAGTCAAAATTCTCCAGAAAGTTTCTAATTCACAAGAAAAGTCGACATAAACCATTAACTATCATTAGTTGTTTCCATCAACTTATTTTTATGTAAGAAATTACCAAAAATTTTTTATATTTTTTTACCCTCTATTGCCTAGCACTGACATATGGAAACAATTACTTTGGCCCTATAAAGTAAGGAGCATATTTCAGTCTGTGGCTCGGTTGTGGAACTTTTCGTCAGATCAACCGCAAGTTTTGGATATACAGTGTCTTGCAAAAGTATTTAGAACTTCCCTTAAAACATGATCTTTTAAGGATTTTTTGAAAGATATGGTATTCTTCTTGCCACTCTTCTATAAAGGCCAGATTTGTACAGTGTGTGACTAATAGTTGTCCTATGGACAGATTCCCTACCTCAGCTGTGGATCCCTACAGTTCATCTAGAGCAGTGGTTCTTAACCTGGGTTCGATCGAACTCTAGGGGTTCGGTGAGTTGGTCTCAGGGGTTCGGTGGAGCCTCTGCCGCAGAGGTCCACCCCTCACTCTAGTCTGCAGTTAGTGGGCACAGTCATTGAAAGCGTTAAGGTTAGGGATGAGCATATGAAACTGGTGGGGTTTGGTGCCTCTAACAAGGTTAAGAACCACTAATCTAGAGTGATCATGGGCCTCTTGGCTGCATTTTAAATCTAAAAACTGAAACTAAAACTCTTTCCATTTCAGTATAATTGCTTGAACAGTGCACTGTGAGAGGTTTGAAGCTTGTGAAATCTTTTTTATATCTTAATCCTGCTTAAACTTCTCCACTACAGTATATCAGACCTGCCTGGTATGTTCTTTGGTCTTCATGATGCTATTTGAGTTCTAAACCCCTGATTCTATCACAGACATTAAATCACAAAATTATGAATTTCTTGAGAGAATATCAAATATTCCCATTTGTTTCAGCGAACCCAATTATCGCAGTACATATGTATAAATTTCATTCTACCTCATATTTGTGTCCCGCTTTATTTTGATTGATTTATGTTGATAATCCAATTTATACCTTTATGTTTGAAGCCTGGAAATGTGGCAAAAAAAGTCATCGGGGCCAAATACTTTCACAAGGCACTGTAGTTTGCACATGGCATGATGGATGGATATTTGTATCCTTTTTGTGACATTATTGGAATTTGATCGTCTAAATCTTATTTGGAGTTGGTGTAGGGGTTAGTGCCTCTGCTTCATAACTAACATACCCAGGTTCAAATCTTCACTAAAGCATTCCAAAAGTTAAAATCCCTGCAGAAGCTCTTCTGTTCCAGTGTTACAAGTCTGGATCACAACAACAATTACATCCTACTGCTGTGATGGGGCTCCAGCATAGTGTAAGTGAGTTTCCTTTTTTATCTGCTACTTTATTCCTCATTAACACAGACTACTGTGTACAAACTACAAACTTCCTAATAAAACTCTACGTGCTGCCATTTTTTTCTTCTTTTAGAGAACTTCACCAGCTTCAGCATCTTAAATAAATAAATAAATAAATAAATAAATAAATAAATAAATAAATAAATAAATAAATAAATAAATAAATAAATAAATAAATAAATAAATAAATAAGTAAAACACTAAGTATAAAGTATACTGAAACTTGAACAGACCCTCAGGAAATCTCAACACTATTGTTGGTTTTATAGATGGATAGATAGATAAGATGTTGGACAAGTTGTTAAAACAATGTGATTTAAACAACATAATTTTTCATTTTAACATTACTTCACATACTGTGGTTAGCAGACCAGTGTTGGAGACATAAAAAGGACATCCAACTATCTTCTTTTCTATGGGAAAATAAACTTCCTACAGGCACTGTGTTTATTACTAAGTAATACAGTAATACAAAATCCATGTTTTATTGGTTAGTTGTAAAAATCGTCAAACAAAATTCACACCATAAGATCAGGAAATCCTGATCTTAAATGGTGGCTGGCACCAATGGTCACTCTGAAAAGTCAGCTTTTACTTAAAAAAAAAAAAAAACATGGCTCAGTTCAAAATTTAGTTCCAAAGCTCCTGATCTCTGCTGTGATGTGATTGACGTCATTCAATCATTTATTTTTACAAGAATCTTATCTCATCTTATCTCCAGGGCACATTTGTTGCAGCGAACCCAATTATCGCAGTACATAATGGGGCCTATATGATAAAATATGCATGGTGTTACCACAGAGTACCACTATGCAATAGAGGATTAAATAAAAATCCATTAGTTCTATTACTTGGATAATGACAATGAAAAAGATAGATATGACCAGTAGAGGGGGCGGAGCTTATAGGTTACAGTGGTCGATTTGCTCTTTTTCTTTTTTTTCTTTTTTTCTTGATAACTACTACACCGCATTGTCCATAATAACATTCTTCCTCCTCCTAATATTCTCCTCAAACATAAATTCAAACTCATTATTAGCCATGAAACAACTGCTAATTTAAAATAGAATTAAATTTTTCTGCATACTTAAACTAAATAAAAAATAATCCAATCAATTAATCTTCTAATAAAAGTATTACGCATTTATTGCAGTGACTCCAAATTCTTGCTCATGCATCAAAGGGTCCAGTTATTATTATTATCATATTTCACATCTTGGTTACACAGGAATTTAATTATGGACACAAGCAACTGTAGAAGACACGTCCTTTGCTTTAAATTATTTAAGTAATTATTTAAGTATTTTTTTAGATAATTTTTTAAATTGACATTTGTTTGTGTGTTTTATGCTTATGTTTTGTTTGTTTAGGTTCTAAAATCTTTAAACATGGTATTTTTTTAAAGAACTGCAAAAAAATGGAGCTTGAGCTGTCTTTGCTGAATAAATTATGATGAAACATTTAACTCACACTAAACACTAATGCTTCTGCTGTCAGTCTTTTCCCAGAGATCCTTTAATACTATGTTTTTTTTTTAATTTTAAGGTATGAGTGTGTGTGTGGGAACCTGTCTGTAAGTGCTGTGTTTCGCTCCAGCAGACTGTGACCCTAGTGAGGAATAAGTAGGTATAGAATATCACTGACTATAATCAACAACTATTCAGTAATAAGATAATTTATTACTAATATAAAGTCTCTAAATATGATGTTGTCATCAGTTAACGCACTGGATATATTATGGTTAAGCACGAGTTTTTTTAAATACGCTTTAAAATATTAATTGATCCATTGAAATACAATTGATTGATCTGTCTTCACTTTGTGTGTGAGGTTGTGAATTAATGAGCAATAAACTGATCAATCAGTTTACTGCTCATCACATAAGTAGGTCAAGCTTCTCTCAAATATTATTAGAATCATGAGTTTTTAGTTGGTGAAAGTTTGTTGGCGGATGAGAACAACAGGAAGAGTCTGGGTCAAACACTTCTAAAAACACCTAAAAACCACCTCTTCTCTTCATCTTCTTCTTTGGCCTGTTTAAGAGCACATATGCACACACACACACACACACACACACACACACACACACACACACACACACACACACTTCACCTAGCTAATTGCACAGACGATGCAATCTCCAGAACATAAACAGAATCAAAGGGAGCTGCACTTTCTCTCCCTTACGTTCAGTGTTTAATGGGATTCAGTGGATGTGGGTCTCCCCTCACGCTGTAAAACACCCACATTGTTCTCCTCAGCCTCAGGAAACTAGAATGGAAGCCATTTATAAAAAATTACAAATTACCATTGAACCCTCTTTCTGTACTTCTCCCAGAGACCAGAACAAAACCTAAAAGTTGCATTTTAAACATGGATAATGACTTGCTCAATCTTATCTATTCTCAACTGAGAGTTAAAGTACCATGTCTCCTTTATTCCTCTCCTGGTGATGTACACGTTTAACATCTTTTACATACATACATGCAGATATTTCTGTCCAAAGTGATGCAAATTGATCAAATATGATCAAATTTAGCTCCATGTGACATATACACGGGTCCATCTCTATTTAATTACACTATTGTGAAAAAGTTCAATATTTTTTGTCAATTTTTCAGAAAGTATAAATCACTTAAGAACATAAAAACTTGAAATTGATGACTCGATGCCTAACAAATCTATCTATGAGTTGCACTTTTTGAAAGGGTTAATAATAAACTTGAAATACACCTGACCTAAACTTTAGTGATCTTATAATTATGACATGTATCTCTATTATATTCTATTTATTCATTATCCAGGGCAATGGCAACAAAGACTCTTGAATAAAATCAAATTAACGAATTGCTATAACTGATTTATTGATTTAACTACGTTAATGTAACCATGTGGCTGTGGCAATCGTCCTTTGGTTCGATTCCCAGCTCCTCTGGGTTCTATGTCTAGTGAACCCTGATTTGTCTCCCATGGCTGTGGTGTTCACACACCACATGTGTGTGAATGGGTGATTGAACAATTGTAGTGTAAAGCACTTTGAGTGGTCAAATGACTAGTAAGGTGCTATACAAATGCAGTCTATTTAAATCACATTCATTTATGATAAAAACAGTGGAAAAAAAATCAGCAGTTCAAATGAACATGTGCTACACTGCTTTTAGTTTTCATCACATAATTTTGCAGAATAATTTAGAAAATTGGTCAATAATTTTCTAAATTATCAAGGAACCCTGTATCATCTGCTAATCACTGGAACAAAAGTTGCATTTTAATTATTGATTTAATTACTTGCTCAATCATATCTACCTCTGAATTAAAAATTACATATGCAATGACATATACAATACATTTTCCAAATATGATTTGATGATCTGATATAATTCTGAGAGACCATATTGATGCTTTTCTGTGTTGCAGTTTAAAGATGAGCAGATCTAATTTAGTATACTCAAAAAGTTATTTCATTTATTTATTTTTTTTGTCAGTCATTCAGAAAGAAATAAGTCATTACAAGAAATGAAGTCTTGAAACATGTGGAACAATAAATCTTTTACATACATACATACCTGTAGACATTTCTTGCTAAAGTGACATTCTCTAATAATTAGAATATTGTGAAAAATATATATTTTTCTTTTATATTTTTTTTTATATTTTCATTTTCAAGAGACCAGCACTAAACCTAAAAGTTGAATTTCAATCATGGATCTTATTACTTTTCCAATCACGTCCATGTCCAAACTAAACTTACAGTTCATGTCCCTTGTATTTGTACCCTGCAGTGTGTGTGTTTGCTTATTCAGTGTTTTCACTGATGCCGTGTCTGCTGTTTGTTTTGCATGTGAATATCTGAAGCGTCGAGACGGCGAAAGCTCTGCATTTAGAACCAATGTCATCCCCCCAAAAACACAGCAATCAGGGGGATGATCTCACGTATGCAAATAAAAAGGCAATAGGAGCGGACCTTCTCGCTTTCACGTTTGACAGAGTACCTTTTCCCCCAGTTGAATACATTACAGGGACGTGCACGACGGGGCAAATGAATGCCCGCTCACTTCCTCCCGGCAGCCAGGATGGAAAACAACGATTCGTCCCCATTACATTTCTCATCATCCCTTTGTGAGCGGATCGCCGCCTCCCTGTCCAAAAACGCATATCTCCTACCTATAGCGGTTATTACGCGCTACTTCTGCGCCCACACCTTGACCCCTGCCAAGTCACTCCACCGTGATCATCCTGAATGATAAAAAGAGACAAAAAAAAAAGGCGGGAGAGAATTAGTGACAGCCTGCAACAAACAGAAGAAGTGGGTGAAAGAACGTCTGTCCCCCTTTAGGCTCACATTTAACTTTTCGAACAAAAAAGTAGATGGAGGACAAGCAGACAAAAACAGCAGAAAACATATCAGAACCTTGCGTCTTTAGCAACAGAATCAGCATCACTTTGTTTTTTGATTCAGATTTGAAATTGAGATATTTTCTTCTTAAAAATGACTTGAAAAAAAAACAATTATCAGAATCATTACCAATAATGTAATAGTTGGCAACAAATCAATTATTAACAATTAATTTAAATAACTGACTATTAACATTGCACTTTTGAAATCAATTTGGCAGCATGGGCTGGAAATGAAGGACACACAGGCAGACAATTTTGTTATCGATCATTATTTTCCAAAGCTGAAAATTCAGCCTAAAATATCTTTTTTTCTCCAGACCAACAGTCCACAACCTGAAGAATCTGTTTACTGTTATAGAAGAATAAAGAAACCAAAAAATAATCAGAGAAGGTGGATCTTAACATTTTGTTCTTCAAAATTACTCAAATCCATTAAATGATTGTCAAAATAGTAGCTGATTAATGTAATAGTTGGCACCTAATGGTTTTATAGTGACTGATGAATAGTTGTTTGGTTCATAAAATGATGCAAAGTTATGTAAAATGTCAAAGTCAAAGCTTAAGATTCACTGAGTGACTCCAGCATGATAATCCTGAATGATAAGAAGAGACGGGGCGTTCAAAGTAAAAAAAAGAAAAAGGCGGTGGTAGAGAATTAGTGAGGGCCTGCAACAAACAGAAGGAGAAGGTGGAAGGTTCGGAGAAGGACGTCTATCCCCCTTTAAGCCCGCCTTATTGCTGAGTTCTGACCCTGGACGCGGGGCCATTGTCTAGGCTCCTTATCATAATGTAGGCTGTGTTGTCTTCTCCATTACACCTCAGCCATTCAATTAGCCCCCATTACCATAGTAATAGAGAGCGGCGTCGCCGGGGTCAAGACTGACAAGGGGAGTAGGAGAGCGGTCAGAGAGAGAGAGAGAATATTCTGTAGGAGGACCAATGTCAGTGTCTATTAGAGCCAAAAAAAGGGGGGGCGGCAAAGTCAGTGGTGGTGTTTTTTAGAAGTTGGAATCATACGAGTGAAGGACGACGCTGACGACTTCACAGGTCAAAACAGCCAGCGAGCCAGTCTCGGAAAGATGATGTTTTTTTTCTTTTTTTGCAAATGTCACCTTGTAACGTACGTGCGTAACGGCGCTTTGATAGATGTGTAGGAAAGATACGACGGATGCCTTTTTTTCTTCCCTTGTTTCACGCAAGAGATGAATTTAAAATTTCTATTTGACAGCAAATTAGAGGAGGAAGGAAGAGACAAACAAGCGGATCGACGTGGCCGTTGTCCAAGATGTCGATAGTGACTTACGGCCCGCTGGCACCAAGCACAGTGATCTACCAGTAATGGCTGCTGTACAACAAGAGAGAAGCAGAGGGTGGATGGAGATGACAACGGGACGGTTTCTGAGCACTTCAGCTTGTTTTGTTTTGTTTGGTTGGTTGCAACTATTTTTTTTAAAAGAAGCAACAGCAGTGAAAGTGAAAAGAATCAGGATGAAAGAAACAAGCTGCCAACTTCACCATGTCAGTTCTTTATCTCAACCTGTAGCCATTATTCATCATCTTTAAACTATTTTTTTTTCGATAATAGTTTATTCAGAGAAGAGAAGCTGGAACCAGAGAATTTGGACAATTTTCTTCTTAAAAATTAATCATATCCATTAACAAAATGGTTGGTGATTAATGTAATAGTTTACGATTACTTGAATAAGCATAGCAGCTTTAATTCTCATAACTAAGTAACATTAAGCTTTTTAAATGTAATTTAGAAGTATGCGATGGAGAATAAGGACAGACAGACAAATATCAGAAGTTATATTTTTTAGCGACAGCATTTATCGACTTATTTCTCAAAAATGACTCAAATTGTCGAAAAAAATCGACTATGAGAACAGTTTGATGGTTGACAACTGATGGATTAATCGTTGCAGCTCTACTATCTTTCGCTTCCTGTAAACTCTTTCAAACTCATCTCAGTTCCCCCTCTACGGTGCCTGTGCCAGGGCGCGTGCCTGCTGCCTCTCGTCCTTTTGTGTTGCTATATTCCTCCTGCCACTTCCTGGCATAGAACCTATACGAAAGAGACGGAGAGAGGAAGAGGGAGAGAGAAAGAGAGAGGCAAGGGGCAGAGAAGAAAGGCAAGGAAACAAGGGAACGCATGCAGATGCAGGGCCCATCTCGTTTACAAATATGCAAATGCTGTTGCCTTTGTGATATGCAAATGAGAGATTACAGAGCACTAATTAGGGTCAAAAGAACTGTTCACGTCAATTAGGAGAGAATGAAAAAACGATCCCCATTCTCGCCGGCCCCCAGCCCCCCAACCCCTGCCATGGATATCCTCGTCTTTTGTCTTAAAAAATGGAGACATGAAAAAGAGACATGTGTACAAGGGGCGGGGCCGCGGTGTTTGGATGAGCATGGCGAGCGTCTTGAGGGGGGCAGAGGTCCAGGTTTGTTTCTGTGGAAGGACACGAATCGCTTTTCAGTGCAAAACGCGACGAGCATGAATGAAAAAGTGATGCTGGTTCTGTTGCTAAGGATAAGAGGCTCTGATGTTTCATCTGTGTTATTGTCCACTTGTCCTCTATCTTCTACCAAATTCAATTCCAAAAGGTTAATGTTAATTAGTTATGAGAATTGGAACTGCAATGATTATTTGATTAGTTACTATTACATAAAATAACAAGGGACAAACATAGAATTATAGACATAACCTCAGACTGAAAGGTTAGGGGAATGAAATATAATGAAAATATATAAATGTGCCTTTGCAGTTTACTTCCAAATCAATGGTTTATGTAATACATTAGAACATGAGAGCACTAGCGATGCAATAATTAGTTGTCAACCATCACATTGGTCAACTATTGTGATAAACATTCAAATGATTTGGGTCATTTTTTAGAAAATGTCCAAAATCTCCGGGTTATGATTCTCAAATCTTAATATTAAGTTTCCTTATTCTTCTATAATAGTAAACGATCAACATTTTACACCATTTTATGAACCAACCAGTTACCTGATTAATCTTTACAACAGTCTATAGATTATTTGAGTATCAAAATAGTGACAGTGACAGACCAAGTCTGTCAAGGAATAAAAGTTATTATAATATGCAGGCCCGCTGCAAATTAGCTGTTATCTATAAATGTTCATAGAACTTTATGATAAATAACGAATGTTTCTTTACAACAATATCTTATGCCCCACATAAAACCTTTTTTTTATGTTGACTTTTTTGTAGGTAAATAAAAGAACTTCCAGACTATTAAATTTTAGGTTTTGATTAACATTTGAAAACACTAAGAAAACTAATGCTTTGTGCTTTTCACATAATAGACATAATAGTCATCTTGATTTTGATAAATTTATAGCAGGGCTAACTCGATGGCTGATGGCTGATTAATCTATTGATTACTAAAACGAGATAGAGTATTTGTTTGGTTCAAATGATTTGAAAATGTCAAGCACTTTTTCCAAAATCTGAAGATTCAGCCTAAAATGTCTTTTTTTGTCCAGACCAACAGTCCACAACCCAAAGATCATCAGTTTACTATTATACAAGAATAAGGAAACCAGAAAATTATCAGAGGAGAGAAGCTGGAACCAGAGAATTTAGACATTTTTTTCCTTCAAAATGACTCAAATCAATTCATTGGTCATCAAGATAACTGGTGATTAGTTCATTTGTACATCTAATTGAATAATGGAGTAATCATTGCAGCTCTACATGCACATTTTACATAAAGGGGAACGATTCAGTGTTTGAATAGTGCATGAACAACTTTATATTGAATCGTTTGGAGTTTATCGTTGATGAACATGATTTTACTTTCCTAGGCTTTTACTTTGATAGCAAATGACATTATCTTGTTCATAGAACTTTATATGAGACACAAACAATAACCTTTATGGACTCAGATAGTTCAATAATAATTAAATGATTTGGTAAAACAAATCTCTAGTCAAAATGCAACAACACATTGCCAATATATGACAAAAAACAACTTATAAAGCCATAACTGCTTTCCCCACAGTCCTTGCATTCCAGTATCTCCCTTTTTTTTTTTTTTGTATTCTACTATTTTAATAGAAAAAGAAAATAACGTCTTGGTCATATTTGACAGCAGCTGCAGTGTATTTAGATGAGGGAAAAACAGACTGAAACTTGCAGTATATTTTACAGGAAGTTATAGACCCGTCCCACACCTTTCTATCATTTCTCAGTATTGTCGGGGTCTGGCTGGAGCGTGCAGGAGGAACACGCCGTTATATTTGCATCCTAATGACCCCTCCAGTGGCCCCCGAGGCTGGGCCCTCTGCACTATCCAGAGATCAATTAGGGCCGGAGAGCGGCATCTGCTGCGCCCCATTATCAACCCGAGCTGCCTCCTCCTGCCTGTCGCTTCCCTCACTCTCCCACATGTGTCCTTCAACTAAACCTCCACCTTCTCTCTCACACATACACACACACATGTACATGTTCTTCTACATTAATATAGACCCATGCCACAATTTAGAAAAACACACACACATAGTTTCATTAATAATACACTCTCACATCTGCTTTCACATTTGTATACCGTGTGTGTGTGTTGGTCCTGGGCAGTAAAACAATATCAATATATATCAATGTCGATATAAGAAAATAGTTTAATATAACATTGATAATGTCACTCAACGTTTGTGTGAAAAAACAAACAAAGCAGTGCTGCTCCTCCCTGGCCCAGAAATCGTGTATTTAATTAACAGCTAATTTTGATAGTTGATTAATCTATTCTTATTGCTCGCTGACACACAGTCTCTACAAATATCTTCTATATAGTCTCAATATTCCTCACAGAGCAAATATCAACAAATATTCTCTGTTATTATATTATATAAAAGTTATATTAGGGCTAGTAATGATTACTCTATCTGATCTATATCTGACGGATTTGAATACCTCTCCATTATTGAAACAATTAATTAATTAGTTGTTTGGTTCATAAAATGGTGTAAGATGTCAATCAGTGTTTCCCAAAGCTGAAGATTCAACCTAAAATGTTTTTTTTTTTTTTTTTCTTGTCCAGACCAACAGATCAATGTAATAGTTGTTGCAGCTCTAGTTGTGGAACGGTTAACATCAATAAAGATATGTTTGTGTAATTGAGTTTTAGGACAAAAACACAGAAAGATATTAGATTATAAAACCAGAAATTAATCTGATAATAATGATTTGAGAAGCTGGAACCAGATACATTTTCTTCTTAATAATGACTCAAATGAATCGATTGTCAAAAGAGTGATTAATGTAATAGTTGACAACTAATGGATAATTGACTAATCATTGCAATTTAACAGCAAACACGTTTAATATAAAGTGGTCATATATATTCAGCCTTTTTTCACCGCCATTATGACATATAGATAATAAAAACTAATACAAAATGATTGTATGCAGTGATATGAAATATTTCATATTAATATATAGCAATAGAGGTAGTTTTATCACCTGTCTCTACATCTACCTATTAAAAGTAGCTAATTATACATGAAATGCTCTCAAATAGAGAAAGTCATGAATAACTATTGATGTGAATCAATATCAACACATTTTTTATGAAACGCGCACACACACACACACACATACACACACACACACACACACACGCTGTGTGTCCCTGGCTCCATGAGGATGGGAGGCGTTCGGATCCTCCTGAGCCACATTGCTGGGTAAAGCCGCACAAAGTCCAGGCTGTGAGATGTTCATCCTGCTGACAGGCTCAGATGTTGGGAAGGCTCCCGTGTTTGTCAATCACAGCCACAGAAAAACACCACGATTGAACCGGGGGATGAAGAACTTGACTGAGGATATGGGGCACTGCGGCACGCCTCACTTCTCCTTTGTTCATCTACATGTTGCGTGTGAGCCGCGGCTAAAACACAGTGGAGCCGTTTGATCACTGCAGGAATGGAGGACTCACGCTGATCAGCCATGAAATTCCTTCTCCTCGCATAGGAAATGTTTAGATGTTTCATCAAACCATAATGCAGCAGATAAAACACAGGATGAAATAACAAAAGAGTGTGGACTTGTTTACTTGATGCATTACATCGTTATATAAACTAACTCTGGAGTTAAGGTGATGGCAGTGAAACATAAACATAGCTGTACACATTTCTGAGATTCAAGAGCACCATGAAAACAATTAAAAACCATCAAAAAGCAGGAGTTAAACCACTGTAATTTCTCGGTTTGTCAATACTTTACTATTTCAAAACAAACTATTACTACCAGCTTCAACATGCTTCATTTTTGTTTTAGTCATTAGTTGATTAGTTAATGCAAAAATATCAAACTCAATTTAGTTCATTGGCCACATTCAGCACGAGTGGATCTCAAGTTGGTTGTGAATACACCTACAAATGTCTCCTTTTTAATATAAAGAATATTTTATATAAAAAATATTTTATTTCTTTAGTGCTGGAAGATTCTTAATGTCTTCATATTTCTGTGATGAAAAAGGCATTAGACCATTTTTTTTTACACCTTATACAGTCGTCCAGTAGTTGAATTGACCTTTAATATATTCAAAAAACATGATAGTGGTTTCCAGTAGTGTTTGGCCCATCTCCCCTGTTGTGAGCCTCTGAGAGTGTTTCCTTCTCCACGCCGCTTTAAACAACAGCTGTTGCCTCCTCTGCACAGCAGTAAACTTACAGTTGATAACAAATGCAAATGGCATAATTGAAAAGACCCAACATAATTCACATTAATACTTCCACATCCAGTCAAACGGCTGTTCATCGTTTCAAGAGTGGACTGAACAAGGTCATTTTTCACTGGTATATGTGGTTAGTTTAGTTCATAGTTTTACAAAACGAAAACTATAAGCCGCTGCTTTGTTGAATGCATTTTCTTCTACATAGGGTGTTTAAAAAAAGAGGGAGAGAAACAGACGTAATGATGAGAGAGTGATAAATAGATTGTTAGATCACATACAGAGCAATAGATAGATCATTGTGAAAGACAGATTATTAGATGATAGAGTGATAGGTCAGGATAGGCAGAGCGACAGATCGATTGATTGTTAGACAGAGTGACAGATCAGTATATGACAGCGTGATGGATCAATAGATTGATAGACAGAGCAATAGATCATTAGATGACAGAGCGATAGATTGATAGAAAGAGCGATAAATTGATAGATGACAGTGTGATAGATCAATAAATTGATAGACAGCGCAATAGATCAATATATCGATAGATAGCGCAATAGATCAATAGATGACAGAGTGATAGATCGAAAGATTGATAGACAAAGCGATAGATCAATAGATGACAGAGCGATAGATTGATAGATGACAGAGTGATATGCTATTTTTGAACTGATACTGGACAGATTCAAAACATTAAAAAACAATAAAAATAAATATAAATTTCTCCTAAGGCTCCATTATAAAAATATACAATGTGATTCATAATCCTTCACTTACATTTTATTTATCTTTATCGCTAAATTCAAAATAAGACATTTATGTGTGCAAGAAATCAGGGGACTTTCCTGAGGAAGGTTCTGTTCCAATTGATAGTCAGATGTAGGGTAGCAGTAATAGAGTGGCTTATACTGTGTGTGTGTGTATGTGTGTGTGTGTGTGTGTGTGTGTTTACTAAATGTGCATACACAGACTCATAGTGGAGTGTGTTTTTGCCACCTTGCCACATTTGTATGTGTGTTTGTTGCTTACACTCCTCAAAACATGTCACAACACTATTTGACTTTTCAGTGTGACATGTGAGAGCCTTGCAGACAAACATCGCCATCTCATAGCCCCGCCCCTTTCAGCTGGGGATGAAGGTGGAACGAGGAGGCGAAACCCCGTGGCCTGGGGACTTGCCCCCCGCAGCCCCACTCCTCGTCTTCTTCCCACCTCTCAGCAGCTGTCAATCAAGAGCCACAGATGGGAAGTGCAGGAGCAGAAGTGTGAGAAGCTAAATGTGGTTTAATCTTTGTTACTCCAAACTTCCAGAATTGCTAAGTCAATTGAATTTTATGATTTAGTGAAGACACAAAGAAAACTTTTTGAATCAAAAGAAGGCAGCACAGTTTTATGCTCCCACCAGAAGCAGATAATGCACATATATTTACATATGTAAATATACATATGTAGATGTATATTTACATATATAAACTGATTAGTCAATATAACAATTAGCTGCAAACTGTTACATTTATTCCTCAACTATTTTGATAATCAAATTGTGTTGTTTTTTAAAAAGAAAATGTCCAATTTCTCTGGTTCCAGCTTCTCTTCTCTGATTATTTTCTGGTTTCTTTATTCTTCTATAATAGTAAACTGATGATCTTTAGATTGTTAACTGTCCCACCCTCTGTCCATCCACTCACCATCCCTCTCAAAAAATTTTAGGCATTTAGGCATTTTAGGTTGAATCTTCAACTTTAGGAAACAGTGATCATCGTTTTACACCATTGTATGAACCAAACAACTAACTGAATAACAATACTTGTTTCAATAATCCATAGAATTGTCCACAATAAAAATTCAAATTAACAGTTATTCAAATTGAACAAAAGCTTATTAATATTACTAATACGGACACAAAACCACAAATTATTCTTGTTAGGAATTTCATAACTTAAACTAAAATCCAGAAAAAGAAAACATAGAGGATCTATGTTTTAAAACATAGAAAACACTGAAACACTGAAAACAAACAGTATTTTCTAAACTACTATAATCAATTAATTAAATTGAGTCATGTTTAAGAAGAAAATGTCCAAACTCTCTGGTTATAGCTTCTCTTCTCTGATTTTTTTCTGGTTTCTTTATTTTTCTATCATAGTAAACTCTGACAAATGTCATTTCATTTCTGTTGTTTCTTTTTTGTTTTCTTATTTTCAAAATAAAGCCTTTATTCATCCAGTTATTCATTCATTTATTCATGTTTGCATGAACAATGCTTAGATACAATGAATTGTGTCCATGCTTCTATGAAGGAGAAAAAGAAACATATTCAAGCTCAATGTTAAGGAATTTCAAAATAAATGAAATTATTGCAGTATACAACATGTTGGTGTCACAAAATGTACATTTTGTATTTCATTACCAGTCGCACTAAGGTCACATCAGTGTTGTTTGTAATGGTGAAAAAAGCCCAACATCTGTTTCGCTGGAGAAGTGAAGTCATTGTGCAAATTATTGGACTTTGGGGGCCTGCTGATCACTGGCATTGATCCCTGCCTCTGCAGTCAATTAGATCAATGGAGCATCTTTAGTCCTGCTTAGCCATGTGTCAACTGTCACAGTGCACCATCCCCTTCATTTGTTCTGCAGCACAGATGGCAGCTCACACAGCCCACAACAGCCTCAGCTATAACAATCCGAAACTCATCAACAAAAAGGGGGATCGAGAACTTCACTATATCTTTTTTTGTTTTAACCAAACTGTCTTTGTCAGTGTTTTCAACTTCTACACAAGTTCTATGACAGTTATCACCAGTGGAAATTAATTAATACAATTTTCAAATCATACAATAATTCGTTGTGCCGCATACATTTTTATTCTTAATTGTACTAGTTATATATGAAGAGTTAATTTGCAAAAAAAGATCAATTTTGGAAAAGAAAGTGCTGAGGCTTGTAATTTTTAATAGAGTTTAGTCATATCTCCTTGTCAAAGTCATAACAGTGGTCAAAGACACAGAAAGCTGACTATATATCACTTAGAGTTAATAAGAAATTTGTGGATTTTTTTGAAGATATGAACTCTTCGTATTTAAATTGTCACAAACTTGCTGCTGTTTATGTATTAAAGATTAGGGATGAGGATGTGCTGGGAATATAATGAAAATCTATTCAAACTATTAAAACTACTGACAATATCACTTGTATTAATAGACAATATTCAAGAAGGACTGTCAACCCTTTTGATTTCTTAAGACAACACAGTGTTGTAGAATTTATCTAACTTTCAATATGTTTCTATGAGTGTAAAATAAGATCTATAATTATCACGTGTTCTATATGTGCAGAAGCTTCTTTAATGGCTTGAATTTTTTTACATTCTTTTGAAAAAAATATATCCTTAGAATTTTGGTCTCCATTATTTTCTAAATTGAAGAATACCTAAATTATCTTTTAAGAATAGAGTAACCCTTCATTTTACTGGTCCTTAACTATCTTATCAGAACTGTTTTGTAGTCCTGTGTCAACTATTATACTTTGTTGTTCATATGTAATTCATATGTAGTTCATACAACATATTCATATGTAGTGTTCTTGTGTTTATATTTAGTTCATATCTTTGTAGTTATATATGAACACATACTAATTACATATGAACTACATATGAACACATGAACTACATATGAAGTAGTTCTGAACACATATGAAGAACATCTGAACACATATAAACTATATTTGAACACACATACAAACATTTATAAACTATATATGAATGTTTATATGAACAAGGTAGTTCATATGTAGTAACCAAAAAGTTACATTTACTTACTTACTTATGTAACTTACTAACTGTTGTGAAATAAAAAGAGGTTAAAACAGCAGAGGGTGAACAGGGGCCGCCCAGAGCAGCAGGTATACAAACTCCTCAACATGCCGACACTGCAGCGCTGCTGCTACCTTGTGACCTCACACCCCTTTACAGCCAGCATATGTGCACACACACACGCGCACCTAACCCCCACCCCCCCACCCCGCAACAGCAGTCTGCGTCAAGACCCTGGGAGACTGCCCCCCGTCCCACTGACCCCCTCAGCGATCGACCATTGTTTACTTTCACTCTTCTCCACGGCCCTGCTGGTCCGGGGGGGGTGGCCCCCATCGTTACATTATTGTCTGGTACCCCGTCCCCCCATCCCCTCCCCGACCCAGCCTGACCCCATTCACAGCCCTCAAAAGCACCATCTGTATCACCCAACAGTCAGGGAGAGAGGGAAAGAGACGGGGCAAGGAGAAAGAAAACGAGGCGGAGAGAAAGGAGATGACGGGCGGGAAGGGAGGGAAGGAACAGGAAAAAGGGAGAGAGGGGGAAGGAGAGAGGGGGGGAGGAGAAAGGAGGGAGGAGAGAGGAAAGTATCTGCCCAATAGTTTTCGCAGCATGAAGCGTGAACTCTTCCCGGCAGTCGCTACCCTTTTTTCAAACATTGTGCTTATCGATTTTCTTTTTTACATCTTCCTTCAATTTCTACTTTTCCTCAATCTGCTAATCCTCCGCGTTTTTTTTTCCCAGACCGCTTGTTTTCTCTCTTATAGTTTTTTTTTTTTTCAGACTATCCTGCACCGCTGTTCCCTTGACCCGCTTCTCTGTTTCCCCCATCCCCTCCCTCCTCCACCCCCCTCCTCCTCCTCCTCCTCAAAGTACATCCTTCATCTTGTTGTAGTGTTGCGGGAGCATTCCTGGGCCTCTTGTATGGCTGCATGTGTGAGGAAGGCGGATTTTTCCCATGGGGCCGCAGGTGAAAACTGGGACTCACTCTGTCGGCCGAGGGACGCCATCTGTCCCTGTCGCTGCACTTGCTGGAGGGAGCCCTATCACCCCCCCGCCCCCCTCCACCCATCCATCTATCCCACCCTCTGTCCATCCACTCACCATCCCTCTCTCATGCTGAATCACACAGGAATGCATTCCCTCCTCCCTCCCTCCTCCCTCCCTCCCTACTTTCTTCCCTCCGTCCCATCACTAATTCATCACTCACTCCTTTTTGCTTTGCCTCCACCCATCTCTCTCTCTCTCTCTCTCTCTCTCTCTCTCTCTCTCTCTCCTTCCTCTCCATCTCTAATCAATCATCCATATATGACACCGGTGGCAAAATTATTAAATTATCATACATTTATGATGAGCCTACGCCGAACAAGGGATCCTGTTTTAATTGCCTTCCCGTGACCTATAATTATGCGTATCAGAGTATTAGTTTGATATTTGGAGAGAGTGAAGTCAACCGAGTTTGACATTTTCCAGTAGATAAAGCAATGATATGCATCCGGTGGCTTTGATTTATTTAACAAATTGCCAGACATTACTACAACAACAGCATGATATTGCACTAACCCGTGACTCTGCTGCAACTTGGGAAATTTGCTTCATACCTGGGAGCGATTCTAGGATCAGAAGTCTAGCTTCTGAACACCCAGAGCAAGATCATTTTCACTGTTTTGCAATTTCATTCCAACGTTTGTGAAAAAAAATACATTATATTTTTTAGGAAAGTCTGTGACTGAACTATTGAATCTGATAAAGACTTAAACGCTTAGTCACAGCAAAAAAAATTATCAAAATTTCTGGGGAAAGACAATTCATTCTGATGTGGCATACTGTCAGACACAAACTGTCCATATGTTTCTGGAATAAAGTAGGTGCCTAATGTGAGGACCACAAATACCAAAAATCAACCATGGACTTATTTTTTGGACTTTAATTTCTGGCAATGCATAAAATGTAAAACACATTAACAGAAGTCAACATTTTCAGTATTTGTCTCTGCCTATTGCCTATTTTTCTTGCCTTTTTGTATAATACAAATACATTCAAAATACAGTACAAATCAAGAAGCTGCTGTATTTTTATTGTTAAGACATTACATTTCAACCCAGTTCTGTATGTTTTTAAAAATGTTGTAGTTTGGTAAAAACAGACATACAGTTAAAATAAGATTATTTATATATATACTTGCAATGCAAAAAATGTAAAACACATTTACAGAATCATACAGAATCATTTGTCTCTGCCTTTTTTTCTTCTTGCATGTGTTATATTATATTATTATTATTATATAAATACATTAAAACCACCAAAAACCTAGAAGCTGCTGTATACAACACATTTCAACCCAGTTCTGCAGATTTTGACAATTTTCTGGCTTGTTAAACAAGGGCATACAGTATAAAAAAAATTAACAAAAAAGTTTTTAAAAAATCTCTCTGCTGGGATTTAAGTGAAGTGGTCTAGAAATGTCTATACAACATTAAAAATAATCATTTATGGATAGAAATGAATCATTTTTAACAATGATTTGAAACAATTTGTAAGATTCTGGAGTAAATCAGCCACCTATAGTGAGGACCACAAATACCAGAATCGAACAATGGACTTATGCTTTGGACGTTTATTTTGTATTAAACTCTGGTTTAGAATTGATCTAGAAATGCCTATACCATATTGAAAAAAATAATCGATTATGATTTGTTCAATTAATGATTCATTTAAAATGTGATATTTTAATATGAAAAACAGATTTTTATTCGTTACGGCAGCACAGCCAGAACATGGCAGGCAGCGTAATTAGTTCCCCAGACCCAAGTAAACAAAATCTCTGGAGGTCAGGGAGCGGGCGGTGAGCCTGGGAACCGGAGGGAGTCGCTCAGAGGTCGTCGGGCCTGAGCCCAGCTGTCAGGCTCCGCCAGTGGCCGTCCCAGCTCCGGTTCCGGTGACCCAACGGTCGGTAATGGGTGGGGTTGAGGGGGACAGCGGGCCGCACGCACTTTCACGTGGGAACCTCCGACAAGGCCACGGCAGACAAACAAAACACAGGGGCAGCTAAGTGTGAAACCTCCAAACTGTCACGGAGAGGGTGAGAGAATCATTGTACGTACCCCCACCCCCCCCCACCTCCACCTCCTCATACTTCTTCCCCTCGAATCCACCACCCGACCATCAATCCTCCTCCCACCCAAAATCTCTCACAATCCCCCCCTTTCCTCAAAGCGTCCAGACAGACAAGCAGTCACTTCACCCCCCCCCCCCCCCTCACACACACACACACACACAACACCGCGCACACTTCCACGCCCACTGTCAATCAGCGACCCGAGTGTCACGCAGTCACAGACACTGTCTGAGAGAAAGGAAAGATGGGGGGGAATGGAAGGAAAACTGGCCCATCAGTCACCAAATCTCCCTCTGCGTTCCCCTTCTCTGGGCGACGGGGACAAAGAGCGACAAGAAAAGAGTGCGAAGCGAGCAAATGAGAAGGCGATAGGGAAGGAGAGGAGAGGTAGAGTGTCCCCATTTTCTCACTGGCCCGGTGCAACAAAGAGCTCAGGCGGGACACTTCGCTGGGGTGGCGGTTTTTTCGCCGGGGCCTCCATACGATCCCCCCCCCCGAACCCTCTGAGGTCACCCCTCCGGTGACCCCGCCTCGATTGTTTCCCGTCGCTCTGTCAGCTCCGATTGTTGCTGACTGGTTAAATGGCTGAAAACAGAGGGGCCGGGGGTGGAGGGAAAAAAAGTGGAAAGGGAACAGAAAGAGGGTGAGTATTTGGTGAAAAAGGGACTGCAAGCGGTGAAAGACACCCCCGCTTTTTTTTTTTTTTTTTTTTGCTCCAATAACTGACTATTTGACCCAAATAAACAATTGCTTTCCACCAAAAGAAGTGGCAGGAGTAGGAGGAGGAGCAGGAAGAGGGTTCAGAAGGGCTGAGATTGGAGGTTGGGGGTGAGGATGGTGGGACAGCGCCCCCTCTGTAGTCTGATACACTTTAGACCTACTGGGGCAGTAAGAAAGAAAATATACCTACAAAAAAATAGAAGCTTGAGTAGAATTTTCATGTTTAAATGAGGATATGTTGAACTGATCCATTGTCTTAATAGACAAATTGGTCAGTTTGTAAGACATGGACATACATTGATTTAAGGAGAGACATTAAAATACATTTAATGTAAGAAAAAAAGTCTGCAATTTATGTTGAACGTGTAGATCTCAATCTATTCATCACAATTAAATTTTGTAGATAGGCCAAGTAAAACCAGATTTATGATAAATCTATGACTTAGTACTACCTGTACAGTGTATATGTATATTATATGTGTTTATAAATAAATGAGTTTAGGTCCAGATTCTGTTCTGTTAGGTGTCTTGGATTAGGACCTGTGTTAGCATGAAAAAAGCAGCAGCTAAACATCTAGTTAACATCTTAGTGTGTAAACAGCAACAACAGAGCTGTGAATTGTAATTAAAGTGCTAGAAATCAACATGAGAAGGAGCCATGATACAGAGCTTTACACTGTAAAGAAATTGCTGTTGCAGGAGAGTGCTTTTACATGTAAGTCTATGGGATTATAACTTTGAATGTTAATAATCATGCTTTGGATAGAGAGGATACACATCATATCTAAAGCTGAGGTTTATCTGACAAATGCAAACCACAGACACACAGACACTTGTCCTGAACGCAGTAACTAAAACTTTCTGTAGAATCCAATCTCAAAAAAACATGAAAATTAGACACATGAGTTTAACAACCAACAACTTTGACTTTTGTAAATTAAACAATATGCATTTTGTTTGGAATTGTGCTCTACAATGTATAAGCATTTTCTTGATAAGACAAAATATTAGCAAAAACTGTTATCTGTCCCAACTCAACTCAACTTGACTCAACATTATTTATAGAGAGCTTCAAAGAGCAACCAAGGCCACCAGGAAAGGCAGTTGAAGAATAAAAAAAACAGTGAGATAAAGTTAAGTTTTGGTTTGTTTTAGAATGGGGTTTGGTTTGAAAAAAAAACTGCCTTGATTAAGGACAATAACCAAGTCCTGTTCCTATACAATACAAATCCTGTTTCTTTGACAGCCTAATAAACAGGAATAAAGCAATTGAACCTGTTATCAAAATAGTTACATCCTCTTTACATGACAGGATATTGAGAACACATCTATTTTTGTGATTAAAATAAAAACTTGATTAAGGACAATGACAAATTGTAGGTTGGAAATGAGAAGTGAAAATGCATTGTCTCATCCAACCATTGCATTATGTATGGGACAAACTGACCCAATCAGGTGATATGCTCCACAATAGATAATAGTAGTAACCTAATTTTACAGCTGATGTAGTAACATGTATTGTGTATAATTCTATTCATTAAAACATGTATAAATGTGCATGAGAATGTATGTGTTTTTTGAAATTAATACCTGATACTGATGACGATACCAGCAAAAAAAATCCAAAATTGGCCACAGCTGCAGAAGCCACTGCTGCAGAAGATAACTTTTTTCTGTCCTGATTATGATTTTAAGTTTTGGTTTGGTTTAAAATAACAACTCGATTAAGGTCAGTGATCAAATCGTTCATTTGACGAAAGGTGGACAGGGTATTGCCACATCCAACCATGGCATTTTTTAGTCAGGTAATAATGTACCACAATGGGCAACAGTAACATAGTTTTGCAGCTGATAAATACCACTAACATATATTTTCTTCCTGAATAAAACCTCTCTGTTGAAGATATTGTTGATCCATCAGCATCCATGGACTGATGCAGCAATTTCTTATGCAAACGGTGTTACTATCAAGAACCTTGACAAAGACCCAGAAAATACAAACTTGATTCCTGTAACAGGAAACAGATTTCCTCAGTAGAAACTTCAGCAGCTTCACTATCTGACTTAGATGAGATAAGTGTTTAAAGACCTGGTCCTGATCAATTATGCAAGCATATCCATTCCCTCCGCTCCCTTCCAATCAAACAGCTAAATAAGCCATGGTCCGGATGGACCATTTGCTCTAATTGGACAAATGGCTTGCTTAATTGATCATTGATTGATGATCAATAGGGAACATGTGTTCTTGTTCTTTACAAGGCAGGAGATTGAAAGCGAGCTATAAAATCAGCCAGATAGTTTGACAGATGCCAATGAGCTCTCATCACCTTACTACAAGGAAAAAAGCTGTGTGAGTGAGACAGGAAGATATAGACAGGCTGTGTTTTCTTCTTCAGAGCCTAGCATACAGGAAATGCAATAAATTCAAGGAATAACTACCTTACTACCTTAAATTCAATGATGCTGTATGTAAATGGAATGGATTAAATACTGAATACTGTCAAACAAGAAGAAAAGATGAACATTGAGAGGATGCAATGGGTGCAGGGATGTGGAGTGATTATTTAAATGATTATTCTATTAGTTGTTTGATTCATAAAATGGTGTAAAATGTTGGTGAGTTTACTATTAGACTAAAGATAGCAAAAAATAATCAGATTTGAGTAGCTGGAAGTAGAGAATTTGTAATAATCAAGTATTGCAATAGTTGGAGATTAATGTCATAGTTAGGAAACATCCATGTTGTCTGTTGTAGGGCTGAAACTAACAACTATTCTGATACTATGTCAAATAGTCTATTGATGACTGAAAACCTTTAGTAATAAAACAATTAATTAGTCATGAATTGGTGTAAACTGTCAATCACTGTTTCCATGAGATAAAAATTCAACCAAAAATGTCTTTGGCCAACAGTCCACAACCCAAAGGTTATCCGTTTATTATTATAGAAGTTTAAAGACACCAGAAAACAATCACAGAAGAGAAGCTGGAACCAGAGAGTAATGTAATAGTTGGGAACTAATCAATCATCTAATCTCATCTCGAGTCATGTCATGCAATGCAAGGTTTCAAACATCTCCATTGTTTTACTAATTGTCTTAGATACAGAAATCCTTTTGACAATGCTGAACATAAATCTGGACATTAAATGATTCAAATCAGTATCAAAATACCATTTTTTTTTTAATTTTATCTAATATTTGGGGATTAGTTAAATATTGGTACACAGGTGTAATGAAGTATTTGTATTAGGTAAATCAACACCTCGGAAACTTCTTAGAAATCAATTCAATGCACTTGAAGATAAAGATGGAGATAACCAGGACCTTGTCGAAACAACACGGGTTAACATCACCAACATGTATAAAAGAAAAGAAAAAACAGCAGTGAGGCATTAGAAACAAAAAAAAAAAAAAGATAAGAAATAGATAAGAGCTCAGAAACATCAATGGGAGGAGGATAACTCCCCCAGGCTGGAAGAGCATCAGCTCAAAGACACAGAGGTCAAGAGGAGTCTCCAAAGGACAAGAGAGCTTTTGTGAAGGCATTAGCAAGTGAACCAGAGAAGGCTGCAGCTAAGGGAGAATAAAGTGCAGTAAACAAGATCTACAACATCACTAAACAGATAAGTGGTCAAAGACAAACAAGGAGAAGTGATAACAACTGCATGTTGAAGAGTTGCTCAACCAGCCAGAACATGAAGAACTTGCAGAATCTTCAGATGGAATTCAAACAAACACCAGCATGAAGTAAATGGTAAATGGCCTGCATTTATATAGTGCTTTTCTAGTTTTTTGACCACTCAAAGCACTTTACGCTACAAGTGTCCATTACACATACACTGATGGCGGTGGTGATATAGAGAGCCACCCACACATCAGGAAACTAACTTACTCAGACACGCCATCAGTATCTTTCCCAGGGACAAAACAATATGCAACTGGGACGAGCCGGGATTCGAACCACCACTTTTCTAACTGGTGGACGACTGCTCTACCTCTGAGCTACAACTGCCCCCAAAAAAGAAAAATAAGGAGGTGAAGTCACCAATCTGCTAAAGGTATCACAACAGCCTCCATGTTAACCAACCTGTCCCAAGGTTCAATATCATTGTAGATATGGAGCTAATGAAAGAACAGGAAGGTTTCAAAAGGTCGAGGGTACACAGATCAGACTTTCACTCTTCTGAAGATTGAGTTTATGTCAGTGCCATTGACTTTAAGAATGAATTTGACACTGTTTCCTCTGTTCATCATTAGGAAATTTTTCATTTTTAAGAAGAAAATGTCCAAATTCTCTGGTTCCAGTTCTCAAATCTAGGTATTTTCTTGTTTCTTTATTCTTCTGTTTTGTGTAATTTTGAGGATTATGGTTTACAGATAATGAAAACCTTGAACCCTTAGTCTACTGTAATAACTTAGGATTCAATTGTATATATTTAATAAGGATCTTAAAATTGTGGTTTTTATTCAATGTTGTTTTATAACACCTGGATGGACAACAACTGTGACTATAAGATAAAAAATCATCTATTATATAGAATTTTTTGATTTGTCAGCTGATTTTTGCGAAAAAGCCTCTCCCAGATCCCTGTAAGGGTGTTTTATCAAAGTTTGGAGATGATTGGAGCAACATTGTGCAATGTAACTCTGCAGATACACAGACACACAACCAATTACAGTGGGTAGAACAGTTTAGGTAGGATGACAGGCAGCATGAATATGTCCCTTAACATAAACAAACATGCTTTACAATGTCTCAGCCATGTCCTCGAGACATCCAATGAAAGGATGCGACCGGGAGGAGGAAGAGAAGCAGAGCAGAAACCACCTGGCGACAGCAATGACGGGACTGGAGTACCCCCTGGGACACAGCACATGCCAAAGCACGAGATGCATAATTTGCAGCTCGGACGAAGAGGACGAGTAAAGTGAGCGAGATGAAGGCAGAGGAGAGAGAATCCTCCTAAATTTTCATCATCCCGTGTCCCTTTGGCAGCTCGATATGTGCATCACCTACCGATCAAGACACCTGTTTGAAAGCATGGAAAGTGTGTGTGTGTTTGGAGAGAGAGGAGGAGGGACGTCTCAATGACTGTGGCGTCCCACAGAATGAGGGAGGGGGGCATCATTGCGGATCCCTTTGATGCCGCTCATAGTTCTCTTGAAAGGCTGGTAGGAGAGGCAGAAAGAGACGGAGCGAGGAGACACTTCAGCCGGCGTCAGTGGGCCTTCACCCTCAGCCTCAGGTGCCTGTCCTCGCTCTGTTTCTGAGCCAGGTCGATTAAATATGAAACGCTAAGACAAAAGGAGGGAGAGTGAAAAGGGAGGGAGTGTGTGGGGGGGGCCAACAAAGGGCCCCACTCAATGCCTTTGAAGAGGCGCTGAGGCGAGGGGCTTCATGAGCGCAAATGCACACATGTTACACATTGACCCTCCAAATGATGTGGGTGGATGCAAAAGCAAATATCCACATTTGCATCTTGTGTTTTTTTAGATCACTTTTCACCAATATATCACAAAGGGACAGAGATTGGAGCTAAAAGCCTCAGTTGGCAGATGAAATACACGCGTACATGTGTCTGGAGTGGTCTATGTGTTCTAATGGACATTAAGACAGATGAGATTAAAGTGTCTTTAAATGTTGTAAGAGAATGGTTATTTTCCATGGCAACAAATGAAGAAATCCACCATCTAATTGCACAATTTAGATAATTTTTTTAAAGAAACCAAGAACCTTCTTATGGTTTTCATATATCGTAGATGCTAATGCTAATTGGGCATCTTAAAGACTTTAGCATATAATAACATAATATAAAAGAGCTTTTAATTTGTAACTAATTTAAACTAATTAAAAAGGAGATGTTGAATATTATAGGGCGACACGGTGGTGCGGTGGGTAGCACTGTTGCCTCACAGCAAGAAGGTCGCAGGTTCAAGACCGCCTTGGGGCCTGGGTCTGGGGCCTTTCTGTGTGGAGTTTGCATGTTCTCCCCGTGTCTGCGTGGGTTTTCCCCGGGTACTCCGGTTTCCTCCCACAATACAAAAAACATGCTTAGGTTAATTGGCAAATCTAAATTGCCCATAGGTGTGAGTGTGAGAGTGAATGGTGTGTGAATGGTGTGTGTGCCCCACGATTGGCTGGCGACCATCTGGGGTGTATCCCTGCCTCTCGCCTTAACGCGCTGGGATAGGCTCCAGCAGACCCCTGCGACCCCGAAAGGGAATAAGCGGGATAGAAAATGGATGGATGGATGGATGGATGTTGAATATTATATTGACGGTCTTGAATGGTATACAGATGTTGACACATAGGAGTCTAAATATTGACGAATATATATACACTACTAAATGAAGAAAAAAAGAAAATTAAACTACTAATCTGCGCAAATAAAAACAAAAACCTGTACATGTTTGTTATCTTCATTTGAAAATGTTGCATGTTGTATGGGAATGTGTGGTTGCGTTACTTCAGCAGTTTTTACTCATATAAACTGCAAAATATGAAATCTAATTATGCTTTTGGTAAAATGTTGTCTTATAATGAATACAATTTTCAATTATTCCATTGAGCGATATTTTTGCATGTTTTACATAGTCAAAAAACAAGTTGACATATAATTAGAAAGAGTCAAAACTATAATATGATTTGAAATAAAAAGTTTTTAAAAAATGTTCATAAAATATATATATATATATATATTGGATACAATTTAAAACCAATATAACGTTTAATTATCTGTCATTAGGATGAGATATTCAGGATAATTCTACTCAATAGTGGACTGTATGTACAAAATGTACTGTAATGTACAAAAAGTAGTATAGTTTCAAACATAATTTCAGTGCAGTAATCATTAAGTAATAATTCAGTGAAGGTTCTAACAATGAAATTATATTACACTGAGTAATTTCAGTATTGTGATCTACAGACCCTTTTTAAAGGGGATATATTCAACTTTCTCAAATAGCAACACTCACACCTTTTCTCACAGCTACTTCTCACAATAACACTAGATTCTAACTCTGTATTTTACAGCTGGTCCCTGCTGCAGCTCACACACAAATACAGATGCAGAACAAACACACACTAACCTCTCTTTCCTGCTCTTTTGTGGGGGGAAATACTGTATTTCAGCCACAAATTTTGATGATTCATTATTCCTGTTGTTTTCTGTTTTGGGGGTCTCACTAATATCTGGTTGGGGTTTCTGACTAGAAACACCAACACTTTGTTGTGGAAGAAAGAAAAACACATAGAAGTGTGCACATTCTTCATGTTAAATTCATTGCACAGGTTGTTAAGAGTCAACTGAGATAGTTTGAGTCCCATTTGTTAAATTAAAGGGTAAGACCATTTTTTTTTCAATTGGGCCCTTAATTCTCCATCACAATGCTATGTTCTACTTAGCCAAGGTGTTATTTTCACATTTGTTGATTTGCTAAAGATTTTGTGTTTTGAAGATATCATGAAACAGCTTCCTAAGTGATGCAGACCAAAACATAGGTTGTTTCTAATTTATTGATTATGGTACAGTAACACTAGTAACTTGTAGGTGTGTGTCAAAACATCCGGGTTGTTCAATTTTTAGTTGTTTTTTTAAAAATTAATTTTAGTAAGTGTTTATTGAAAGCCCACAGCCCTCCATTGATTGTCAAGTTACCTTAGCTGGTACAACACCTGGATAACACGTTCTTCCATTTGGAGAGATAACCTGATGTGATGGCAGCCATCTTTCTCGCAAAGCTAGCAGCTAAACTTAATAAACAAAAAAAAACAAAACTGAACAAAACACAATATGCACCTGCAAGTTACTAGTGCTACTTTACCATGATCAATAAATTAGATTAGTTGTGGTGAAGAATTAGAGGTCCAATTGAAAAAAATAACCTGTCTAATCCTTTAAGTAACCACCCATCATATTAGATTAGGATTAAACATGTTAATAGCTTCATGAATGTCGCACATATACCTTTAAACACACCCGAATTTCAATAATACAACTTCTATTATGCTTAACTGCAAATTCATCAGGTATTGACACATCAATGGATGATATAATCACCTACATGGCATCAATCCATCAACCTGATGGGAAACATTGTGAAAAATAACATGTTAATCTGCTTTTGATTGATAAAAGCCATAATCATAAGCCTCCATTAATTAAATCAATACAAATCCAGAAAAGGTTAATTAGGTAAATTCAGACGTTTCCAATCGGCTTGCGTGAAAACGTCCCGTGAAGAGCGTGGTTTGAGAAGGCAGCGGTAGTGACACAGACTGATAACTTACCCTCTGAGCGTGTTTTAAATTAAATGACCCCTATCAGACAAACTTCAATGGGCTGTCTTTGGAAAACAATCAGCGATGTGCTCCGCCCTGACCTTTAGCGACTCAGCAGGCTCAGCCCAATCACACAGTATTGACATTATCCACTGCACGCCATTTATAACGTCAGCCGCCGCTCCCCTCAAAGGTCCATTCGAAAAATACCACCACAGTCATGTTGTGCCAATAGTTCTGTAAACACTGATTAGACATAGCCCATGTCAGGTATTCTTTGCATTTGCTTTTGGATCTACCTGAAACAACTTTTTGGATAATTGATTTGAGTCATTTTCAGAAAATGCCCAAATTCACTTCTTCCAGCTTCTGAAATGTCAATATTTTTTGATTCCTTTATTCTTCTACAATAGTAAACTTGTGATCTTTGGGTTAGGGACTGTTGGTCTGGACAAAAAAAAAGACATTTTAGGTGAAATCTTCAGTTGCAGTACTAAGAACTAAATTTATCAACTATCAAAATATTCATTAGTTGCAGCCCTAGTTATATTTTTCTTAAACTCTTCTAGATGAATATGTTTTATAAAGGAAATTTTTTATCAATTAATCGATTAAGTCATTGTTTGGAGAAAATAGTTTAGTTTTCTATAATAGTAAACTAATGATATTTTGTGCACTGTTGGTCTGGACAAAAAAAGACATTTTAGGTTGAATCTTAACTGATCCACATTTTGCACCATTTCATTAACCAAACAACTAATTTATTAAATGTTTCAATAATCAATCGATTAAGCATTTTTAGTTAATGGGAAACTATATTATCTTCATCATCATTATCATCATCCTGCAGTGATGATGATGAACAAATATTGTGTCATTCACCACATCAGGTAATAATGGTTATTATAAACACTGGGCAGCTGCAGATTATCTATAACTGTTCAGAAGAGAACTTTAACTTTATTAAATACCTTCTAACGTTTTTTGTTTGTTTGTTTTATGAAGTCAGATGCTTAAAACATAATTTTATGTTTTCACAACAACCCTTTAGCCAAAATGCAACACCCTCATATAATATATGACAAATATCAACTTATAGAGCCATGACTGTATTCCCCACATTCCATGGACTTCAGCACCTACTGTAATTTTATTATAATAAACAAAACAATGATCACATACAGCCAAAGTTGGATGCAAACTAAGACTCATCACAGACCCTAATCTATCTGTTTCTGTCCTAAACAGCATCCTCAAAACCAATGTCCTCTCATCCAGCCCCCATAACTTACACCTGGGTAGAAACGGTGGAGGCGCGAGTGTGTAACTTTGGTCACCAGGTCCCCTTAAAACACCTCGAGGCCTCTTCAATCCTGCCAGATCACCTATTATATCCCCGTCTTGGGGTGATCCATCTCGGCGGGCCTAGCCAGGCTCCATTACTCCAGACGAAGTGTGAAACGGCCATTATGTGTGCAGGCATGTGGGGGGAAACGGGCCTGTTTGTCGGCCGACCGACAGGCCTTGTGTATGGGTTTAAATTCTCTGCCCAGGCTCCTAAATACAAATATATTGGAACTGTCTTGCATCACCAATCAGAAACAAACCACAAAAACAAAATATGACAGTAGTTGTTGGAGATTTTGGTGTCTCAGCCTTTTGGACATGTTTATTTTTTAATATAATTGGTAGTGTTGATAATAAGAAAGATATAGGAAAACCTGAAAAATGTGTAGAGAAACATAACAAATGCAGAGATTCCATAAAGTGTCTGAAAAACTCACTAAAAAGGTTTGATGAGTATGAACATGATGTGTTCACAGATTACAGAATGTAGGGGAGCATTTCAAAACATACCATAATTTTTCTGAAAACCTTTCATCCGAAACACTTGCATGAAACAATATTTTTTTTAATAAAACTTAATTTATTTGTTTAATTCAAAGAACTTTGCACAGTTGATCTGCATCTAAGTAACAGATCATTTTTTAGTGTAGCAGTATTGACTTCATGGTACTAATTAAGGCTCCGTTCCACTTGGTGTACCTGAACACAACGTTTCCTTATTAATTAATAGTTGTATATATTTTTTCTTCTTTCTTCTATTTGGTGTCACAGAACACCATGTATCATTATTTAAATTTTTAAATTAATTATTTATGTATTTTTTCAAATATTATAATAGGACATTGAAAGGAAGTGGCGGAACCTGATTAACGTTGCTTCTTTCTTCTCCTTTCCTTTGTTTTAACAGTCTTTGATTATATAAAAAACTCACTATCACTGTGTTTTTGTGATTTTATTTTTATTGTGATTTTATTGTATCAGACAAGATCACAAACAAACACACAAACAAATACGGCAGAAGAATATTCAAAAATGTTGGTTTGATCAAAATTGGTATCAATCACGACATCAAAACATCTGTGGAGTGGTGTGTAGTAATTTATAAAGTTTTATACTGCAAGTAACAAAGATAGAAACTGACCAAATCATTTGGGGTGTTCAAAATCAAATTTCCCTCTTGACAGCGAACATTCCTTTAAACAAGGTGTAAAAAATGCTGCAGTCCAACGATTTGCAAAATGTATAGATGAGAGAAAAGGCTTAGTTCACTACATGTGAAAAATAATGCAAAGAAAGTTTTCAAAGAGAGTGTCTGTACAGTGGAAAGCTCAGAAATGATTAAATCAGACATCACTCAGCATTATTATCACCACATCTGCAGAACTGTGCAGAGGGGTGGAGAACCACATACAAAAGTGTGGTTGTGGTTACAATTTAAATAAACATAAGAATCCTACACTATGTCTAATACAGAGCAAATACACAATGGTTATTTATTGATGCAGAAATGCTCAAACTACAGGACATAGTTAACTATAAAACTCTGCAAATGATGTACAAGGCTGCAAAACGAGGTAAGGCTGCATAATGTGCAAGAGCTTTTAGAGTCTGAGAGTCCACGTGATCTTAGAGGAAATGTGAATTTTAGGCAAAGGAAAGTGAGACATACAATAAAGTCTTTGTCTATATCAGCAAAAATGTGTCAAATTGTGAAACTAATTAGGTGACAAGCTTTAAAAAAATCAGGAAACCTGTTGTTTTTCAAACAAGAAATACGTAATTAGATCATTGACCACTATAAATTGATGGAATCTGGACATCAAGGATGGCCGCATTCAGCGATTTTCTGAGTTTGGTTAAATAACAATGGAACAATGGATTTTGAGTTTGGTTAAGAAAATGTATAATAAATAAAAATAAGGGCAGTACATTTATAAACTAATGCTTCCCTCATTTACTTCTTGCCCATTTGCTTGTATTGTACTGAAATCGTTAATTTTTTTAATTTGCCATTTACCTGGAGTGAGTCAACATCCCGCTGCCTTGTCTGACATCTCCAGGACGCCATTTCATTACTGAGTCACAGTATCGAGATCACACCGATAACATGAATGAGGTGATGAAGACGGAGACAGGAGGGAAGACGAGAAGGAGCCACTTCCCCTGAGAGCCTCTCGTTAGCACTAAAACAATGTCGGCTTAATGCAGAAACCAAGGGCTTCTTGTCACACCTAAAGTGCTTTGCATTAATTACACCCCCATATACACTCTATTAATATGACTCCATAAGGCCTCAGCACGTGGTCTGTGAGGGTGAAGATCACAGTGTTTTGTTGACTTGATCAGCGGGAGGGAGCATAGTTACTAAATAAGTAGAAAGAAAAATATAATAATACTTATTATGTGTAGTATTGGTACTTTCACCACGAGTTAACTTTAAAAAACTGATTTATCAATCATTAAATTAATTGTTGATGCAGTCAAATCTATCAAATACACAACATGTTGACACCATCAGGATTTAGTTGCCAAAAATTATTATATAAGCAGGTATATTCATGATTGTACGTTTACTTTTTGAGTGATGTAGAGTGTGTGTGTCTGCTTGTAGTGTGTGTGATGTATCTTTTAGCCATGGATAGATAAACAGTGGAGACAAACATACACTGCATCAGTTTAATGACCCATCCCTGTAGAGTCCCTCTACATTCAATTAGCAGCCAGATAATTAATCGGCCGAGTCTCTGGCTGCTGAGCGGCTGGCAGCGGGAAACCAGGTGGTCCTACCGGAAAGAGTGTGTGTGTCTGTGTGTGTGTGTGTGTGTGTGTGTGTGTGTGTGATGACAGAAGTGTACAACTAAGACAAATTCTGAGATTTACTCTTTGGCTCATTCACCAGAGACAAGCAGGGCCAAAAAAAAAAACATTGGGGGATGAAACAAAACAAAGAGAACACACAGAAGGAACACACACAAACACACTCATTTTACAAGAATACATTATTGTTTACTGCCATGTATATTTCTTTATTTAAAGCTCTTCTTGGAAACTGCCTGTATCATTATGTCCATATTTTTTGCTGTTTTTCTATCTCTCTCTTTCTCCCTCTCTCTCTCTCTCTCTCTCTCTCTCACACACACACACACACACACAAACACACAGGCACAGGTTTAACAAGAATACATTAGGGTTGTGCATTTCTTTATTTAAAGCTCTAGCTCTGAAGCTCTGAAACTGACTGTATCATTATGTCCATCTTTTTCTCTCTCTCTCTCTCTCTCTCTCTCTCTCTCTCTCTCTCACACACACACACACACACACACACATATACACACATACGCATAAACACACACATACATTTAGTTTACTGCCATGTACAATTATTTTTCTTCTACTTCTCATTTTAAGCTCTTCTTTGAACACAGTTTGTATCATTCTGTCCATCATTTTTAGCATTTCTCTATCTCCCTTTCACACACACACACACACACACACACACACACACACACACACACACACACACACACACACACACACACAGACACACACACATACACACAGACAAATACATTTATATTTATTATACATTCCCTGTTTATTTCAAGCTCTTCTGTGAATACTGTCTGTATCATTATGTCCATCTTTTTTGTTTTCTCTCTCTCTCATTCACATATACACACACACACACACACACACACACACACACACACACACATACATACACACACCACGCAATGAGTAAGCCCCTGGTGGAAATGTACTATCACTACACATACACCAATGTACAGAGGCTCTCCATCAATCTTCCGCCGTCTGAAGGACAAAGTCTGAGGTAAAACACCGTTGTTTTTTTCTTTGGCACCAGACACCGGTTTTATCTCATAATGGAAACAGAGCAAACACAGTTTGTGTCCAGATGAAGCAGAATTGAAAGGGTAGGAGCACAATGTGTCTGTAATCATCCATAAATAATTACAGCTTGAAATGTCAAAAAGTAAGAACGAATAGTTTTTCTACCTTCTGCTTTAATCTGCAGGTGACACCAGGTGGGCGGAGTTTCCGACAAGAAAATATGTTTTTTGTTGCGCTATCAATCACGCAGTCGTGGATTAAATTGACTTTCAAATATTTTCTTGTGATTGATGAAACTTTGTGGTGCTGATTGTGCTGTTGGCACCAACTGCACAGAGTTTAAAACAAGCCATTGTTCACACTTTTCTGTCCTTTAGCTGCAGACAGTCTGTTCCGCCAAGTTTGGGGATGAAAGCTGGGTGTAAAAGGAAGTGTCGCACACAAGCATAATTTCATGTCAGCCACTGTCAGAATAATTGCAACATCATATTTATTTTGGCAATAATTAAAACATATAAAAATCTGATATATAAAATCATATTTTAAGTGTCAACTACATGTCTGTTTTAGATTCCTACTAAAACAGACATTTCTCCAGAAATCCTCGTTCTCCTTCTCCATACTTCTTCGTTTTTCCTCCTTTCCTTTCCCAGCTTGTTATGCAGATTCCCAAATTTGCCTCCTTCAACACACACACACACACACACACACACTCAATTCTGTCTGCACCTCCCCAGGGGCATCGTGGAAGGGCAGAGCGAAGATGGAAATGAATTCAGCCATGTTGCAAGTGGCAACGCAAATCTGCATCTATAATTACCCCCAGAAATACACAGAGAGCTTTCTTTCTCTCTCCTCCTCGTACCTTCTGCCCTCCCTTTTTTCCCTCTTTGTCTCTCTCTCTCCCTCTCTCACTCTTTCCTTTTGCTGTCTGTATCTCTGAACCTGCCACCACCCCCACACCACCTCCCTTCTCCTCCTCCATGTCTATCTCACACTCTCTCTGTCTCAAAGGCTTCTTAAGTGATGCTT
This sequence comes from Eupleurogrammus muticus, assembly GCA_036785175.1. NCBI lineage: Eukaryota > Metazoa > Chordata > Actinopteri > Scombriformes > Trichiuridae > Eupleurogrammus > Eupleurogrammus muticus. Next base: position 3,497,235 of record JAYKQN010000018.1, read on the forward strand.
GGTGGGCCAATTAAGGTGAGTAGAAGTATGGGTCTGCATGTGTGTGTGTGTGTGTGTGTGAGTGAGTGCGTGTGTATGTGTGTGTGTGTCTTCATGCATGCATGAGTGTATTTATGCATGCATCAAACACCTTGTACAGTCTTGCTTATGTCCACACTGTCTGTGTTTGTGTCTGTCTTTCCACACAAGTATGTGTGTGTGCGTGCATGTGTGTGTGTGTGTGTGTGTGTGTGTGTGTGTGTGTTGTCTCTTTGTGTCTGGGTCGGGTCATATTCATGTGTTTATAAGTGTCCCCCCAGGCCAAATATGGCTAAGCTGTCTCTTGAATCGTGACAATATTCTAGATGTTGAGCTAAAAACAGCTGTCTGTGCACAACAGAATCACCATAAGTAATGTTGAAAATAAAATAATAAAAAAAAATGTTTGAACTTTGACCTTAGCCAGTGACCATGAGCAAAAAAGCCTTCTATTTCACGGTAAAATAATAATTCTGTAAGATGAATACTGCTGTTTATGTTCATGATTATTAGAGTAAATGTCATCCTGAGAACGTTTGAACCTTTTATCACATCCCTGCTTATCATGAAATATACACAACCACCTCACAAATAAAGAGAAAATGAAATATTCAATTTTCATGTGTTCACACCAGTCAAATTAAGCATCATATCTTGTTTTAATATGTGATATGTATGTGTTTTATTCCATTGCAATGTCCTCTGGTGGAACAAACGCCATAGTAGTGTTTCATAGTAGTAATGCATCTAATGTCATTTTTAAACGATAAATCAGTTATCACATTAACTGGCAATTAATGTAGTAGTTGGCAACTAATCGAAAATTCATCTAATTGTTCCAGCTCTAATTAGTTAATTGGCTAAAAAAGGTTTAAAACTTGACTATTTTCCATTTCTTAATAAAACTGATTCAGAACAATTAATTGATTATCAGAATACTTGACAATTAATGTACACTGCAAAAATTGTAATGTAATGTAATAGTTTAATGTATTAGTTGGCAGCTAATGTATTCATTAACTAATCATTGTAGGTCTAATTAGTGTGGTTTGTCAAATGGTGTAAAATGTTGATCAGTGTTTCCCAAAGCTGAAGGTTCAACCTAAAATAGTTTTTTTGTCCAGACCAACAGTCCACAACCCAAAGATCATCAGTTTATAATTCTAAAAGAATAAAGAAACGAGAAAATAATCAGAGAAGAGAAACTGGAACCAGAGAATTTGGACATTTTATACTAAAACATGACTTAAATCAATTATCAAAATATGTGGTGATTAATGTGATAGTTGGCAACTAAATAATTAATCAACTAATCTTTGCAGCTCTAATTTACAGTAATGAGCTCACTGGCATTTTCTCATAAAACTGAATCCAAACACTTGAACAAAATCAATATAATCTAATATAATCTAAGATTTTGTCTTAGATTATACGGCTGGCGTCATGTGCTCTCTCTGCTCCAGGAGGAGTGATGGGAAACATTCACCAGGTCGTCTGGGAGGAGACGGGTGGAGCTGAGCCAGAGGAGGAGGATAGAGGGATGGGAAAAAGGTAGAGAAACACACCATGTTTCTTGGTGGCAGGATCTGCTGCAAAGGAGGCAATTTAGAGGAAGGCAGGACACAAGAAACACACACATACAAAGCTACTGATGGGACAGTGTGTGACAGTCTATTAGTGCACATGTGTGAACACAGATTATTATTATTTTTTTTTTTTTTAAGCCAGGTAAAGGGCACATAGAGAACTGAGGATATTGACCATGATATTACACTTTATTCATGAATGTTTTCTATTCAAATTCAGTGTTTAGCAATAAGTATATTATATATATTTAAAATTGTATAATATCATGTTGAATGTGGGTTGTTTGTTTGTGATCACCTGTTAAACAATGATCCTGAAACACCAATAAAATATTCTAGAATAATTTGTTTTCTTCTCTCACATGAACCTGCCATCCGCTTCACTTTTTCAATCTATAGATTTGTCAATGAATATTTAAGGTGGCTGTAATTAATGTATCAGACACTAACGGGTGATACACGACCACAGAGACTGAACATTCACATACAGTAGAATAGAGTATAATATAGAGTGATTATAATGGAATAAAACAGAATAGAATAGAATAGAATTGAACAGAATTCAATAGAATGACATAGAATGGAATACAATAGAATAGAATACTGAACAAAGCAGAACTAAATAAAATGGAGTAGAACAGAATGCATTAGAATGGAAAAGAGTACAATTTAGTTGACTAGAATAGTTTGTCAGTCCAAATGGTGACAGACATTTTTTCTTTGATTCTTCACAAACTCATTCACACATACCCACCAAGGCACATTTTCCATTAAACACACAATAAAAGTGAATAAACACAATTAAAGCTGTGACTAGGCCATTGTTTGTAACCATCTCATTCATTTAAAAAAAATAATAATAAACCTATTATTTTTTTTTAATAACTTGAGGAGAGAGTTTTACCAAAAAACAATTCCTGAATTACTTCAAATGTGCCAATTCAATTGAAACACGGATGCATATCAATTATTTGACTTACAACAAATCCCCCATGACTGGTGTTGGGGGCCTCAAGAGCCAGGAGGTGTGTGTGTGTGTGGTGTGTGTTTGTGTGTGTGGTGTGTGTATGTGTGTGTGTGTTTGTATCTGTACTTTACACAAAAACACTAGTGCAAATTAGCCCGTGAGAGTATGTCTGTGTGTGTGCGTGTGTGTGTGTGTATTACTGAGGTTGTGTGATATGAAAAAAAGAACTGAATAATGCATGAGTCTTTTGGTCAATGCATTGTGATTTGCTTTAAGGAGGCCTTCTCTCAGCCATTATAAGATTAAACCCAACCTTGGTTTGTCTAGAGTGGCCGGGACATGCAAGAGACCTGTCAACACTGCAGGAACGTTGGACCTCACACACATGCACACTACATTAAACAGACATATAACACACACACACACACACACACACACACACACACACACACACACACACACACACACACACACACACACACACACACACACACACACACACACACACACACACCAACATCCCTCAGTGGCATCATTTCAGTTTAAGGCAGAAACTTTAGGTTAGGGCTAGAAAAGTTTGAAAATTGTAAATTTACAGCTATCTGGTGAGAGTAAAATCAAGAATAGACTATTAATATTCACTATTAATGCATAATATCAACCTTCTGATTGAGATACTTGTCAATTGCAAATGAATCACATTTTTAAGGGATATTTTTCAAGTTTTTAACTTAATCTTAATGTGTGAGTGTTCAAATTTGCTTCAGGCAAGTGTTTATGATTATATTATTGCCAATGAGAAATAGCCTCAATAACATCAAACCTCATTTCTGCTTTTAAAATGCTCAAAAAATCGTGAACACAAACTAAACCAGCTTTAGTCATATTTACTAAGTAATGTGTGCTACACTGCAATAAGTAAACTGTTTTGTCTAATATTAAGAGGTATTATTTAATTCCAATGACAAATAATTTAGTGTATTTCTTTTTTTACCAAATACTCAAATGAGCCTCCCCTGGATAAAAAAAGAAGAAAAGGTTCAAACCATGACTGAAAATCCAGCAGTTTCATTGGGAAACACACTGAAGGTAAATTGTCTCTGTTTTCGATTCTCATTCAGCCAATATCTGTCTGCTGTGACATGCTTCAATCATTCTTTATTGAGCCCCCCCTCTTGTGTTTGCTTACTCCCTCCTGTCTGCCTTTCCTCTCGCCATCTTCAATCGGTTCTGTTGTTGTTCCCAATCAATAATCAATTTCCCTGAGAAATAATGGGTCGCTGCTCTTTTGGGTCCTGGCCACAGGCCTTGACCTCATGATCGGCTAATGGCAAATCCAAGAAGTCTGGGATGAAGGACTGGAGTGGACCATTAAGAATCGTGACCCTGGAACATGGAAAAACAGAGTGAAAGGAGAAGCCATGAAGGATTTTACTGAGATGTACAATCTGATGGAAGACTGCATGTAGGTGCAAGATATGTAGGATTATGAACAGCCACTGAGCTATAACTAAAACAGGTTGTTGATTATATAAGTATTGGTGTATAACTTCAAAGTAGAGCTTCAACAATTAGTCATTGAATTGACTAGTTGCTAATCGCCAACTATTTTGATAATCAATCTGCGTCATTTTTCTTTTTCTTTTCTTTAGTCTTCTATAAGAGTAGTTGATGATCTTTGGGTTGTGGGAAACACTGATTTACATTTTACAACATTTAAGGAGCCAAACAACTAATTGAATAATCATTTCAATAGCCAATAGTTTAATCGACTATCATAATAGTTGTTAGAACCAGCCCTACATGTTAGAGGTAATGTTTTTATGATACTGTACTTGGTTCATATGCTAATATACTCAAATTAATAGAAATAAGTGGCTGGTAGAAAGGTCTAAACAATTTACCAGTGGTAGAATTTGAGGTTTTTCCATGCTGTTTTTCCATGCTCTACTTCAATTCCACTTTAGTACAATATATTACCATTTTCAATGGAGAAAATGGAAAAATGGAAACTGTGTTGTTGTTATTGTTACTTCCTTAAAGAATCTGAGCAGATTTTTAAGGTATTGTTCAGGTATGGTGATTGGATTGATATGAACTGCAGAAGCATTTGCTTCAAAGGTTGCAGAATAAATGGAAACAATTCTGGAAGGAGAAAATGTTGTGCAAAGGAGGTAATTTGGGCTTTTCTGAATATTGTTCTTAAAATGGGACATGTCTGTTTTATCACACACAGACACACACACACACACGCACACACAGAACACACTTTGTATTGTATCACGTGTCGAGAAATTAGATATGTGTCATTTTGAAATATAAAAAGGTTTGACAGAAGTAAATCGATGGGGAATAATGAAGGGGAAGGATAGTCTGCAAGAGAAAGAAAAAACTATGACAGTTATTCTAGCAGTTTTTGTCAAGTGATCACATTTTTCCAAATAGCAATATATACAATTTGAGAACTTTATAAACTATGTCATAACATGATAGAATATGTAAAGAATTCCTCCCGCTGCTGTTCTTGATGTTCTCCTCTAACTAGGTTTCTCTCCTACCTTTCCCCCCTCACCACTCCTCATGTATTTTCTCTCCTTCTCATGCAGAGGAAGCTTCCCTGGGGACAACGTTTTCATGGAACACGCCGACGAGCAGAGAATAAGCAGCGATGAGTCTTAAATGTCCTGCTAAACTGTGTGTGCTTTTCCTCAGTTTCTCTTTCACTTTCTGCCTTCTTGTGCTCGTTACCTTTTGTTTCACAAAGGATGCTTTTAGCTGCTCATTCTTTTTCGCAAAATATCAGTTTTCCCTCTTTTTGTTGACTTATAGTTTTATTTTAAGAAGGGATGTCGATCCAAGCTCTTCATTAAACTCGAGGTTTTGGTTTGTGTTTGGTGTAAGGAAGAAATGCTCTTTTTCTGTTCACATAATTGATTTTAATTAATTTACAGAAGAGCTGCAACTAATAACTATTCTGATATTCTGAGTCAATTAATCTACAGTTATTCAGATTCAACCTAAAATATCTCATTTTGACCACAACCCAAAGATCATCAGTTTACTATTATAGAAGACTAACAAAACCAGTACATAATCAGAGGAGAGAAGATGGAACCGGAGAATTCAGACATTTTCTTCTTGAAATTTATCAATTATTAAATATAGGTGGTGATTAATGTGATAGCTTTAGTCACACTATGCATAATTAAAATTTCCATTTGAAAGGAAATAACACAATATATAATAAAACCATTCCCATTCTTTTTTTACTGAATATCTCAAATCAATTATCCACAAACAGCTGAAATGAGACACACAAATAATGTGAAAACATAGGAGAAGAGGAAATGCTTGTAGATTGTCAGGCTGAGACTTCTTATCGGCCTTTTTGTGTGACTGAATGTTGAAGCTGAGTATTTCAGCATCTAATATGTCCCAGAAATGTGATGAACAACAGGACTAAAGACAAAGCAGACTCCTGAGCCATCATTAGTGGGACTGGTAACCATGTGCTGTACATGCTGCTGCTCTTGCTCTTTATATGGCTTTGTCCTCACACAAACCAGAGAATCTGGACTCTCTTCTACAAATTACTCAAATCAATTAGTTGGAAAGTAATCAATTATTTTTTGTGTTATCTTTATTAGGGCTTAAATTCAACAAATAATTGCTTCATGAAATGTTTTATTTTGTCCAGAAAATAATCAGATTAGGAGAGCTGGAATCATAGAATGTGGACTCTTTCTTTTTACAAATGATTCAACTTGAATAACTGAAATAGTTGGCAATTAATGTAATAGATGGCAATTAATCAGCTAATTACCTAATCCTTGCAGATCTAATTAGTTGTTTTATTCATAAAATAATGTGAAATGTTGTTCATTGTTTCCTAAAGCTAAAGATTCATCTTGAAATGTCTTTTTTATTTGGATCACAGTCCACAATCCAAAGATCATCAGTTAAAAATGGCTCAAATCGATTATCAGAATAGATTAGTGTAATAGTTGACAACTAATTGATTAGTGGCTATGTAACTGTACAAATAACAACTAATGGCTTTATCAATATGAGACAATGGCTATTTAGTTTAAAATGCCATCTCCTTTCAGTGTGATTAGCCTAATTATAAAAATAATAATCAGATTCTTTGTGATGATATTGGTATCACCTTTAAATAAAGGAGGAGGGTGGGGGCGGGGGATGTGACTGACATTAGCTGTAGCTCAGCTAATCAGCATGGCAGCCTTTTAATCTGCCCCCTCTGAAACAGCAGCCCACCACGGAAACTTAAATATTCACGATACAAGGCGAGCTACTCAGTGTTCAAACAAAGTGCTCTGCCAAGTTCACCCATGTATGTAGAGGCACCAGTGAAGGGAGGGAGCGTGGCAGGAGGAGAAGAGAGAGAGAGAGAGTCAGAGAGACGCTGAGGAGAGAGAGGGAGACGGCTATTTTATTATTCACACAAGGCATAATAAACCAGGCACGCTCGGTTAGCAACACTTAAACTCCCCGTGCTGTAACAGTTAGCCGCTAATGCGACAGCAGTGATTTGGACATGTCCTATTAATAGTGCAGGGGAGGTTTCCATGCATGCTAATGGAGGTGTGTATTAGCTATTAATAGACTCACACAGGGGGTCCTGATATGGAAGAACATTTCACGGAGAGAGAGCCAAACCGCGAACAAAGTGTGTGAGGACATTTGGCGGAGGTATGGTTTCCCTGGGTTTGCAGGTGTGTGTGTTTTCCTAAAGTGTGCGAGGCAGCAGGGAAAGGGGGGGTCGAGGGTGGTGGTGGGTGGGGGGGGACTGAAGGAGGACAAGCATGGTTTTGGAAGCCGGGATGAGGCGATGCGATGCAGCTGGAAGTTTGGAAGCGTTGAGCTCTCCTCCTCCTCACATGGATATTTAATGACCTGAGACCCCAACCAGGGCCCCCAGACCTCCCCCCCCCCAACATCCTTCTGGTTCCCCACCCACTACACCGCAACGAGGAGAGAAAGCTTCCCTTCTTTTTGCTTGGAGTTGATGTGTACGATGAGAGCTTATAAGGCATCAAGGAGAATATTAGAGCAGAAAGATGAACAGCTCAACCACCAGTCAGAGTAAAGATGCCGTCATTCCCTGTATGAAAAACCTCATTTTTCATATAATCATCAATTAAGAACAAGCATAAATGATTCACATGATTATTTAATCTGGTGATTTTATGTTATAACATGCAACTCTGCATTTGACAAATAGATTTTTAACCTTACATCATTGTGCAACCATTTTATGAAACAAAGAAATAATTGGTTTGAGTAAGGTTTGAAAAGAAGATGTCCACATTCTCTGGTTCCAGCTTCTCTTTTTTTCTGTGCAAGAACAGTAACAAAGTGCTGATAGTGTAAATACCTCAAATTCTACTACTGGTACATTGCTAAGATGTTGAACTTCTTGAAATTCTTAATTTTGTTGTAACTTGTTGTACAAAGACAATAAACTCTTTCATTCATTCATTCAGTATATTTCAAGATAATCATATTTGAATAGACCTGAGTCTGAGGTAATATTTTAAAACAGCATGAGAGGATGTGTAGCAGCATTATGTCAAAGTCTAAAATATCAAAATCCAAAACAAGAAAACATATGTACAAAAGAATGTATTTTGCAAACTGTCCATGCTCTCACACACTTACACACGCACACAAACAAACAGTGTATACAAGGTTCCTCAGTCCAATCAAACCCTGGAGAGAACTGTACATTAAATTTCATTAAAAAAAAGTATTAATTCAGCTACAGAAGTTTCTCAAACTCCTCACATGACAGAGTCCTTGTGTGACTAAATATGTTTCATTATCATTAAAACACATAGTGGTTTTCTTTATTTCTCGTTATAAAGCAAATATTGATGAATAAGAAATGTCTTTCTTATTGGTAAGTACAAACATTAGATTTCTGGTTTCAAAAAGTCAGATTTTGACTTAGCCAACTTAAATTTGTTGCTGCTTTCATCTCCTTCGAGAAAATGAAAAAATATCAGCAAACAGCTTTTGTTGAGCAGAAGTTGTAAATGATGTTGTGATATCAATGTCTTTGCAAAATAGGCTTGTGTGTGTGTGTGTGTGTGTGTGTGTGTGTGTGTGTGTGTGTGTGTGTGTGTGTGTGACTGCATGCAATGGGCAAGTGTGTATTGACAGAGGTGACTGTTTTCTCTCCCCATATTTTTACACATAACCATATCACTCACACATTAAAAACAGACAACACACACACACACCCACACCTACAAACTAACATTACCAACAGGAAACTCTCTGGGTAAACTGCCAACAGCGGACTTCTGCTTGTGGCTGTTTTAAAGAAAAAAAAATTATATTAAATTTTTCTTTAAGATGTTAACTACAAATTACTGAAAATGTGCTTTTTAATTATTTATAATAAATTGCCAAGAGGGGACTTAGAACAAAGTTTACCTATCAAAGAGTGGACCTCCGCATAATGCAATGGAGTCATACAGTGTTTATCCACACACATACACACACTCACACTCTTTCTCTCTCTCTGACTCTCACTATTTCTGTTTTTCATATTTGGATCCTGAAATCATTGCAAATCAGACTGTCCAAACACACAATTCCTAATAATCCTGTATTTTCTGTGTGTGTGAACACATGCATGCATGTGTGTGTATTTGTGCCTGTGTGTGTGTGTGTGTCCATGGTGCTCTGTATAGGTATTGTTTTCCCAAGCGCTTCTGATCAACCAATTTGGCAGCAGTCTGAGGGAGGGGAAGCTAACGCGGATCTAATGAGTCGGCGGCTGGTGGGATTGAGAAGTGTATCGGGGCCATAATGTGAGGAGATGGGCCCGTGTCGCCTTGAGGGATTAAGGGTTCTGAGCTGTGTTGGATGGGGGACCCCAGCGAGGTCTTCCACCTCTTCCCTTTCCTCCCATGTGATGCCATTCCTGCTCTCTAAATAATTCCCCTTGTGGATGCGTTGCCCGCGGCCAGCACGCTAGCTCCGGGAGTAATTGATTTCTTCAGAGGGGTTGGTATGGTGAAGCTGACGGTGGAGAGGGTGGAGTCTCATATACTGTCAAAAATGTAATCTCATCAGGTGATCAGGTTGTATCACATTCCATTGGCAAATTTTATTTGTTTCAAGTTTTTGTTTTTTCATTTTTAAATCTATGTTTTTTTGTTTTTTTTTAAATGTTAGTCTCTAGTTTTCTCAAAACCAAACCAGTGATCATCAGTTTTCTATTATAGAAAATTAAAGAAACGACAAAATAATCAGATTAGAGAAGCTAGAACCAGAGAATTTGGACCTTCCAAGATGAAATTCCAAATCAGTAAACAAAAAACTAGCCTGGCTAACATCAGACCTCATCTCAATGCAGAACCTTCTGTTCATCAGTTTGTATTGGAGGTGTGGTTCATATAAGTCCAGAACAGATTATTTAATGCTGTGACTGTCTATATGTAGCCTATAGCCAGTTGTATCAAACGTATCCAAAGACAGTGAAATAGTTTAATGCTAAAAGTTTATCATTTTTCAAAATAAAGTTGCCATCTAAATTACTTAGAATACTTTCAAAGCTGCATGCAAAGGTGATTTACCGACTTCTTTTGTTGTTAGCTTGCTACTCAATCTGCAATTTACAATGCAGGTTAATTTCTAAGGAGGTTTTTATTTTCTTTCAGTTTCTAAAACACTGTTGATGCCCAAGAGGAACATGAAGCTTTATATATGCATTTTGGTGACTGGAGAGAACTTAGAACAGTGAGAGCAGCTGGTCGATGCACCAGTAGATTTGAAAACCCTGCACTGCACGTTCTTTAAAAAGGCAAGATCATACTCAGGCCAAGTATCACCAACAAGAGCAGATCATCTTCAGTGTTTTTTTAGCGAACCACTAAGAGCTAACATGTTAAATGAGTCTTTGAATCTGTCGAATGTAAGTTGATGGTTCCCTGCATGCTGCAGCATGTTTTGTTGTCATTCATCATTAAAGGTGATTAAAAAATCATGTCCATATAAGGCAGAGCTTAAATCTAATACGCTATGTCCCAGTATCCTTACAATTAATTTATTACCTTTTAAACCAATGTTAGGGCAACTTGCTGAGCACAGATGACATAGTTAGAAATATAAATCGATACATTGATGTAGTAAATGAATCATTTCACTGATAAAAAAAAAAAAAAAAATCACCACTCGACAAGACAGAAAACTGCACAGTTTCTCTTTTTTATTTTGATTTTATTTGTCGTGAGACATTCGGTTTTATCGGGGTGCGTCGATCTGTTGTAATGTTTCCCTCACTTCTCTTGTTGTTTTTTTGCTGATTTGCTTTGTTCAACTGCTCTGTTGTTCTTTTTATTGTTTTTGAATTGTGAATATTATCTGTGTAAAGGGTTATATTAGGGTAAAATGAGAAAGTCTTAAACTTTTTAAAATACAGTTTTAAAAAGCATTTATCCTGCCCCTTAAAATTACATTTTGTGTTCATGTTGGTCTCATGTTGTGCATCTTTTTTCCAAAAAATCGCATGGAATCTGTGATTTTTTTAATTTTATTTTTTTGATGTGAAATATCAAATGTAACCAAAAAAATTTTAAATATTAATCCACCTAGAATATAAATCTAGTTAATAAAATGTTTTTTTTTAAAGAGTTAATCTATCTGTCACCAAGTTTTGATGGTTACACCAAATAACATTTTAGACATTATCCCATAAACCGATTTTTAAATAAAGACTTACTAGACATATCAACCAAAATACAATCAAATCAGTTTTAATATGGGCTAATTATGCAGTTATAAGGAGTTCTGATGGAATCTGTCAACAGACACAACTCTGACTGTTTAATAGTGTATAGGTCTGTATAGAGAAGAACACATTCATGTTTCAGTGTGAGCATATGTACATGCATACACATAGGTGTGCACATTTGACAGTTGACTGATGTGTGTTTGATCATGCTCTTCCCCTTCTACTGCTACGGGTGATAGTGAGGCTGAGTGTATGTGTGTGTGTGCATACGCGTGTGCATGTGTGTGTGTGTGTGTGTGTGTGGTCGGGCTGTGCTTGTGGGGTGATCATGTCTCGGCATTGATATTCAAATATGCCCTGAAAATACAAACCCTTATGTCAAGGATCAAGGACTCGCCTGGTTTCAACACAATCACTTCACTGTGCAGCCTCGCTCATAAATAAAGGAGCAGCAGAAGCAACTTCATACCACTGTGTTTTAATTATTAAGATAGAACCACAGAGGTTATCTCACTGTTCACTGGCAGCAACGAGAGAGATGAGAAAATTAGAATTTCTGCCAGCACAGAGCTGAGTTGCACTGTAAAGTGGCACAACTGAAGGACAATGCATTACATATTGTGAAATCTTAACCATAAATATAGTAAAGAAAACAAAAAAAAACACACACACATAGCAGTGGACAACACCTACGTACATGCATCTTATATAAGATGTTATATGAGATGTATTACCACTTCAGCACCAGGTCTGTTTTTCAGTTTTCCTACTATAAATGATAATAAATCTGGAATATCTCTACAACCACAGAGGTTACTGGACTTAAACGTGGTATCAAAAGAAATCTACAACATGTGAGTGACTACAGAAGAGTCAGACTCAATTCATGTTTCTGTTACAGGGCAAATATAGTTAGAATATTTAAAAAAAAACACGTTTTACTACAGATAAAAACAAATACTACAAGACCAAACTGACCTAAATAAGGAAAAAATGAAAGTTCAATGATTAATAAGTAACACTTTTAAAGATCAATTTAAATCCTAAAAATTAAACTGAGCATCATTACAGAACACCAAGTATATATTCTGTAAGATATTTAAAAAAATATATAAAGAACCCAATTAAATAATCACACAAACAATTAAAATCTAAATTAAATAAGTGCTTAGTTGCATACCTACTATTGGTATTGTATAGGTATTGATAATGTAAGGATATTGATGATATCCTTACATTAGCATCTTGATGCTGTAACAGTAACATTGTGTTGTACTACAGATAAAAACACTTTATTTAGTGTTGGAGCTCAGGTTTTTTATGATATTCATGATATATATATATAACTCAGCGCTGCTATCAGAGGGTTTTGATTTTTTTTTTCTTTTTTAATTTTAAAAGGTTAACAGCCAAAACCCTCAGCTAATATATATTTTCTTCTCCACTACATGCTAAAAAAACAGAAAATTCTCCTAAGTGATGCCACATTGGAGAAATATACCAGTTAAATCCTGAGCCACAGGTGACCACATAGATTTATCATGAAGTGAATTATCATTATGGCGAACACCCACATACATGCAGCAGCAGCGAAGCCGGTCAGCGGCATAAAAAACGAACGTTATGCGAGGCGAGGCATGGTTCCTCGCTCATTAATTTAACTGGAGGGGCCATTATTTGTGTTTCCCCCCCGTTCATTAGTCAGCTGAGGGCTGACAAGGCCGGGCCACCGCAGTCGCCAACCAGGATGTTTGCTCCGTTTGTAACTGCGTGGACAGGGAGGGGCGTCTTTGTGTTTAGGAGGGCTTTAATATTGCCTGTTGCGAAAACAGGGGAGGTAGTTGGGGAGAAATGTTGGCGGTACAGGAGAATGCAGGCAGGGGGAGATGGTGGTGGTTATGCGGCAGTTTCACCCGCATCGATTGCCTATTTTTAATCGGGCATAACTAATATAACTTCCCTTGAATCAAATTCCCTGGGTAAACCGTTATAAAACTAATCTTGTTATATTTATTGACAGGACATTGAAATAAATATTAGAGCCATGTAGAAAAAAGGGGGTGGGGGGTTGGTTCCAATCCATTGATTTCTGCAAAAAATAAATAAATAAAATAGCATAGTAGTCATCTAACAAAGCACACACCTCCACTGCTCTCCCCCCTCCCCTCACACACACACACACACACACACACACACACACACACACACACACACTCCTTAGCATATTAGGTGGAGAATAATGTGAAAAAATGCTTAGCACACGGGAACGAGGCCGGTGTGTGCAGACGTGGGAGTGGGTCCCCCGGGGGGCCGCGGTGGAACCCCCGATCCCATAAATCCCGGCTCTGGTGCAAACAATCAATTTTCAATTTTAATTATTTACCACGGCCTGCCGGACAGAGGCATTTATTTTCTGACTCCTTCCAGATTCAAAATTAAAAATTAGGAGATTAATATTTGGTGGAGTGGGCAGACAGAAAAAAAAGAAAAAAAAAAAAACACACTCAAAAAAATTCTTTATTATCTTTGTCTGCTCTGCCCCTCATGTGACGGCGAAGGTTAGCGATCGCCAAACGACTCAATCAATAACTTCATAAATTTTCACAGACCTCCCCTCCTGCTGCCCTCGGCTTGCCGGTGTTTTAGTCGGGCTCCGTCCGTCTGGGGTCGCCAACGTTAAAGCCCGTGTAAGGAGGAGGACGACGAAAAAAAATGGCGAAAACGTGCAGCTCAGCAATTTTTCCCCGTTCTGGCTCTCCAGGTTTCCAGCCTCTCACTCTTGCCAGAGTTCCGATATTTCATCTGTAAATTTAATTACAGGAGCTGGAGCGATGCGGCCAAGGTATCAGCTGTCAAGCTCTCATTCAAACACAATGTGTGGTGACTCGCAAATAAACATGGGTGTGAAAACACAAAGGCCTGTGACACAAACCACATGGAACTGCTGAAAATGCTTGTTTAAATAACATATAAGCAGGGACTCTCCGTCCTAGGGGGTTGGGGGTAGGGTTAGAAAAACCTGAAAATCTGGTTTAATAAGTTATAGACTATCAAAAATCACTATTAATGCATAATATCAGTCTACTAATTTTTATCTGTTCTAAATGTACCTCAAAGGTGTTTTATTTTTTAACACTCTTAACATGTGAGTGGACAAATCTGCTTCAGGCAAGTGTCTGTTTATGATGAGAAATAGTCTCAATGACATAAAACCCCAGTTTTGCTTTTAAAATACTCAAACATACTGTATGTTGAAGCTTCAGTTATATTGACCTGTTAAATTCAACATTTTCTGAGTAAAATGAGTCCCAGTTACACAACGTAGAGTCCAACTTGTAAATGCAGTGATTTTTTAAGTTATGCTTAATATTTGGCTAATTGTACCACCAAGAACAAGATATTTTCTTCGTTTAGATTTCAGTTTCTCCAGCATAGAACGTCAAAGACTTTTTTCCCTTTAAGTTTAACTGCATTAGTCGCATCAAATGTAATTTGACTTTAAAATCTCTGATTATAATTAAAGATGTGTCCACTATAGTCAAGGTATGGCAAGCGTTGCACCTTAAAATTCCAAAACAACGCCTCTGCATATGTTAGTTTTCCTCCTCTTTCAGTCCACCGTCGATTAGCAAACAACAATTAAAGCCCCACAGCTCACATCCGTGGTCCCTGTCGTACAAGAGTAAAAACGCACGCCGACACTTTATTGTCCTGCTTTTTAGCGTGATGTATCCAGCGGCCTTTAGGAGGGGCTCTAATGTCTCCATAAATTTGTGCCGCCGTGCAGAGGGGCTTCTCCGGAGTGAAGGCTTTAATGGCGATCAATGGGGCGCTGCTGATGATCTCATACGCACGGTGGGGTGTTTGTGGTGAATGTTTTGTGTTTCAAAACACTTACCTGGCGTGACTCTGTCTGCCACCATCAACCTCTGACGTAACTCGTGTTCTCCATTTATTTTCTGGCAGCATCTGCAATTACATAAAAGGAAGAAAAAAATTAAAAATACAGCACAAAGTGATGCATCTTCCTATTTACGCATTATAAGACAGACAGAAGTGGTGGCAGCTGCTGTTAAAAAATATAAGCAAAGGTCAAAATATGCTGAGCAAGTGGCGTTATCGCTTTTTTAAATCAGTTATTCTTTTTTTACTATGTGCCTCCTTAACCATCGTGGGCTCTCTGCATGCATTAATTCAAAAATATTCCGACACATTTGAATAGCAACTAGATTTCATTTATGGGACAATGTTTTGTTAAGGCTTCAAAAAAAGAAAAGAGATGTGTAGATGAAGCGGTATGATAACTATTCATGTGATAGCAGCAGGTGAGAGTCACAGGGATGTTTTAAAGGCAAACAGGAGACACTCTTATCATCCTGTCTGGAGAGAGTCGTCCTTTAAACACACAAACAACACATCTTTATGGATGAATGCTTGATAAACCTGAAACTTTGGGGGCATTTGATAGGTATCACACTGTTACGCCAGAGTCTATATCCAAGATACACCGCGTATTCTTTGGAAATCCCTCCTCTTGTCAGAGGTATTTGAGCAGAAAAGCACACAGAGTCAAACACGACGACTCGGCTGCCGTCGTTTCACTTTTTTTTTTTCGAATCAAAACCCACTCGCGCATGAGTCAGGTAGGCGGCAAAAAAAGAGCCGAGTGAGGAGGAGACATACGGATTCATAGAGGAGGAAGGAAACAGCTAGCCCCTGGCTGTGTGAGGAGCTGCAGACAGGTAGAGAGCAACACAGATACAAATAACTGTCAAGGCGCAGGAAAGAGACAAAGTGAGCGGCAATGGAGGCGGCGACGGCGACGGGGGGGGAAAAGCTCTGAGATCTGAGCGGGGATAGAGATCAGGAGACAGAAGGAGAAGCGCTTTAGGTTCACAGCAGAATGTTGTTATTTATCTGGTAGCTGCTAAAACAAATAAGGAGACTCCCAGTTCTGTGATTGTCTCGGCAGGGTGCTATCAGATTTAGGCTCATATCTTCCTCTCAGCAGGAGATAAACTCTCAACACTCCGCTCCTTCTTTGCTCCCTCAACACGTTCCCCACATGTCTTTTTTTTTTTTGCATGTTTTAACAATCCTCACATGTCCTTCACATTTGTTGCTCAACTATTCTTTAACATTTTAACTGGTGTGCTCTCGAAGCAAACACAAAAACAGCAGATGGTGCCACTTAAATCAATATTTTTTAACCTGTTAGGCGCCCTAACACTGAAAAAACAAAAACTGGTGGAAATATTTAGCTTTTGCTGCAAATACTCAATAAGTCAAATTTTGAGTAGAATATATATTATACCCAATATTTGACTTATTGAGTATTTGAGTATTTGAGTATTTGAGTATATATATATATATATATATATATATATATATATATATATATATATATATATATATATATATATATATATATATAATTTAGCACTGCAATGACAATTTGGTAGATTTCTTTAAAATTGATTAGAGTGACTAAAATCAAGAGAAGAAAAACTTGAAAAAACAAAACCTCAGCTACAATCAATGAAAATACAAATACCTTGTTCCTGCCTCCCTTGAGTGTGGACGCATTTCTGTTTCCAAGATGGCGCCACGGTAGGCAGCCGGTTACGCAGCTCTCAAGCTGCAGTAACAGACAAATTTCCCCGTTGTGGGATCAATAAAGTCTCTCTCTCTCTCTCTCTCTTTTATCTGTATTAAAAAAAAAAAAACAATGTTAGACTTTTTAATTTTTATTTATTTGCTCTATCACAACAATGTGAATTTCTTTTGACACTTTAGTTACCTCACATACAACACTAAACGGACTAACTAATGTTTTACATAAAAGATTAAATTGACTTAAAACAAGAAAAACAATTGAAGTGAGCTAAAATCTCAATTTATCTCTTTTAAACAAAAGCTGTATGTTTTGTTAAAACAAGACAAAATTGACCCAAATAGCTAAATTATCTACTTTGCATTATATAATTCTACTTAATATTGGACTAACTGAAGTGAATACAAGACGTTTTTGGCAGGATATACAGAATCTATCCCAGTGATGAGCAGTATTATTCCTGACTGACCCCTACAAGCATGATGCAGTGCCACCAAGGACTGTCGTCATGGTAACCTTTCATACTATGGGATGCTAATTGATTTAGACTCTTCTGTAGTCACCTCACATGTTACAAGATTTCTTCTGATACCAGGTTTAAGTCCACTAACCTTTGTGCTTGTATTTTGAGCACATTTTCGCTAAAAGCGAAACTAAGTTTGATGTTATTGAGGCTATTTCTCATTGTTCCAATACACTCACATTACAAATGTTAAAACTTGAAAAATATCCCTTTAAAGTACATTTTAGATTTTCTCTGCACCAGATTGATGTGTTTAAATATAACAGGTTTCATATTTTTCTAACCCTAACCCCTGAGTTCCCTTAAACTGAAATGACGCTGCTAATTCAACAGGATCAGGTCGTGTTGTAGAGTCTGACGGTAGTTTATGATGATACTAAACAGAGTCAGATATCAAGCCGCGGCACCTGCTCCTACCCCCCTGCTGCATTTCCTGTCATGGCCAGATCTTTCGTGTTAAACCCCCCTCCCAAACCCCACACGCTGCGACCTCTGACCTTTCTCCAGGACCGGGGCGTCTGACACCTGTGTGGCCAGAGGAAGCGGAGGTGAAAGCAGAGCTGGAGCCTCCCTCTGAAGTGTTGGTCCCTGCCGGGGGCCAAAGGTCACACCACTTGGGCCGGAGGGGTTACTGGGAGCCGTTGACCCCTGCGACAGAGCCACTTGACCCCGCTTACCCTCGGGCTGGGAGAGCTTCTCCGTGGTCTGTGGCTCCGGGTATGAAGCGGTCAGGGCCTGAACAAACGAGGTCAGGGCAGTGGAGTGCTGGGAGATTTATGTTATCGGCTCCTGGCTCAAAGACGCAGCTGAAAGCTGCGCTTTGTGCAGCTCTTGTTGATGAATGATGAATTTGTGCAACGTTGCTATGTTTGCTTGTTTTTCTTGTGCAGTTCGCCATGGTATCGACCTTCCAGACTGAGGAGGAAATGACCTCATCCCTCTGTGCTGAAGACTTTTTCTAAACTAGATTCTTCTCTTGTCTCCAAATGACACGACATGACACTAGTTCATGACATTAACCTGTTTTCATCAGCATTCAATTTTATTCATATGTGACATAAGAATGGCTCAGCTTCAACACTTAATAAAGTATTTTTTTCTGTGGTAAAACACAATGTTATTGTTACAGCATCAATGTATATCATCAATATCCACATCATCAATACAATAAGAAATTTAATTCAGCTTATTTCATTTGTTTTAATTTGGCCTTGTTTGAAGTTATACATGAAGTATTTTTACCTGTCATAAAACACATTAGAATCTTTTTGTAATAATCTATCTATATTTCCTTAGTAACAGCAACATTAATTGAATCAGACACTATACCATACTACACTATACTACTATAGTCACCTCACATGTTGTAGATTTCTTTTGACACCAGGTTTAAGTACAATAACCTTTGTGGTTGTAGAGATATTACAGATTCATCATTTATAGCAGGAAAGCTGAGAAATAGGCCTGGTTAAAGCTTAAAGGCATTTGATGAAACAGAGACAATAGAGAAATGAACAAGGAGCAACAGCAACAAACTGAAGGGAATTTTGTCAAATTTAGATAAAATTTTTGACTTATTATGTCTTTTTAATCTCATAATATGGACTTTTTATGTCATATTTCTGACTTTTTATCCTAAAGTCTAAAACCTGATTTGGCTGTTAAATGACTGACTGATGAATGATTAATGACTGATCGAGCTGCAACAATTAGTTGAATAATTGATTAGTTTCTAACTTTTACTTTATTCGCCAACTATTTCACTATTTTGATAATCAATTAATTTATTTGAGTAATAAATTAATTGAAAAAGAAAAAATTGTAATTTTTCTGCTTCTCAAATCTCAATATTTTAGTTTTTTTTTTGTCTTATATAATAGTAAACTAATGGAAATATTATGCAATCTTTGAGATTATCAATGCAATTGAACTATTTTTTGATTGTATTGGTGAAGTAGTTATTAATGATATGTGTTGATATTATTTTATTGCCCTGAACTACCTTGAAACATACTTTTTTTTTAGGTCAATGGGGAAGAAGAACAGCTTGAAATCATGATCACACTGAGGAACAACGAAGCGATTACTCATCCTGAAACACTAAAACTTACTAATTCTCTCTCATTCTTCCTTGAGCCCCGTGATATATAAATAAATAAGTGCGGAACACACATATCAATCTATCTCCTTTCCTCTGTGCACAGCCCTCTTTTAAAGCTGTGCTGTGGGCTTTTACCCAAATGGCGCCAGGACCACCGGTATCATTTATAACGGGACGGCAGCGCTAATGCAGCGCGTGGTTCAGCCAGGATGTTTTATTCATGCTGTTTTATTATTAGGGCCCCACTTAAAAAAGGTGAGGCGCTCTCCTCTCCTCTGGCCGCCTCTGACTGAGGCGCAAGCTTTATCTATCACCCTGACAAGAGCGTCTTCCCTGGGAAGTCTTTCAGAAAACTTCAAACAGCCTCACTATTGATTCCCCCTCCAAACCCCCCGCCCTCCCTCCTCTCCACCTGGGCACCGGCATACATCTTCCCCCCACCGAGCGGAGAGACAGGGAGGGTAGGAGTAGAAAGAGGAAAAAAAAGAAAGTAACAGAGACTCAGAGAGATAAAAGTAAAAGAGAAGGAGCCCGGCCACTGAATAACAATGGGCGACCTCACTTTTGCTTCGTCGCTCTGCTTCTTGTTAGATTCCGATAACCGAGCGCGGTGGTTACGCCTTCCGTGCTATGCTAATTACACAGTCAGACAAACACTTTGCAACACATGACTGATTCAAACGGGGAGATCACACGCCGTGCGTCCCTGTGCCAAGCAATTGTTGGCGAAAGCACTTTGTGCACAATCAAAGATTCCTGGCTATGAAAGTGAAACCTTGAAAGAGAGAAGCGGGCCTTGAGTTCTAGGGACAATAAAGACACTGACATTTTCTGCAACAAGGTGAAACATGAAGAGGTTGCATTTAAATATCAAATTAATAACACCTGCAGCAATTCCCTCTTTTTAAGCCATTTATTTAAACTAACTGGAGCAGGAGCAGGTACTGGTACAGGTTCAACCAATGGCGTAGCACAAAGGGGAGAGGGAGGTTTTCCTCCTCCTGGCCTAAGTGTTTAAAAACATGTGCTAACGTGCCCTATAGGAGCCAAAATGTGTGCTCAAGTGTCCTTCTAGAAGCTAAAAAAGCATGGTAAAGTGCCTTCTAGAAGCTAAAAAAAAGTCTTCTAAAGTGTCTTTCAAGGGGTCAACATGAGCCAAAATGCCAAAATGTGTAATCTTGAGACCTAAAAAGTAGGGATGCACCGATGTGAAAATTTCGGCCGATATCGATATCCGATATACATATCGGCAGTCACTGCCGATACCGATATTTGCCGATATCGATATATGAGGAGACAAAACGTTTTCTGTAGTGTCACAAATTTAGTACAGACCAGAAAAAACACTGTACATTTGAAACGCACAACAGTGCTGTTTATTTAAAGGAAGGCTCACTGTAAAACTCTGTCATGTGGTTAGAGGAAGTACGGCGAAGCGGAGCCATGGAGCTCCGCGAAGGCGGCGACGTCAGCGGCCGGCGATGAGAAGACGACAGGACGGCGTCCGACACCCCGGAGCAACGTTCCGCGCGTTTTTTTGTCTTTTCGGGCGATGCGATGTGACGGAGGAGCCGCTAGGAGAAACCGCTACAGTTAGTTGGGTCACTGTCTGCGTGTCTCTCGGCGACGCGCTAAGCTAGCTGGTCCTAGCGGGCTCCTCCGTCACATCGCATCGCCCGAAAAGACAGCGGCCTCCTCCGCCTCCGCCGCGGCCGCCGACGAGAAGGCGGCAGGACGGCGTCCGACACCCGGAGTAACGTTCCGCGCATTTTTTTTTTGTCTTTTGGGGCGATGCGATGTGACGGAGGAGCCCGCTAGGACCAGCTAGCTTAGCGCGTCGCCGAGAGACACGCAGACAGTGACCCAACTAACTGTAGCGGTTTAACTCTGCACATTGTTGACATATCGGCCAGAATTTGTTGATATCGGACCGATACCGATAAGTTAAAAAACGTGACATATCGGCCGATATATATCGGTTGGCCGATATATCGTGCATCACTACTAAAAAGTGTTAAAGTGCTTTGTGTAGGAGCTAAAAATGTATTACCCAAAACATGTGCTAAAATGCCCTCAAGGAGCCAAAATGTGTACTGAAGTGCTAAAAAGCATGTTCAAAGTGCCTTTTAAAGGTCAATTTGCGTGCTAAAATGCGCACTAAAATACAGTGAAGAAAACTTAGAAAAGTATGTATGAATGTATGAACACACTGCTATTTTGCTATTTCTCCCACTTAGAAATCATGGAGGGGTCTGAAATTGTCATCGTAGGTGCATGTCCACTGTGAGAGAGATAAACTAAAAAGAAAAATCCAGAAATCACAATGCATGATTTTTTAATGATTTATTTGAGTGATACAGCTGCAAATAAGTATTTGAACACCTGTGTGTCATCTAGAATTCTGACCCTGAAGGACCTGTTAGTCCGCCCATTAGAAGTCCACCTGCACTCCATACATCATCCTTAATCAGATGCACCTGTTTGAAGTGGTTAGCTGCATAAAGACACCTGTCCACCCCATACAATCAGCAAGACTTTAACTTGTAACATGGCGAAGACCAAAGAGCTGTCCAACGACACAAGAGAGAAAATTGTACACCTCCACAAGGCTGGAAAGGGCTACGGAGCAATTGCCAAGCAGCTTGGTGAAAAAAGGTCCACTGTTGGAGCAATCATTAGAAAATGGAAGAAGCTAAACATGACGGTCAATCTCAATCGGAGTGGAGCCCCATGCAAGATATCACCTTGTGGGGTCTCAATGATTCTAAAAAAGGTGAGGAATCAGCCCGGAACTACACGACAGGAGTTGGTCAATGACCTGAAAAGAACTGGGACCAACGTTTCCAAGGTTACTGTAGGTAATACACTAAGACGTCATGATTTGAAATCATGCATGGCATGAAAGGTTACCCTGCTTAAATCAGCACATGTCAAGGCCCCGTCTTAAGTTTGCATATGACCATTTGGATGATACAGATTAGATTAGATTAGATTAGATAGCTCCTTTATTTTCCCACAGTGGGGAAATTCACAGTGCTACAGCAGCAGTTAGAAAAGTTACAACAAAAGAGGAGTCATGGGAGAACGTTTTTGTGGTCAGATGAGACCAAAATAGAACATTTTGGTCATAATTCCACTAAGCGTGTTTGGAGGAAGAAGAATGAAGAGTACAATCCGAAGAACACCATCCCTACTGTGAAGCATGGGGGTGGTAGCATCATGCTTTGGGGGTGTTTTTCTGCACATGGGACAGGATGAGTGCACTGCATTAAAGAGAGGATGACTGGGGCCGTGTATTGTGAGATTTTGGGGAACAATCTCCTTCCCTCAGTCAGAGCATTGAAGATGGGTCGTGGCTGGGTCTTCCAACACGACAACGACCCAAAGCACACAGCCAGGAAAACCAAGGACTGGCTCCCTAAGAAGCATATCAAGGTTCTAGCATGGCCCAGCCAGTCTCCAGACCTGAACCCAATCAAAAATCTTTGGAGGGAGCTCAAACTCCTTGTTTCTCAGCGACAGCCCAGAAACCTGACTGATCTAGAGAAGATCTGTGTGGAGGAGTGGGCCAGGATCCCTCCTGCAGTATGTGCAAACCTGGTGAAAAACTACAGGAAACGTTTGACCTCTGTAATAGCAAACAAAGGCTACTGTACCAAATATTAACATTCATTTTCTCAGGTGTTCAAATACTTATTTGCCGCTATATCGCACAAATAAATCATTAAAAAATCATGCATTGGGATTTCTGGATTTTTCTTTTTAGTTTATCTTTCTCACAGTGGACATGCACCTACGATTACAATTACAATTTCAGACCCCTCCATGATTTCTAAGTGGGAGAAATAGCAAAATAGCAATACTTGTTTTCTTCACTGTACATTCTAAATTGCCCTTTTCAGTGGTAAAGATACACTTTATGTGCCCCTTTTTTTTTTCTTTGTGTCCACGTCCTCCGTCCATGTCGATGTATCTCTGCTTAATTACAGACTAGTCAGACGTCACAACAACTATGATTTGAAGCCATCTAATGATGAGATTTATTGCCGTGTCCATTTGTTGGCAGAATCAGTGGTTTACTGATACGGAAGGAGATATGATTTAATGAGTTGTTAATGATTTGTTCTCAGAGGGTTAGTAAGAAACGGTGGACCTGTGAACTATTTGAAAGTGCCATCATATTTAAAGATTGTTTTAGAGCCCTGCACTCACTCAAAGGGACACACATAAATGAAATAATAGACTTGGGCGGATAACCAAGTATTTTAATGCTATGAAGCAGTCAGCAAACCCTTGTAGGAAGGATATGAAAGTGTGGGATCAATTAAACTCCTGCCGTGTCATTGGGCATCATTCTGACAGACACATTTGTGGGTTAATGAAGTTCTATGAGGTCTATAAAAATCTTTTATTTTAATATAACAGTCTGTACCTCACTGCTAATCTGTTCTTTTGTTTTTCTTGGTAAATAAAGATTCTGCAGTCAATTATCAAAATAGTTGGTGATGAATGTACACTGCAAAAAGAAAGAAATCTCATCAGGTATAATGTATTGTATTTGGCAAAATAGGTCAAATATTGAGTAGAATTATCTTTTTCTGTTGGCAGATACTTTACCCTTTTTTTTTTTTAAACTTTTTTTCACGTCTCACGTTTTTTTTTCTTGGATTTAATTGCATCCTTTTGTTTATTAAAATGTGAGACCCACTTTCTCAAAATAAGACTAAATTGATTCAAATCCGGAAAAAGGCTTTTCAATTGATAAAATTTAATTTTAACATATTAGTCATATTTGGCAAATAATCAATTACTCAACTAATTGTTGCAGCTCTACTCTACTCTTTTTTTATTATTATTTTTTTTAGGTTTTAAAGTGGTATAAATTGTCAAACAGTGTTTGTCGTCCAAAGTTCAAAGTTGTAGATTCTGCTTAAAATATATATTTTTTGTCCAGACCAACAGTCCACAACCCAAAGATCATCAGTTTACTATTATAGAAGAAAACAGAAAATGATCAGAGAAGAGAAGCTGGAACCAGAGAATTTGGACATTTTCCAAGGTCAAACCCCAAAACAAAAAAACTAGCCTGGCTAACATCAGACCTCATCTCATCTTTCTTTTTAAATCAACTAATTTTAATAATAATTATCAAAATATATGGCAATAATGCAATAGTTGGATACTCATCGATTAATCAACTAATCTTTGCAGCTCTATCAGTCATTGAATTCTTTCATTCTTTCTCCTTTTAATTAGATAATTAAAATGACAAATAATCATCCTTACCAAGTGATATTATTTTTTTATTTATTTTGAGATAACATTTCCTTCTTAAAAAGTGACTAAAATCGATTATCAAAATGGAAATTAATGTGATAGTTGGAAACTAATCCACTAATCATGAATTGCATTAATCAAAAATGTCCTATTTTCAATCATGTAAAACCAGTTAAGAAGTAAGCAAAACCCAGAAGGATATGAAAGTCTGGGTTCAATTAAACTTCCAGTGTGTCATTGGTTATCTTTCTGATAGACATGTTTATAAAGTTAATAAAGTTCCATAATCTCTATAAACATCTCTTTTTGAAGTGTTAGTCTGTAACTGCACCATTAATTTATTCATTTGTTTTTCCTGGGAAATAAAGAGCTTATGGTGTATAATATGAGGATCTTTTTTCAGTGGTGTGAATCTTGTGCGTGGTTGTAAAAGCCCCCTGGCACTCTAACACACTCTGAAATCAATAGCACAAGGCCCCATAGGAGAAGCAAGGAGGAAGCCATTGATTGACACGTTATTCTCATGTCAACCAGTAGAACATGCCACCTGCCGTCTGCTCCACCTGTCGCTCTCACCTCGCTCCCACACTTCGCCAGATAAACGCTGCATTCCATAAAAAAGAGCTTGTGTGTGTGCATGTGTGTGTGTGTGTGTGTGTGTGTGTGTGTGTGTGTGTTTAAAATTACAGTGGTGTAAAAAATATATTTGCCCCTTTTCCGATTTCTTATTCTTTAGCGAGTTAAACAGGATTAAATAATTTAAGTCCAAACCTACATAGTCCTATGGGAAAAAGTGATTGCCTTTCCCTGTTAAACCATAACTAGAGTTTATCACACCTGCCCACACGCAGACCTTAATACTGTAATACCTGTTCTCTATTAAGAAATCACTTAACACCTAACATCACTTCACTTCAAAACCTCAATAAATAGACATCATGCCGAGCTCTAAAGAAAATCAAGAACAAATGCGAAAGAAAGTAATTGAGATCTATCAGTCTGGAAAAGGTTATACATCCATTTCAAAAGCTTTGGGACTCTATTATCCACAAATGGTACAGTGATGAACTTTCCCAGTAGTGGCTGGCCAAACAAAATTACCCAAAGACGATTCATTCCAAAGGGAAAACACTCTGTGGTCTGACAAAACAAAAGTCAAACTTTTTTGAAAGGTGTATGTCCTATTCCATCACCGCATTTCAGAAAAAAAAATCATTCTAAGCATAAAATATGGTGATGGTAGTGTGAAAGTCTGGGGCTGTTTTGCTGCTTCCGGACCTCGAAGACTTGCAAGAACCATGAATTCTGCTGTCTGCCAAAAAATCATGAAGGAGAATGTCATCTGTTCATATTCTCAAGATGAAACAATCTTGGGTTCTGCAGCAGGACAATGATCCAAAACACAGCACCAAGTCCACTGTGCTGAATGGTTGAAGAAAGTAGAATGAAAACTTTGGAGCGGCTTAGTCAGGTCAAACGGGGCCTGACCTGACTCCTATTGAGATGCTGTGGCATGACATTAAGATGTGGTTCATGCTTGAAAACCCTCCAATGTGGCTCAATTACAACAATTCTGCAAAGATGGGTGGGCCAATGCTCTAAGAGACTCAGAAACTCAAGTTATTGTGAACGATTGATGCAGTTGCTGCTGTCAAGCCCTTTAGCCGCCAATCACTTTTTCACCATTTTTTGGGTAGGTTTGGATTTGAAAAAAAATGCATTTTGTGCCTTCTTTGTTTTTTTGAGTAATATTTAAATTACTTTGATGATCTGATACATTTAACTGTGACAAACATGCAAAACACGAAATCAGGAAGGGGGCAAACCCTTTTTTCTCACCACTGTATATATAGTATTGCTTGTATATTTGTGCAATGAGAAATGTCGCACGGAAAATAACTTTCACAAAATCCAACTTATAACCAATCCTCATAATTGCTTCAAAAGTATTTCTGGATTCATAATGGGCCTATTGTGTAGGTTTCTTGTGTTCAATTTAACATCCACTGCTCTTCACTGTTTACCCTGCGACGTTTGATAGCCTGCGGCCGTCTCACCCCGACCTAGGTGGCTTGTTTATTCTTTGTAGCGGTGCTCACATCTCACTTTAATTTCATTGATTCTCATTTGCACTTTGGTTGGGGAGGGAGGAAGTGCACCTGAGTGTTTGCCCATACTGCAATGATTGTAATGCCTGGTGTTGGGCGCCCCAAAAGCAGCATAAATTAGCACCCTCTGCAGCGGCCCCCTGAAGCAGCCTCCTGGTGCGCAACATCAATATGGAGCGATAAGCAAGCTGCAAGCACGTACTGTCAGAGGCCAAATGGTCGGTAGGAGACGTGAGACAATGGTCCACGTTCACCAACTCTCACACTTATTCACTATGGTGAACCGACAGAAATGGACAAATCTGTGCGCACACACAAATTTCAAAACTAGCATTGCAACAACTATAATGATTATTGAATCTATCAGTTACCTAAAATGTCTTTTTTGTCCAGACCAACAGTCCACAACCCAAAGATCATCAGTTCACTATTATAGAAGAATAAAGAAACCAGAAAATATTTGAATTTGAGAAGCTGGAACCAGAGAATTGTTCTTCTCAAAAAATTGTAATAAATCAATTGTAATTGTAATAATCAATGAATTGATTATCAAACAAGTTGGTGATTGACGTAATAGTTGGCAACTAATCGACTAATCAGCTAATTGTTGAGTTCTGGTGTCACAGTATAGCACTGCAGTAAAGTAGTCTTTGTCTTCTAGGATGACAGATAACGGCAAAAGTAATTGTTAAAATTAATTTATTTTGATAGTGGATCTATCTATTATTGAAACAATTACTCAATTGGTTGTTTGGTTCATAAAAGGGTGTAAAATGTTGATCAGTGTTTTTAGAAGCTGAAGATTCAACCAAAGATGTCTTTTTTTCCTAGACCAAAGGTCCACAACCGAAAGACCATCAGTAGATCATCAGAAACCAGAGAATTTGGACATTTTCTTAGAAAAAACAACTCAAATTAATAAATCAATTATCAAAATAAATGGTGATTAATGTAATAGTTAGCAACTAATTAATTATTAGCCTTTTCTCTGCAGCTCTAGTCAGCTATACATAATTTAAATTCCCATTTAGAAAAAAATAACACAAAATATTCCCAGTGTTTTTACTGAATATCTCAAATCAATTAATCGATTATCATAATCGTTTACATCGGCCTTTTTGTGTGACTGAATTTTGAAGCTGAGTATTTCAGCATCTAATATGTCCCAGAAATGTGAATAACAACAGGACTAAAGACAAAGCAGACTCCTGAGCCATCATTAGTGGGACTGGTAACCATGTGCTGTACATGCTGCCGCTCTTGCTCTTTATATGGCTTTGTCCTCACAAAACATTTATATTCATTTCTCTGTGTCAGCTCCTCTGTGTTTTACTTATGTGACCGTTCTCTGGGACACTTTGTGGCAGACTGTGAGTTTCTATACAAAAACCATTATGACGTGCCTAGAACAAGCAGTAGTGCACCTGTTGTGTGGGAGTAATCAACAAACTCTGTTCACGACTTTTATTTTTCTGTTAGCCTCCTTAGCTCTAGCCTCTTTTTTAAGGTTTTTTAGTAAGATGGATTGAAGTTGACATAGGCTGGAAAAAAAATGTCCATGTTTGATTCACTAAAATCAGCGGTCTCTGTTCTCAAATACAACTTTCCAAAACTTCAAAGGTATTTCTGTTAGTGGTGGTGAATAAATGTAAGTTCACTTTTGTATTTTATGCTGGTTCACTTAGTTTTTAATAATTTTTGAGTTATGTTTAGTGTGTAAAAATGACTTTTCCCCAAAATAAATCCCCCAATTGGATGATCTTGGAGTTTAACAGATTAATATAAAAGAGGGATGTAAGAGAAGAATGTATTTTAAGGAAATAATTCTTGACATCCTGTATCTACCAAACAGGGTTGGACAATACCTGATTTTCAACAGTAAGTTGCTTTATTTAAAATATTTACATATCTTCTTATCAATCATTAAAAAAAAAAAACAACTCCCATGATCCCACAGTACTTCATGACATCATCAAATCCATCTTCTATACTGTTTTGATTGAGCATAAATTTACATATTCTGCTTCTAATTATTTAATGAGAACTTGGAAGAATTGCCAAAGACAAAAATCTACAAAACGTCATCGTTTGACTTGTTCTGTTTTGTCAGATGTGAAGAGATTCACCATTTCAGAAGAAAAGAGTTTCCTCCTCTGCTTTGCTGGTTTGGTGCCTGACAGCGTGTGAGTGTTTCGCTCCTTCGGCGGCATGAGGTAAACACTTGCTGTCGTCTTGAAAATCAATTCACCCTCCACCCCCCCACCCCTCGCTTCCTTTAAGTGGTCAATATTTTTTGTTTCTCACTGCAGGCTCCACCCTTTAATTCAATGGGCCAATTACAGATACCGTCATGTCTAATTCCGGCTGCAGGTAGGCCTGTTTGTGTTGTTACCTCATCCCTGGTGAGAGAGTCGGACGTGGGGGGATGTGGGGGGTGGGTGAATGACACAATCCGTCCAGTTTAACCCTGGCACACCCCCCCCCCCCCCCCTGCTTTTATTTCTTCTTCACCCCTCCTTCTTTCTCTGTCTTTCCCGGAGTCAAGGACGAAAGCAATTCACGTGAAACTTTCAAAAATGAATTTGGCCACATGTGTCACTTACGGAGCAGGGGGGGGCAGGCCACTGCCACTCCGCCAGGATCATTTGTTACTCAGCCCTGATTGGCCCTGACAAAACAATACCCTAAAAACTCACCAAAGTAAATTATGGTCCCGGTAAATGGCCAGTGAAGGGAGGAGGGGTAGTGGAGGTTGGGGGGTGGTGAGGCAGGAAGGAAACGGCCGTCTGTCGGGACGAGGCCCTTGGGCTGCGTTGGCCCCATGCCAGACGCAAAACAAAGTAATGCGCTTTTGATATTAATAACGGAGATGATATTGATCCGTACTGGGGCCAGAGCCACTCTGCTTCCCTTCAAGGTGGGCCGCCATGGAGAAGGGGGAGGAGGTGGAGGATGGGGGGGCTCATTGAAGAACCAATACCCCACTCCCCCAGCTCACTGCCTCTCATCCACCTCCTCCTCGCTGAAAGCCACTTTTCCTGAGGGTCCATTTCATTTGAGTATCTTTAATTACATGAAATGGATTCCATGGGAAAAAAGAGAAATGGCGGCGATGCTAGGCACTGACAGAAGGGAGGAAGGAAGGGGAGAGGGGCACAGCCGGTAACGGGGGAAGGGGCTGGCGGCCGCTCACTCCCATTTTCCGTGCGAGATTCACAATTCTGTCAGCAGCCATGTCCGTATCATCCACAGCTTTTTTTCGTTTGGATTTTCTTCCTCTGTGCTCACCAAGTTAGATGCTGCATGTGTGTGTATGTGTGTGTGTGTGTGTCCTGCTTCAAGACAAATGCAGAATAAAAGTGCAGGGAGCACTGGAGTGAGGAGAAGGACTGAACACAACGATATAAAATGAAAGGAGGCAGACAAAACAGTGAGATGAGAACAATTTAAGAAAAACCCGCTCAAGCTGTTTCATAACCGGAGAAGTGATTGAATGCTCCAAAGTTTGGCGGCCATCTTTAGAGAAGACACAATAAATGAGTCAAGTCCTTTCCTCACTTAATCTAAGCTCCATCATTACTCTGGTCAAACCACACTTTCTACTAGTGAATGGATATCTGACTGTTTCTATGTAAAATGGATTTATATATTTATATATGATGCCTTTCCCAGACAGAAATCACAAAGTGCTTTACAAAAAAAAAGCAACAACAACACTAGAGCAGAAAAAACAATACAGGAGAAATAAAGGAAATGGAAATTGGTGTCATTATTAGAAATATGAGACACATTATAACAGATCAGATTTTTTTCAGTTTTGCTGAGCTAAATTTTTGTCAGGTAGGAATTAATCTCCAGTCCCAAACTGCCGCCTGGTCTCAAATAAACACCTGATCGTTTAGGTGACTGGAACAAATAGAAGCCCAGGCTATTATTTGGTAATTTACGTAAGGACCATATTAAACATTTATGGACAGCAGCTGTTCAGTGGTAGTTCACATTTATGAAAGTGGGATGTTGGTATCTTGGGGAACTTCAGTGTTTCTCTCATATTTGCTGTACGTTGTATGGGAATGAATCAGCTTGAGTACAAGTGTGACAAAAAGCAGATGAGGAGTAAAGAGCCCCAGCTCTGGTTTTACCAGCAGGTTTGCTGCTGTTCAACACAGAGACAACACAAGGTAAATGAGCCGGTGCATTAAATAATTAACAGCTTTGACTCCGCGAGTGAGGGTGCTATTGGGAGCAATGGAGAAGTCAAGCACTGTTGCATCGAGAGGGATAAAGTCCCAACAAACACAAACACAATCATGCGAACAAACAGAAAAACACACAGCGGCTATACAACACTGTCGGCTGCCTCCGTTTTTAATGGAGGTTTTGTCTTTATTTTCCCATTTGGCTGGTGTTGTTTCTGTCTGTTTTTGTCTGATGGCAGTCATCAGGGCTGTCAGTTTATGAAGCTGCACGATTTCTTCTACTGGGGAGAATTCTTTTGACAGAAAGAGGAAATTCACACACACACACACACGCATGTCAAGTTAAAAAGAAACACCATGAAGTGATAGTATATCTCTTTCTAGAAATGAGGGACCCGGGGAGCTGTAAGAGAAGGGCTGGTCAGACAGCGTTTATCTCTGTAATTTATATCATCCCTGACAAAGTGATTTTTTGCACAACCTGAAAAATGACACCGCCTGAGGAGCTTTTTCACAAAATGAAATAACTCGATAGTGTAAGAGCGGTGCTCTGCCGTCTTACAAATGACAAGGAAGTTGTGCAGTGGTATGAAGCTGGAGAAAAGAGAAAAAAATGGCAAGGAAGAGGTAGAAAAGGAAGAATTTAAAAATTGTGCCAAGACGTGTCCAGGATAGAAAATTTACAGATGCATAACAGGAGAATTATTATTAATAATATTATACTATACTCTATTGTGTCATTACAATGTATAATACATATATAATACAGATCCTGGAATTTTAAACTTGACCCAACTTTTATTTATGGTTTTTAAGCCTGTTTGACACATGACATGCAAAAATTTTAAATATACCAATAAAAACAATACAAAAATAACATAACCTAAAAAGGTAAAAAGATCACATCAAACTAAATGCAAGCCTAAACTTAGACCAAAAAAAAAAAAAAAAGTTTAGGCTTCATCTCTCTACAGAGAATATGTCTAGTTACTACTCTTTGTTTTCTTACAGCTATTCTTTCTCATTAATTCTCTGTCCTATAAATATCTTCTACAGCAGAGGTGCCAAATTCATTTCAGGTCGTGAGCCACATACAGAACCATTTGATTTAATGTGGGCAGGACCAGTAAAAGATCCATAATAACCTTTTTTAAACAACACTTCCAAATTCCTCCTTTTCTTTTCATGTAAAGAGGTAAAATGAATTCTTTAACATAAATGATCCATTTACAAAACAGGTGATGAACAGCCTTGGATGTCTTCAGAAGGTAAGTGTAATTTAAAAAAAATGATTATATTTATTAAATATATAATGTTCCTTGAAAGCTGCTGTGAATAAAAGCACCAAGGCTTCACATTTCTGTGAAGAAATAGAAACAGGTGCATTTTTTCTGAGAAAACCACACTTCATCCAGAGGGTTTGACCCTTCAGCAGGCCAGCTTTGGCCCCCGGGCCACATGTTTGACACTACTGCCAAGTTGGCTTTTCCCAGCCATAAGTCGGGAGAGTTAGAAGAAAAAGAGCCAGGTACATGCCATGATGCTGAGCGTCATTTGCATGTCGCCTCGGCTCAGATGGTGCCACAGCATTATTTACATTGGTAAGTGCTTTTCCCACAGGACTCGGCTGGCAAACTACAGAACCAGCCCCCCACCCCCCGCCGGATCACTCTGTATGTTGCCTTGCTTCTTCTGTTGTCACAGGGACAGAGGTGAGCCCTGACAAGCCAGGGCCAGGTATTTGCATATAAAGAGCCTGCGTTCTTTCTACATGTCCTTCCTTCCCTTAGCCTACAACTAATGATACATGAGCGTGACATATCCACCAGGTTAAAAGCCACCGGGCTGAGGCCACCTGCTGCCCAGCATCCTGTAATTAAAGCTCAGATACCGGACTCAATGTTCACTTATGAGTATATACCTTAGGGCTGCAACTCAACAATATTCTCATAGTCAATCTTTGCAATGATTAATGAATTAGTAGTTTGGTTCATAAAATGGTGTAAAATGCTGATCACTGTTTTCCAAAGCTGAAGATTAAACCAAATATGTCTTTCTTTTTGTCCAGACCAACAGTCCTCAACCCAAGGATCATCAGTTTACTATTATAGAAGAATAAAGAAACCATAAAATTATCAGATTTGAAAAGCTGGAACAAGAGAATTTTAACATTTTCTTCTTAAAAAAAGGCCTAAGATGATTAGGTGATTATCAAAATGGTTGGTTGTTAATGTAATAGTCGATTGACAATCAATTAATTAATTGGTTGGTCACATTACACATGAATCAAACATCTCCAATTTGTATTCATTATCTTAGAAAAGTAAGTAAAACCCTTGTAGGAAGGACACGAAAGTGTGGGATAAAAAGGATTCCTGGCGTGTTACTGGGGAGCTCGCTGATTTTAAAAAAATGATTAATCGATTATCGAATTGTTGGCGATTAATGTAATAGATGGCACCTAACCAATTAATCATTGCAGCTCTAATTAGCTTTTTGATTTATAAAATGGAGATTACCGTTTCCCCAAAGTTGAACATTCAACCTAAAAGGTTTTTGTTTACCCAGTCCAACAGTCTTGAACCAGAGAATTTGAAGATTATTAAAATAGTCAGTGATTAATATACACTGACATTGTATCTGGTGAAAATAACTTGTATTCTACAATGTCTTGTAGTCAATTTATTCTGTATAATCTCTATTTAAATAAAATTTTAGTCTTGTTCTCTCAAAATATGACCAAAATTTATCAAATAAGGGAAAACAACAACTTTAAATAAGCTAAATTATCTGCCATTGGAATAAGCTAATTCTACTTAATAATGGACTAACTCCAAAAACAAGGCATTTTTACTTTAGGTTTTTGGAAACAAAAATAGTGAAATAGTCAACTAATCAAACAATTATAGAAACTAATCGTTGCAGCTCTACTGTAAAAACAGTATTATATTAATGCATATACATATGTGGACATGCAGAGAATCACACACAGGAAAACACTTTGTTTGTCTTTTCTTGTAGTTAATTGAGAATTCATTACTTTCAATGAAAAAGGCACAAGTGTGATGAATATTTTATGCATATTGTTGAACACACTTTCAAAAAGGTGAAAACCTCCATTCCATTTCCATGACGTTTTCTCCCAACCTGTTAATGCACAAAACCTCACACACACCTTTCATTTATTTGTTTATGTAGGCTTTACCTCAGTTTGCTAACAAAGGAATATATTAATAACCAGAGCTTGGTGAAAAATAAGCAATGATTTTTCACAGCTTTATGAATCCCACAGAGGGAAGTTCAACATTTGATTCTACTCTGGTCCAGTGTTCCAAACATCTCATATTCGCAATACTAGTTGCATTATAATTTTGTATGTAAGTGTTGTAAGAGTAACTTTTGCTGTATCTATCCATATTATTTTACAGCAAGGGTGTCAAACATGTGGCCCAGGGGCCAGAACCAGCCCACTAAAGGGCTAAAAAAAAAAAGAAAGTTCAATTTTTTTTCACAGAAATGTCACTGAGAATATTTCAGGGTGCAAGGAATAAAACATAAATTAATCTTTAAAGACAGAGAAGAAACTTCACCTGCTACTTAAAAAAACTAAATATTCTTGAGTGAGTAAATGTTTTAAATTGAAGACTATGGAATACCTGAGACATCATATGGTGAAATTGCATCACATCTGCTCTTTTGTAAATTAAGGGCTGGTTAATCATGAAAATATTTATAATCTATTTCTTTAAATAAAAAGGAGTAAGGTAACTGTGTATATGCTGTTATTTATACATAGATATTTATTGGTCCGACCCACTTGACATAGAATTGCTCTGGATGTGGCCGATGAGCTAAATTGAGTTTGACTCCATTGCTCCAGAGGGTCATGGGGATGCTGGAACCAATCTCAGCTGACATTGGATGGGAGGCGGGTCCACCCCGGACAGGTCGCCTGTCAATGACAGAGTTAACATAGAATACAGAGACAGACACAGATTCAGATTACGTTTATATGGCGATGGTCTATGGTGAAGCAAAAGTGTGTCATGTGATGTTGGATTTCTTCACTTCAAGCGACACAAGCATCTTTGGACATAAGGAAATTTTTACGTATTTTTTATTAACTTACTCCCGTACTCTCGTCTAAAATTGCCTAGCTCGCCACAGATGAATTGGGCTGTTCCAAAATGTAATGATTGGATGAGTGACAAACCGTGTTTGCCAAGAGAAGAATGTCAAAAACTTTTAAAAAGACAGTTTTGAAAGCATTTCTCAGGTATTTCAAAATTGTGTGTTATTGTTTTGGTTTTATGTCATTTAAAAGGCCATTCACCCCATTTCCATTTTACAAAAATCGCAAAGAATGTGTGATTTTTTTTTTTTATTTAAAAAATTACAAATGATGTAACTGAATAAGAATAATTCATCCAGAAAGACTAAAGAAACCAGAAAATAATCAGATTAAGAAGCTGGAACCAGAGAATTTGGACATTTTCTAATTAAAACTGACTCAGATCAATTAACTAATTATCAAAATTGTTGCAAATTATTGTAATAATTGGCAACTAATTAATTAATCAATCGACTATTCGTTGCAGCTTTAGCATTAAAAATAAAATATGTTGCAGTTATTACCCACAAACAATCATGTGGAAACTCGCGCACATTTAAAAACCTATAGACATTTTGGAGTCAGAAATTAACCCAATCCGAATGTGGTTTTGGTCTATGGGACATAAGAACTCAAAAAACTGGAACAATCTTATCATTAAATTTAAAGGTTCCAAATCATGCACATAGACACTTTTTTTTACTCTTCAAAATGTTGTAGGGGTTAAATGAAAATTGTCTCAAGCATCAAACACTTAGAAATATAAAGAAATTCATGCTGCCTGGAATTAGAAACATTACTGTTTCACAGCTCATTTGTACTTCCTTGACTTTATGATGTCACACAGTTGCTCGCTCCGCCTGTAGAGGTTCCCAGCTCTCATTCCCCCCTGTTACACCCACTTTTTTCCAGTCAGAGGAGAAGCTTGTGAATATTTATGAGACAGACCTAGAACGACCTGAGTTTCCTGGAGCTCCAGCGAGGCGATTCAGAGAGAGAGAGAGAGGTCTGTAAAACTACACTGAGTAGAATATTTGTACTTTTAAATCACAAATATATCATGTTAGGGGCATCAAAACTTCAAATAAAACCCAGAAAAGTGCAGGACAATGAGACCTTTAAGTCAATAAATGTGGGAAAAAAACAAGATCGTATCACATTTATCACCTAAGACGGTAAATCCTGAAGAAAATCTTGTTTTTCTGTTGCTCAGTTGCTTTGTAAAGTTGTTTTCTAGGTTGGAAATGGCCCACATTTTGACCATTATGTAGTGGGGCAGTCTTTCTTCTCTACAGTAAGATCTTATTTGACCTTTGACCCTAGAGTATTATAAAGGTATTTCTCTGACAGACAAAGGGGCCATTGCTGCAAAAACAGCAGGTACACAAACCAGAAATTACAAAATACAAACACACACGCAAACACACACACGCAAATACAAACCTCCCACACCTCAACCTAGTCACAAACTGCAAAAGGTGAGTGAATGTCTCTTGGTTTTGGTACAATTAGTCTGATATTTTGTAAAATTATCACATTTCACTGGCAGAT
This sequence comes from Eupleurogrammus muticus, assembly GCA_036785175.1. Taxonomy (NCBI): domain Eukaryota; kingdom Metazoa; phylum Chordata; class Actinopteri; order Scombriformes; family Trichiuridae; genus Eupleurogrammus; species Eupleurogrammus muticus. Next base: position 3,534,057 of record JAYKQN010000018.1, read on the forward strand.
AATTTATCTTACTATAAACCTAAATAAGTTTTTTTTTAATTTATTCAATTTGTTTGAAGAAAATGTAAGTTCATAATACTTGACCAAACTTACCCAAATAAGGACATAAAACTTGAAATATGGAACATTATCTGCCAATAGAATAAGATAATATACTAATGGACACCAGGACTAATTGTGTCCTGGTGTCCATTAATGAATAATTGTGCTAAATACAAGACACTTTCACTTGTTAGGACTCCAGACTTGTTGAGACACAGCTCCACCTCATGCACATCACATTTGTCTACATTAAACTTTCACAAATTACCCAACTGCACAGCCTTGTATATCTACAAATACATCCATGTACCTTCTTTTTTCATTAGGCCGAAATACAAACTAACAGTAACAAAAAAAAAAAATCAAGTGGGTGTGAGTATTAGAGGATGCCCAACCCTCTCCTGCCGCTATATTAAATATTGAGTCAGAAATGAGCTGGAAGGTGTCTGTAAATGCTAAATAATGGAGAGGCTGCCTTCGCCTGGGTCAGAGCTCTCTCTCGCTCTCTGTCTTCTCTCTGATACATTATTAAATGAGGATGCACTTCCCCATCGCAGCAGGAGAGAACAAGGGGCAGGGGGGCACCCTGTCTTCTCCACAGGAATGGTGGTGGTGGTGAGGGGGGGGTTGAGGAAAAGGTGCAGATTCAGAGGTGTGTGTGTGTGTGTGGGAAGGATTAGGTGGGCACGCCAAACAACGGGAAGGAGAGACATAAGCATCCTCCTGTTTCCACCCCCTCCCCATCTACATCCCCATTACACACACACACGCATACACACATCCTCCTTGCAGAAGTACCTTGAGCCCATTTGTACTAATGACTCTCCGTGCCTAATGCACTTTATGGAGGACGAGGGTAGATATTCATTTGGAGGGAGGGAGGAGGGGGAGGTGTCGGGACGAAGTGCTCAGCCGTGCGGTTTCCCGTCCGCCCGTTTTAGCCGGCCGATTTTTCAGCGAAGTGGGCTCGGCCGGCACTTGGTCCGGCGGTAATGTGATTCATCACAGGTAAAGTAGGTAGGAGCCCTGATTGTCTCCAGCCTTTTTTTTTTCCCGAGCTGTCGAGCAGCCCCGTACGCACAACAAGAGGAAGTGCCCGGCGGATAACTAATCAACAAATTGCAAATGCAAGAGGCTGCGGCTCGGTGGAAGACCGAGTAAACTAAGGAAGATGTTCAAGTTTGACACGCCTGCACTTAATGTATTCCACTGCTCTTCACACCGACTTATTATTAATCTTTTTTCTTCTACTGTATTTTGGTTTGATGTTGCCTTTTTTTGTCTCTCGGCTGCGAATATAAGGCCATGAACCTGACTCTTTTTTGGGAGTTTGGTGTTTGCTTTGCATCAGGATTTTTTTACCGTAACACACACACACACACACACACACACACACACACACACACACACACACACACACACACACACACACACACACACACACACACACACACACAGGGTGAGGCATGAAGCTCATCAGAGGTGATAGTGACAGTAGGATCTTTCTTTTAGTTTTCTGTCTTCTTGTGTATCTACCTAGTCTGGTGTGATAGTTCCAGCCGATAAGGAGGTTCCCTGATCCTCTGAACTTAGACATAGAGGAAAGAAACTTAATAAACTTGTCATGACCTGTCTCTGAGCTTTGTCCTTTGTTGCTTCTATTGTTGAAATCAACCTACGGAGGCCCTAAATAAAGGAGACATTGGGGAAAAAATGTAACATTTAAGGGGTGCACCTGAAAGTATTTCCTTGCACAAAATGACAGATCAGTGCTTTGCATGTATGTATTATAAGACCTGGATACCAGACGAAAAAATTGCCGTTATTTATTTTAGTGTTAGTTGCTCACCTGGCGTATACGTCGATAGTTTCTGACTTCACCTCCCATGAAGCTCCGGGGCTTCCTATCATGCCCTAGGGCAGTGCTTCTCAATTATTTTCTTTAACAGAAAAGATTTTAAGTGCATCTGAAATTCAGAAATAAAATTAAATTCCTTATTGAACTATAACATTTTTTAACTGACTATGTCAAACCATATGATACTGAAAAATATCAGCGTGATTGGAAAAATCACCTCTGGTTAATAAAACAAAAATATCCTGAGAAGCAGCACTCTCCTGCTGCGTCTCAGGATGTGATGTCACACTGGGAAAACTTTTTTCCCTGAACTGTTCTCAGTAATTAACAGGTATAGCTGTGTCCTGTCAACAGTTTTACAGCCTTCTCTTTCACTTTTAACGTCTATGAGAAAATAATTTCTGGGTCATGTGTGATTTTTGTTGCAGAACCACCAGGGACCACTGGGAGGAGTCAGCTGCTGAAGGGCGGAGCCACATCCAGGTCTATAATACATCCATGGGCTGAGGGGCGGAGCCACATTCTGGTCTATAATACATCCATGGCCTGAAAGGCGGAGCCATGTCCAGGTCTATAATACATCTATGCTGCTCTGTCCTGAATCACATATCTGCTTTTGATTACCCCCCCTTCAATCAGCTGTTTTTAAAGTGTATCTTGATGTGTTTAATGTTCTATGTAAAATGTAGAAATATGCTATACAAATTAACTTGCATTGCCTTTTCACTCTCAACAGCTACCATCGAAGTGGCAAAGCTCAACCTAGAGTTAACAAAGATAGCGGAAGTTATGTAGCAGAAGCAACAATCATGGAGGCAGATGAAGCAAGGGAGGCGTCTACAGATGATATTAGTGTAAATGTCTCAAAAACACTCATTGCAATAGGTAATTTCCTCAGACAAGACAAGAAAAAATATATTCATCAACAAAGTCTTTTTTTTCTTTTTTTACACAAACGTAAAAAAACAAGATGAAATCAATGTCCTGACTCTGACAAATTAAGATGCAATTTTTGTTGATGAAAAAAGACTTGTGTGTCAGCACTATATTTGCTATCGCATGTGATTCGGTAATCACAAGAAACTGCTCCCTGCTGCTGATTTTACCTGCTGGTCAAACAATTTATTGAAGATGTGTGTAGAAAACCTTCAGCTTGGTCCAGTAACTCCACTGGTGTGACTTCAAAACATGTCCCTGTGTTACACTCAACTAAACAAAGGTTGCTTACAATCATTCCTAAGTGTTATAGGTATGGGCATAGATTAATATTGATTACCTTACCACAACCTGCTGTCAAACATTAAGAAAGACTACTGACTAAAAGTAGACTAAAAAACTTTGAATTTAAGTTGACTGAAACTGGACTAAAATTACAGGAATTTTCATTCCAAACAAAATAATAATAAAATGCAATTTGACTTAATAAGAATTTGAAACAAAAAAATAAATTGAAAAATTGTTCACAAAACTGCATTGTAAGACCAAAAAACAGTATAGTACACTACGCTTGTTTTGATTAGCTGTGAAGTGTCGGTCATCATTACTCCAATAGTCTGTTGTTGCCTTTCAATTCAATTCAATTCAATTTATTTGTATAGGCCCCAACGGGCTTTACAGTTTGTACAAAAGCAACACAACATCCCCTGTCCTTAGAGCCTCACATTGTACAAGGTAAAACTCCCTAAAAAACTTCTTTAACAGGGAAAAAATGGAAGAAACCTCAGGAAGAGAAACAGAGGAGGGTTCCCTCTTCCAGGACGGAAAGGCTGCAGTAGATGATGTGTGCAGGTGGAGAACATTACAGAGAAAATTGGACATTACAAACAGAAAAACAAAAATGTAATGAATTTGAGTGTAAGTGGAGGATGCGCAGCATCCATCAAAGCTTCCAGGTAACCAGGACAGCATCAGACCCTCCAACACAGGGCAGGACTCCGGGAAGACGGCAGATTTAAAAGAATAGCGGATCATCAGTATCACAGATGGAATAAGAAAACAAAGAAAAAGAAGCCCAGAGCATCTCATGAGGACCCGGCAGACTTATCTATCGCAGCTATGACTAGGCCAGCCTAACTATACGCTTCATCGAACAGGAACGTTTTTAACCTATTCTTAAATATAGGAAGGGTGTCTGCCCCTGACTGAAACTGGAAGACGGTTCCACAGGAGAGGAGCCTGGAAGTTGAAGGCTCTGCCTCCCGTTTTAATTTTAGAAATTCTAGAAACCTCCAATAAGCCTGGATATTGGGAACACAATCCTCTCGATGGGCGATATGGGACTAAGAGATCCCTAAGGTAGGATGGCGCCTGATCGTTGCGTGTTGAGGTGAGGAGCAAGATTTTGAATTCTATTCAAGATTTCACAGGAAGCCAGTGTAGAGCGGCTAATACAGGTGAGATATGCTCCCTTCTTCTAGTGCCAGTTAATAAACGTGCAGCTGCATTCTGGATCAGCTGGAGAGTCCTTAGAGACTTTTTGGTGCAACCAAAAAGAATTGCAATAGCCTGACTCCCAGGTTTTTCACAGTGGAGCTAGAGGCCAGGGAGATGTCATCCAGGATAGCTATATCACTGGATATTGAGGTTCTCAGAATTTCGGGTTCGAGTACAATGCCTTTCATTTCCAGTAAGTCTGCATGTCTTATATATATATTTATAAGACATGCAGACTTACTTGCTCGTTTAGGAAAGCTGTTTAGGAAAAGTATATATATATATATATATATATATATATATATATATATATATATATATATATATATATATATATACTGTAATTTTAGTGATAGCCAGAGATCTTTGCTTGAGCATCAGAAGGTTTCATGTGAGCACATGAAATATTCATTATATTCATTTAAAAAATGTTCTCTATATCCCTTTAGGGGGGGCATATTAATCTAATAAACACTAATAATTAGTTTTCAACTTAGATTTTGTACCAGATATTCAATACATTGATATAAAGAAAAGTTTGAAAGATCGAATGATTGAAATTTGATTATTAAATGTGCTGATTTAAGTTTTTTGGAAATAAGTGGGAGTCTCCATCGTATCCCTAAATATAAATGATTAAAAGTCTTATTCTTTTATGATTGGCTGTTATATCTTCTATACTACTACTGTGCCTTGTTTACATCATTGCAAATGAGGGAAACCTCAATGATCTCCGAGGCGCAAATAAAGGTTTGAAATGAAATGAAATAAAAGAAAAGGGGCATCAGACAGGGCCAGTAAGAGAATGTCATATTATATCTAGATTATTTCTACATTACTATGTTGTTCTGCAAGATATAATTTGTGTAAACATTATTGCTTAGTGTCTATGGATCAGTTAGAAGGAAGCATTTTTCAATTATGTTTATTTTCAGTTTTTTCTTTTTTTTAAGGTTTTTATGCCTCATATCATCCATTTTATCCTTTTACCCTTTACTTTTTGCATTCTCTCTTCTTTCATTCATGATTTATGTTTTTTGTTGCTTTTAACAGTTTTAACAGTTTCCATTTTCAGCTTTTTTATATCTGTTATTGAATTAAAAGTCCATTAGCTTGCCTGCTGCCTGCATCCTCCTGAAGCTGCAGCAGATATGTTCAGCATGACACAGCTTCAGGGGATGTACAGCATTGCCCTTTAGGAAAAGGTCAAAATTATTTCATTAGCTGATGAAACTCAAAACTTAAGCTCATGTGATGTTGAGCAAGAAGCAGTTTGTATTTTTTCCTCACACTAAACAACATGATGAAGATGGTGAACTTCTTGCAAGTTTTAATCCAGGGGATTGAAAATGTAGGGGGCTTTAGCAGCCTGTTGGTTTATAAACGTATTTATGTCTTTGAATATTACATAAAGGAACCTTTTTATTTTAAGTCTAATTATGGCACAAATTAAATATATAACTATTCTCTATTTCTACTAAAGAAACCAGAAAATAATCAGATATGAGAAGCTGAAACCAGAGAAGTTGGAAATTTATTTTCTTAAAACATCCAGATCAGTCAGATCAATTATTGTTTAGCAAAATAGTTGGTTGATTAATATGATAGTTAGCAACTGATCAATTAATCTATTATCTATAATATCTATTATGATTGATCTATTATAAAAGACTAAAGAAACAAGAAAATAATGGAACCAGTGAATGTGGACTTTTCTTCTTAACAGTGACTCAAATTCATTAATCGACTAAAATTAGTCTAATCAACTAATCGCTGCAGCTCTAATCTGGCTGGACATGGACAAACCAGATGAACTAGTGATGAAAATATGATGTCTGTCAGTTGTTTCCTTGAATGTCCGTGAATCACCTCAACACAGAGAGAGATTCAGGACTTTTATTTACCACAATGCAGAGTTCTCTATGCCGTACATAGCATATGATTTTCAACAGTCAATGAATGCTCTAACTCATACTATTTCTTACACAGCAGCTCAGCTCATATCCAGAATTATTAAATAACAACAAGCTGTTAGTTTATAGAAGAAGTGTGGTCGTGCATAGATGAGATCGACAATTCTGCTTCAAATGAGACGATTGGTACAAAACCGTGGCCGCAATCCATCAAAATCTTCATCAAGGGCCCAGGACAGAATAAAATTACCCATAAATCAAGTTTTTACTGAATTAATCCTGATGAAACGGCCTGAACTGAACATTCATGTCAAGCTTTATTCACATCTGATAAAGTTATTGATGTTTGTGCATACATGGCCTGTCACATGGTACCTAACACTTTACTGTAGTATATCTGGACACACAAGTTATACGCTAATTGTTTTTTTTTCTAATTATTGAGTGCTCAACAAGAGGAAGTGACTACTCTACCCACCATAAAAAGTAACTGGACATTACATTTTTTTATTGCTTTATTTTTTCAGAAGCAAATCAAGGATTTCCCCAATATACTGCAGGGATAGAATTCTCAAATTTACAGATAGAACTATATTAGAAAACACCAGACGCTGCCAATTAATCTATTATAAGTGAATCAATGTGTAAGTGGATGAATGTGGCAAAACATGCAGATCCAAATGTGCATGAGATGTAATTACGCTGTTTTTATTACATTTTGGGATAATGTATTAGAATGTATAGTAAACTAGAATTTGAGTGAGATGGAGAGAAATGGAACAAAGATCCAGTGCCACGATGGAACTAGGAACAGGACTTTAACCTTCCTAGTGTTAGGGTCGGCACCGACCCGTTTTTAAGTTTAAATGCATAGAAGTACTACATAAATTTGTTTTGTTTTTGGATCAAGACTTTTTGACTTTGTCAGGAACTTCTATTTAAACAAAATAAAATTAAAAAAAACAATTTTACTAAATTATAAAATATTCTGGTGAAAATTATGACCTTTGTGGTGTTAGGGTCGGTTTTGACCCAGTTATAATATAAGATTATAAAACAACAATAAGTGCTAAAACTGAAATCATAAACACACTATCAGCCAACAGCACACAGCCAGCTCCTTCTCCAACCACTGGAGCTTCAGTTAGGGGCTTCTCTCTCTTTCTCTCTCTCTCTCTCTATTGTTTGACCAACAAACACGGACATGTCCAGGTATGTAAGGCCAATTCCATTTTAGAGTTGGTTTCTTGTAGAGTACACATCTCCATTTTACAACATTCAACAATGAGAGGATTTACTACAAGGCAAGCTCTGCATCATCTTTGCTGACACACAGCAGCATTTATGACACATCTTGAAGGAAAAAAAGTCATGGGCAACATGTGGAATAACATTGGTGAGGAACATCTGATGCCTACATTGGTGTAGGCATCCAGGCAGGAATATTTTCCGGGAGCCTGTGATGCAAAAACTAGCTATGCATAGAATCTACAGATTTACACAGGCAAGTCTGCAAGTGGCATCCCTGAAAAAAAACAAGGAAGAGTAGTTCTCGACATGACTACTGGACTGCAGGGTCACAACATCACTTTGTTTGTTTGACCTTGCAAATCTACATTTTGTATTATTACTAGTCCTGGTTTTAATTTTGCATTTGGATACAAGTTCTTTTTTTGAAAAAAAAAAAACTTGTTTTTTGCCTTTTCCTTGAAGTAAATAAATGGGTCGAAATTGACCCGTAACACCATAGATGTTACTATAGTTAATAATATTAAAATTAAGAAAATAATAATTATGAACATTTAAGAGATGTGTTCTAATACCCCTCAGTAATAGTCAGGTAACATAACAACTGTTTATTTATTTATAAAATTCTCTTGAGGTTCATCTGACAACTTTTTCATATTTAAAACGAGGGGTATTATTTCAAAAGAAAGGCCTAGGGGGCCACAACAAAAGTGTTAAAACCAATCTTTTCATGGATAAGGAAACCTAACAAGCTAACCAAGAGGAAGAACCACTTTGGATGATAAATAATTGTTTTTAGGGTGTTTTGTGGTTGATTTAAGATATGGGTCAAAACCGACCCGTTAACATCAGGGATGGTAGCAGAAAGCTAACACTAGAGGAAGGTTAACCTGTAGGCCAGCATGGGACCCCTTACACTGCTTTCTGAATCAATCCAAGTGTCTGCGACTACTATGGACAAGATCTGCTCTTCTTTCTTATAGAGAGATTCTCTATATTGTACAGTACCTACATGGTGAATAAATAAACTTGATCGAAAGAAGCATTTAGACATGATACTGTTTCAGGAAGATGCAAATTGACTCATAAGCATATCCATCCAAGTAAAAAAAATGTTATAAAGACAGCGAAAAAATATATGTATATCCTGTTGGTTTAGGAATCTGCTTCATAAAAGTGTAAAGAGGTGAGGAAAAAGGAGAGGGATTGGGGGGATCCTCCCTCTGACACGGCTGCTGGATCCATCGCCAGTTTTCAGTTCTGGTCAATGGCAGCGTTGCAGGCAGCCCACAAACCCAAGGATAATGTATTCAATTAACTATATTTCTTAGCCAATATATAATGGATTGACATTGAGTGGTGAAGTTTGGCCCGTGGCAGACCTATAGCTGCTGTATTTGATTACTAAATGTTAATCAGTGTTAGGCTTGATCTCCTCAAAGGGTTAGAAAAGTATCATGAAGTACACAAGAGCTGCTTAACTGTTGTTTTAGTCAGTTTTTTTGCCTGGTGGCGCTGGCCCACACCAGTGTTAAAGTCTTTTAGCTGGCATATGTTAGAATGTGGGGGATTTAATCTTCTATGCCTCACAGCTCGGGCCTCGTTGAATAATGTAAGACACACAGGGGCAGCCTGGGCTCCATGTTACTTTTGCTCTCTTCAAATACTTACTCTTTGCCAATGGCGGCGGCTTTCAGAGAGTTTTGTGCGCAAATAACAAGAAAGAGAAGATGGAACTAAGGGAATCCATTACAAGACGTTGTCCCAGTCCTTTATTATCAGAGGAGTAATCATCAATATATTTATAAACAGAATGGTTTAATTAAATAGGGGCAAAAATGAGGAATAGAGGCTTAGTGGTTACTGAAAACTTTCCAGAGTTGCTGTTTCTTAGGTGCTAAGTTTATGAAGTTTAGTGTGAATACGAAAGCAGAATCTGTAGCACAAACTTCTCTTTCAAACTATATTCTCTTCGTTATCTGTGAGATTTTTTTCCCCCTCCAAGTTGTTTTATTAGTGTGATGCAGTATTATGTAGAGCACCTGTCTCCCAATATCCACATGAAGGCCAGTGAGGGAATATTAACACTATAAATACTTGAAGAAGACCTGCACAGATTAGTCGAATATATTAGTTACTATTACATCAATCAACAACGATTCGGATGATCCATTAATCGATTTGATTCATATTCAAGTAGAAATGTCAAAAATTCTCTAGTTCCAGCTTCTTTTCTATGATTATTTTCTGGTTTCTTTATTCTTCTATAATAGTAAACTGATGCTCTTTGGGTTGTGGACTGTTGGTTTGGACAATAAAAGACATTTTAGGTTGAATCTTTAACTTTAAAAAATAAACAAAAATTTCCACCTTTTAATGAACCAAACAACTAAGGAAAATGTATACTTTTATTGACCTGTACATTAATAGACTACCAGAATAGTCGTTGTAGTTGCAGCCCTACTAACCAGGGGAACTTTTAACTTAAAGACTCCTACAAATAAAATTAAAATTTGTTCAAAAACATAAACATTTCAGCTCCCTTGAAATGAAGTTTTTCTTCACAGGCAACCTCATAAACCACTTTATCTGCTCCCGACCCCCGGTAGCAGCACATGAACAGGGAAAGCAGTATCTCTGAATAATCCTTCAGTTTGTTCACATGTAATGAGTGGTCCTCAATGCTGATAGCTGAAGGGAAATGAATGGGCCTTCCATGTTTAAACAAGAGCATTAGGGTAAAGAGGTTGTTAGGATTTGCATGGATTTTATCCTTGCGTGTCTCTTAGCCCATGACTAGCCATAAAGATTGGGTTAAATTTCAAACAAACACAAACACAGACGAGTAGTAATGGTGTCTGGTCTGGCTAGGATTACGTCTGTCTGGACGCTTGAGTCATAGTTAGACGGAGCAGGGACATGTTTGCATTTTGAATTCTGTGTACATTTCTATGCTAAGATGTGTGTGTCCTATGATTGGACGACTTCTGTTGTATGTGCGTGTAGCATGTGTCCATTTGAGGAGGGCCAAAACACACAAGTGGGAAGCTGCCTAGGGGATGATTGAAGTTGCTGACATTTTAAGGCTATTGAAAACAAAAGCTAATAGGCAGCACCACGTGCTGGAATCGTGTCTGGTTCATGTTTAACAAAACAAGGTCACAGAGGTTGTCGGGCCATGAATTCCATAAATAACTTGATAATGGGATTTTAAAACAAGCCGTCCACCAGTCATCTCCCCTCCTGCTTCCTCTCCCTCCCTTTTTTGCCAGTAACAGGCCTGCATTTGTGTGTGTATGTGAGTGTATGTGTGTGTGTGTGTGTGTGTGTGTGTGAGTGTGTTTGTGTATGTGTGTGCGTGTGTGTGTCGTTCAGAATAGAGAGAATATTAGAATGCAAATGGATTCACACCGCATCCTCATAAACAACGGTGTTCATTTAACCCCCGACCCCTGCATTTAACTGCCCATCAAGTCATTTGTGTTGGGCAAGACACGTGGAAGTAGGACAAGGGAGGCGAGGTGCAGGGGTGTGTGTGTGTGTGTGTGTGTGTGTGCAAACACACTGACGTGCATGCTTGTGTTTGTTTGTGTGCATGTGTGTGATTTTTACACGTTTGTGCATCGGTGTGTCTGTGTGTTTGTGTATTTTTTTTGAGCTGTGGGTTTCAGAGTTTACCATTTGCAATGCTCAATTAATCATGTCAGCATTCATTTACAGGGGAATTGAACACCTTTTAAAGTGGACCTAGCTTAGTCACTCTCCTTCTCCATCCATTACACAAACACAGACAGAGTCCTCTGGAAGACCTTCTGCAGAACTCGGCCGATTAAAACATATTAGATGCTGCTTTAACACAAAAGCAGAAGCGAGGATGAAAGTTACCCTCCTTTTGATCATTTCTGCTTCAGCTATTACAAAATCTAATAGGACATGTTCACCTTCTTTAAGTTTTTGTCTCTGATGATTCTTTCTGTTCTCCATTTACCATTCTAATTCTTTAATTTGGCACTAAGGGACAGCTTTCCGGCATTGCTAAATTTTTATGACTCTCCCTCTTCTTAGCCCGAGGCCTTTTAACCAGCAGGCAAACAGCCGTCTGACCCACTCACTGTCAGCCTGGGAAAAAAAAGCGAGCCCATGAGGTATAAAAAGTGGACAAAATGAGAAAAGGGAGAGAGGATTTATTTTTTTTTTTTTGTTCTAGGAAACAACAAACCGGCAAACAAAAAAAAAGTCTGGACAGATGGACAGTTCACCACATAGTAGAGGAGTTAAGGAACAGTTTACTGCAGGTTCTGACACAGATAGCTGATATGCAAACCTGCAAAGGAATACATTCATCCAAAGTGACAAGTCAGACAAGCTTTGTTTCACAGATGTACACTGTTTGCCACCACAATACAGCTTTATTTAGTTTTATTACAAATGACAAAGACTCAATGTATCAGATCAACTGTATTTCATATGTATATATATGTACATGTGAAAGGTTATGCGCTTTAGTGTATCTAGTATATTGTTGGTGGCCATTTAAAAAAAATGTGTGAATTTGTGAAACAAAGGGTAAGTGACTCAGATTAATGTATTTCTATGGTCATAAAGTTTGCACCAAAGCAGACATTTTTTTGACATTTGTCCCTTTATCTTCTCTGTTATGAACTTTTATTTGGATAAGAACATGTTTGTTGGCAGGAGCCTTCTAACACTCAAATCTTACAATGAATTAAAAAATAAAAGATGGCAAGTAAGACTGAACAACAGAAAATAGAAACTATCAACTTTCAAATATTATAATTTCATTAAAATTGGTTAAAAAGGTCAAATCGGTTTGATTTGAAGAGAGATATGTTAATCAATATATCAATTAATATATTAATTACTTTTAATCATTTTTAAGAATAAACATTGATCTGAAAATGTTATATTTTGTTAATTGATTTAAGTAATTTTAAATGATTATGAGGAACTACAATTTGTGTCTCATAGGTTTTCCACAAAAAAGTCTAATGATGATGTTAAAAGGTTGGCATCTATGTCTCCCCCTCATTAAAAATCCCAACTGCTGAACTCACTGAAATAGAGTTGCAATGAATAATCAATAAATCTTTTCCAACTATTCCATTAATCAACAACTACTTTGATAATTTATTAATTGTACACAGCAATCATTTTTAAGAAGCACATGCAAATTCTCTGGTTCCAGCTTCTCGTCTCAGAATATTTTTGCTTTCATAATTCTTCTATTATAGTGAACTGATGATCTTTGGGTTGTGCACTGTTTGGACAGAAAAGACATTTAAGGTTGAACCTTCAGCTTTGGGGAAACACTATTTAACATGAACCAAACTACTCATAAATGAATCAACTGTCAGGATAATCATTAGTTTTCAGCCATAACTTAAAGACTCCTGAATATAAAACTGTACACGCTGCAAAAACACACAGCGACAGTTCTTCGTGCTGTTGTAGTGAGGATATCAGAGACTGACCAGGACCCGTTTTAAGGGGGCGCACTCTGTCCAGCCCCCTGTCTCTTAATCCCGGACGTTTGTCGTGGCTAATTATGGCGGACAAGCCTCTTTATCGAACCTGCTCCTGACATCGGCATTAGGATGCATGAGCTGTGCCTGTTGTTTTAAACTCTCTCATTAACCACACAAATCAGTGCTGTTGACAGAGTGCTTTTGAATTAAGCGTCTCGCCCCCACTGCCGCGCGCCAATGCTTGCAGGGCCCAGGACAAGGAGCAATTTATAACACCATTAGCCACACTCGCCGAGGTTACAGGCATCAAAATTGTTCCCGTCTAATTATTCTTAATGGATACAGGAAGGGAGCGACGCTCAGGACAGCTTTTTCATTAGCCCTCAATCAAGCGGGTCGGGGAGAGAGGGGTGGGCCAAATGTACTGCTCAGGCAAACGGGAAATCAAAAATAATCATGTTTGCTTTTTCATAATACAACAAGAATGCATAGATGGAGAGAGAGAGGGGGGGGGAGGCAGCTCAGCTCTTGACATTAGTAGAATTCTGCTGTTGTCTTGTGAAGACGTGACAGGTCATTTGCTTTTACTGCCTCTGCCGACGGTAATGGTGGAGTAAACTTATGCTGCGTGATAGATTTCTAAGATGTGGTTATTGGTTAATGAATGCTGAAGTGAACTTCAGAAGGAAAACACTTAATTGCAGGGACGTGGGTTTTTCACCGATCATTATCACAGGTTTTCAGAATAGTTGTGATGATGAATAATTTAAAGAAGAGTTTTGAATTACTAGCTGTTAACTAACTGTTTATAAATAAGTTATTAATGACTTCTTAACTCTGTGTAACTCTGTGTAACAGACTGTTAAGGATTTATAACAATGCCTTATATATAGTTAATGAACCATTAAAAACTGTTAGTTAATTAATTATGAATGACTTAAATTTAGTTTACTTTAGTTGATTCATTTATTTTGTGAAAACAATAACAAAAGATAAAGAAAAATGGTAAAAAAAAAAAAAAGAAAAATGACAAAATCATTTAACATCAATTTACACAAAAACATCTGTAAACCATCATTATATATCCTTCAACTGATTAATAACACATTATTTTATTAGTCCACTAATGATCTATTAACTCCTTATAACAGATTTTTATCTGTTATTATTAAGTGTTAACCAACTAATAATAACAACAGCCAATCACTAACCTTCTCTAAACTATCTCACTTTAAACACAGAGGTACTTGCCACTTCCAATTAACTCCACTATTCTCCCCCAAAGAGTCCTCCATCATACTGTATCTGTCATCTCTTGGTGGCTGAGAGAGAGAGAGATGGAGGGAGAAGGGAGGGAAGCCAAATAGTGAGCGTTAACCATCTTTTTACAAGCCATTAAACGGGAGGACATTACGGCGTGGCAGAGTCCCTTAATGAGGACTGACATATGCGAGGGAGGCAGTTAGCACCTAACATTAAGACGCCATGGCCCGCTGATGAGATGGGACATTGTCCATGGGGGAGGTATCAGCGTTAATTAGGGGATAATCGGCCTCGCTCTGCATCTCCACTCGCCACCATAACTGCCACCCCCCCCTTCCCGCCTTAAAGATGATATGGAAAAGAAAGGAGGGGGGGCAGCATTTGAAGACAGTGTAATTTGCTGCTGTTATTACAGAGGAGCCTGGTCCTCCTGCTCGCTGCAGGAAGGAAGCAGAGCCAGCTGTCAATACCTAGGAGAAGGACGTGGCGTGCCAGGACGTGGCACCGGGGCTGCAGCACATTAATCACTGTCCCGCTGCTCCATGCCAGCCTGCCTTCTGTTACTGATATCACAGACAGGGGCGGCTCCAGGACTTCACAAAATCACAATTACAACTTTGGTTAAATTACTCACGGGTGATATTTTAAAAGGTAATATTGATTGATATTATTAATTCTCTGGGAATTATATGCTTAATGGTGACTTGGATACCATAGGTATAAACCAGAATTTTTTAGAACTAGTACAGTGCCCATAGAAAATCTGTATTGCTATAGAAAAGTAGATAGATTGGATGTATGTGATTTTTGCATGTCCCACATACTGCTCTACTACTGTGTTATTCATGCATCAATAAAACGATAGTATGAGAATTTCCTGAAAATCTGTGAATGTGACTTCAATGTTTCAGAAATTTATAAAATGAAAAAAGCCGAGAGCATGTGAACTTTTCTTACAATTTTATTTATTTATTTATTTATTTATTTATCATTGGCTTTGGCTATAGTAGCCTGTGTTAGTGAGGAATGAAGTAGCAGCTAAAACAGGAAACTTAGTTTCTCTATATTGGAGCATGATCAAAGCAGGAAGACAACAGAGTTTTGAATGGTAATAAGATGATGGGATATAATCGTCATGGTGATCCAGAGCTGTAAAAAAGCTGCTGTGGGATAGGTAAATGTATGGGACTCAAACATAGGTCTGCTGCCTATGAGGCAAGAACACTACCCCCTACACCACCACACAACACCTGCAGGGCTGCAAGTTTGGACTTTCCATCTGAACAATTTCACTAAAAGGTATATCAATAAAACCATTTCTGAAAAAGGATACCCCTTATCTTGCCAAACACACTAACACACAACTATATTCAAAAGTGATGCAGATCTAACAAAAAGTCAGAGAGAGATGCTAGGAACAGACACACAGACTGACAGATGTTCTTGGCTTTATGGATAATGGATGGATGAATGATGATTTGCTGTTCACAGCAGGGACCTTGTAGAACAACCTGTGTAAAACAACTGAGAGCACCGTACATCAGTACTATCTGTGGTTGAGTGTGACACTCTAGCCTATGGCTGCAGTGACATGTTTATCAATCCAATATGTTTGACCACCTGAGAGGGTAGCCAAAAAACTGCATAAACAAATTTTTTTTGCCACAAACACACACATGTTTGAGATTATGTCTTTGGTTCTTAGTTACATAAGGGTGGTTGGATTGGAGCATACCTGCAGTTCTTATTCTATTACTTTCTTTTTTTTCAAAATTAAAAGTGTTAAATCCTGCAGTGATATAGTTAGAAGATAGACAGAGAAAGAAAGGCAGAATGAACTCGATTTGTCTGTTAAATGATTCAATGGTTAATCCATTATTAGGAAATTGTTTTTTTGTTTTAGTTTTCTAGGCAAACTTTGATTGAAGCTATCAATATTATATTGAGCTATTTTCTTATTATATAGATGTATATATTGACAATATCTATTGATATTGTTTTATTGGCCAGTCCATAATATTAGCATCAGTGAAATAACAGTCTAGCCTTTTCATTGACAAATCACTTAATGCCCAAGAAAATTTTCAAAAGACCAATATGTCGTTAAAACAAGTTAATTGATCTATTTAAACAATGGCAGACAAGGAGTGGCGTGGTTTTCAGCGCTGAGACAGCAGACTGGTCATGTATGATGGAACAGGCTCTCCTGCTCCCGCCTGCAGGGCATCCAGGGGCATCCACGGATAAGGAATCGGTCTAAGCATCCAAGGCTCTCACCGCTTTGGCCTGTAGCACTTTGTGTGCACATGGAAAAACAAAAGGAGTAGCCCATGCTAGAGCGAACACTGTTTACACAGAAGAAGTGACGAGACAACAGGATGAGGAAAAAAGCCCAGAAAAGGACCTCAGCTGTTAGGACAGGGGTGTCAAACATGAGGCCCCGGGGCCAGAATCCAGCCCATTCAAGGGTCCAATCTGAATATACAAATGTGACATGTGGTGGGGAAATTATAAGTATAGCACAAGTTATAGTAACTCTGTCCAACAGTCATAAGGTGATAAGGTGTTTAGAAAAGGTCAAAGGTCATGGCTGACATCTCTCAGCAGAGAAAAGAACAATGAGTGTTTCTTATTATATTTCTTTTACTACATAAAGTATGTTTTGTGGGTACTGGCTGAACTTGAGGGTGTATGATGTCAGCCCCACCCTGAAAGCTTGCGCAAGTCGATATTGATGCCATGTAAGAGCGCCCCTGCTGGCGACAGGAAGTTAAAACTATCGCACTTAACCAAACTCATCACAACCACTTCAAAGTCTTTAAAATGGTAAGTTTCATCTGAAACAAACAACAAATCATAAACAATAGTAATAATTGATCAGGTCAGTTTACTGATTCTGGAAGTGATTAAATCAAACAGACACTATTGTGTGTTGGAAGGCTGAAGTTTGACCTTTGTTGTTCTAGTTTAGATAAGACAACTGTATTTAAGTCCTCTGACTATCTGTGATCTTTGTTCAGTCTCTGACTGAACTGACCCTCTGTGCAAAGAATAAAGACAGCTCTTAAATCTGAAACAACTAATCTCCTATTCATCCACTCACTTATTTGTTAGACAAAAACAGTCACTGTAAATTTGATGTCAACAAATTTGATGTGGTTTGGTTGATATCACATTTTCTTCACAGAAATGTCAGTGAGCATCTTTCAGGGCTCAATGGATAAAATATTAATTTATATGGTTTGTAAGGCATTAGATAACTTCACCTGCTGCTTAAAACACTAAATATTACTCAGTGAGAAAATATATTTAATTGCAATGCATAAATGGGGAATAACTTCTTTGGAATTTCACTTTTTTATGTCATCTCTCCTTTTTTTGTAAATTGAAGTGTAATTAATTGCGTACATTTTCATTAAATTTTTTACATGAAAAAATGGGAACAATTTTTTTTAAAAATTGTTTTATTTTATCATTTTTAAAAGCATTCATCACATCTCCAACAATGTACATTTGTGTTCTTTGTACTATTGTTTTTTAGAAAAATCACCCAGTGCAATATTTTTTTTACATTTAGAGAGTTAAGCTACAAAGCTTTTAGGGTTACACCACGTGACATTATCCCACATAATGTCAAAAATTATTTTTACACTTGAGATCAAACTGGTCTGTTGAAATCAATTGAATTCGATGCCCTGTGTTAAGACCAATGTTGGAACGACGCGTTTTTTTCCCACCCGAATCTCATATTGATTTTTTTCAACCGACGGGGCTTTTCCTTCATCTGAATCAGCGGTGTTAACTGGACCAGGATAACGCACTTTCTTCCCCTCTTCCCACAAAAATGCCCGTGGGCCACAGAAATGTACGGTGCCTTCCAGCAAAGCCAGAGCCAATCAGGTTGAATTAAGTTCTCGGAGCGCCGGGGCGACGTGTCAGGGGATATTCGGGTTGGACGCAGCAAAGCTGCGTTGGTGTGGTCAGTCAGTGCCCCCGAGACAAAAGCCTCCGCCCCCACATGTGATAGGTTGGCAAAATCGTCCATCTCGTTGAACAGCCACAGGTAATGGATGGAGGGAAAATGGGAGGGAGAGTGAACTGTGTATTCTCATACGCATCTATGTTAAGATAGAACTGATAGAACTGTACTTGTTTGTATTACATTTTTCACTTTTAACACATGAAACCTTGAGATGCTCCAACAAATCATGAGCATGAGGGAAACACACCTTCCGCACAAGCATTATTTCAAAATCCCCCTGTTTTCAGTGTCCATGGAAGTGTTTATTCACAGAAATTTACCTACATTATGTCTAGGAATATTCTAATGTATAGTACCGCGGGAAAAACATGCATTCAAGGTCTAACCAATCCAGCACAGAACAGGTTTTTTGATGGGCTAAAAAAAAAAGTAGGCTGGAGAAGATAATCAAGTCTATTAGAAATAAAGGCAGTGATTCAGTCATCCGGAACACTAACCATTTTGCCATTTGCACATGCCAGAAAACAGACAAAGGAGGCAAAAAGAGCAGAAAAGGCACGATTATTAAGTGTGACTAAAACACAATGATAAGCAGTGATTAATATTCGATTAAAGCCAGAGGAATTTCCTTTTAGAGTAATTAAGCGTTTATTAATCTGATTTGTAACCCCTGAAGTGTCACGGAAATACACTGAATGCCAAGAGAAACAGCTCCTCCTGCCACTGTGCAGACAGTGGCGGATGAAGACGTTCAACCTGCTGGTAACCGCCAACTTCTCACATCAAGGTTTTAGTCTCATGCAGCACAATAGAGGCTCTGACTGAGGGCTGAGTGACAGGCTGCAGCACCTTGAGGCAGAAAGAGGAGGTTAGACACAGTCACTGGCTGGAGAGGAAAAACGTGTTCATATGACGTGTCTCCGTAACAGTTGCTGTGATTCTGAATGAGGTTTCTAACGTAAAATACATCTAGTTTATGACAGATAGTGTGGTTTCAACTATTCAAAGATGTGTGGACTCCCGTGGCTCCATATTCATGCAAAAGCTGCTGAATCAGGATGTCCCTTAAGAAGAACTGGAGTGGCTGCTGCTTCAGTTTTTTTTTACAAATGGAGACTTGATTTCACGTTTATGCTGTTTTTGAAGGCATTACTGGACAATTCTAGCCTGTATACCAATCCTTCATTGTGAGCAAATAAAGGATTCCCTGGTGAACCAACAGCCAAACACAAAACTCACTTTGTTGATTGAAAAGTCCGCGACCGTAGTCGATGTCTGCCCCGGGGCCCAATCGACCACTCTCCATTTCCGGTCGCAGCCCCGCCATTGTCCTACTGCGTCCCGCCGGCCATCTCCGCCGGGCACTTCCGCCGGGCACTTCCGCCAGGCACTTCCGCCGGCTCCTTCGCTGACCGTCTCCGCCGGCTCCTTCGCCGACCGTCTCCGCCGGGCCCTTCGCCGACCGTCTCCGCCGGGCCCTTCGCCGACCGTTTCCGCCGGGCACTTCCGCCGGGCACTTCTGCCGGGCACTTCCGCCGTCTCCGCTAGCCGTCTCCGCTAGCCGTCTCCGCTAGCCGCCAATCCTCTCGCTCGTCAGCCCACGAGTTCCACCTCCTCTCTCCAGCTTCTCAGGCGGCGCCACAGATCCCACCGCTGCCACCAAATGTGAGCGACCGACGTGGTCTCCCCACAAAAGGGATCAGGGCAACCAGAAAAAGAAGTGGAGACAGGAGGCAAAGGAACTCACATAAAAAACATTTATTGTCGGCGGTACAAAAAAGAAAAACAAAAAACGCTCACGCCAGCAGGGAAAGTCCACCTCGCACCAGGCAGCTCTACTCGCCTCGCGTCGCGTCCCGCACGCAAACCCATCCAGGGGAAACTCCCCATCCGCTAGTCAGTTCCCCCCTTATAAACGGGTGAGAAGGGGAGGGGTCATCACCTTCTCACACCACTACAGTGATTAATAGCCAGAACTACTTTTTAAAAATTCCAGAACATTTGTTCTCCTAAGGCTTCTTTTTCTTAAAGGATATTGCAATTGAGCACCTTTAACTTACACGTTAAGCTTGCACAGGAAGTCATGAAAACGAAGTGTAAAAAAGCAAAGATGAAAGAGAAATGTGTGAAACGCCATAAGTTAATGATAAAGGAAACAGAGATACAGCGGCTCATGGTTCCTTTTCCCTGTCTTGGCCTTTAATCTTTCCTCTTCCCCTGCAATGTGTGTGTGTGTCTGTATGTGTGTGTGTGTGTGTGTTCGCAGGATGTGGTCATGAGGCCTGACAGGACACTCCGGGGGGCACAAACCAGTGCCACGTCCATCCACCACGCTCTCCACGACGCCACGCCGTGTCTTGACAAGGTCCCACTACCTCCTTCTGCGTAATTTAACTCTCCTTTTCCCAGAGTCCCTGGACGAGTGAAGCCCAGACAGAAAACGACACATTAAACGCTGCTCATATGTCTTGTCGAGTCTGCTCCTGGAATTTCCCAGCCCCTGCTCCTGATACTCAAACGGAATTTTTGGTTGCAAACGGTGGCCGATTTTTTTGGGGGGGGGAATCATCATTACAATGGTCCCTGTGACACTGAAGAGCTAAATATAAATCAAACCCAAAACTGAGTTTAACCTACTTTTTTAATCTGATCTTTGTGGGAATTATTTTGTGTTAAACTTTCCATTTCTTCAACTCATTGATTCTCCAGTCACACAGCATCTGGGCTTCCTCTCTCTGCCTACCTTTGACAGTTTCCTGTAAAATAGCCCTGATCCTCAGTCTAAGCTCTCTGTCTCTGCTATCCGCTGAGCTTCCCTGCACGGCCTCCATCTCCAAGCTCCCTCTCCCCGTGGCTCTCTCATCTCACCGCCCTGCTTGACAGCTTCATCTGATCCGCGGGACTTTGGGTGAGAATATCTGGCATTCTGCCCTACCCGCAGGACTCTAAATCCCACGGTTCATCCTCTCAGGGCTACCTTCCTCTGGCTCTATTCTTCCCACAAGCTTCTCAATGTGTGGCAAGATGTTGTTGTTTCACCCCCGACTAGATTGCAGGTAAGACTCTCAGGGGGTTAAGCTCACCTAGTTCTCGCAATCTCTGTAATACTCAGACACATAAGAGGAGGCAGAGATGGCGTCCTCCGTATTCAGGAGGCGTCCGTTCCCATGTAAAGATACGGAAGCTTTCTTCCCCCTTGTAGATTCTTGATGAGACACTGACTCAAGATGGGCCCCATCTAATTATGAAGGAACACCAGGTTCCCTTTTTTCAACCGGAACTGCAGAACTAGCAGCACCAGTTGAGTTGATTGTGTTTGAGTGAAATATTGTCAATAACAATTTATGTGATAAGTGTCACATTTGTCAGCTAGAGGGAAAAATATTTGGATTCATAAAACCAGTGGAATTTTTATTGAAATCTGTCTTTTTGTCTGGTGACAACAATATTTAAAAGTAAAAGAATTTTACTGGTGGATTTAATAGGAGCAAAGAAAACAACACGTATGGCCCTAAAGGATTAACATAACATTTCTGACCTGGTGAAAATGTTTGTAATTTATGGGTTCTGATTATAAGTGTGACTCTATAGCGCCACCTTACAGTTTTAAAAAGAACAGCCCCCACCATTTATGTTCACGGACATACATGTATCAGGTCAACTTGGACAAAAAAAGTCTTTTAATGTCATGGTGAAAGTTCAACAGAACGTCAGCAGACATCATACTTTGATTATCTCCTCCCAGGGGACTGACCGCAGCAACTTCAAATTTTGGCCATGGCATCTGAAGATCTTGGTAATGAAAAGTTATAAAAATAGTGAGTTCTCCTCAGAGGTAGCTGTGGCAAGTGTGATGCAATCCTGCCCTGAATGAATTTGCACGTCAATGTTTACACCAAGTCAGCTGGCAACAGGAAGTCACAGGCTTCTAGATCTTAGTGATCAAAGTTTTCCAAATTTTTTCAGTGGAGGGTGATCCACTGTTCTCAAACAGGAAGTTATGACTTTAACATACTTTGTCTTATCTGCACCATATTTCTCATTCATCATCAGTGACCAGCCTGGAATGCATTCAAACACACAATAAGGAGTGGGACATAATTCATTATTTATGATTAATTAAAATTAAAATAATATTGCAGAACATGTGTCATTCACCATGTGGTACAGAAAAACTTTTCACAGAAGCACCAATCCTATGATACCGTTTAAAATGCAAAACACGCCACGGCATGCATAAAAATTATGGAGGTTCCGGTTCTGGTTCTGGTTCTGGTCTGGGTATAAACATGCAGCCTAAACCTGAACAAATGACTGGCTTCATCAAGAAAGAAAATCAGTCAACATTGAAAACACTGAGAAATTTCCCACAACTGTTTAAAAAATGTGCTACAGATTAAACTACTGCTAGATGATTTAAAATTCATTTACATACAATACATGTTGCTTTTAAGGCAGACATTATTATAAAAATAAGAAGGAGCTTCAGATAGATAATAATTTTTGTCTTTTGCTATTGGTTGCTGCTTTGCCACGTGCCATTTTCACTTGTCTCTACTCCTCTACTACTGCTCTACAACTCTACTAGTCTCTTTGCAGCGCTTGAAAACGATTGACAGTGAGACTCCACTGAACTCAACACATATCGTTGCACACTTCACTTTGACCTGTAGAGCAATGAATGCTTTTCTGGAGAGTTTACATGCATCAGCACATTTGTGAACAATATTTAAGATTAACTGTTATTGTGTGTATGTAGAACATATTTAGCTCTTTAAGTTCATCTCATTAAAAAAACAGGAGCAAAAACAAAAGAGTTGCATTTCTATTTTTGTTCGGTATAGTTGTTACTACACAGACTCTGTAATAAAAGCAACAACAAAACAGCAGCTTCAGTGTCTACAACAGATAATTCGGGTACAGTTGCTGTATGGTCATCAACATTAAATCCAAAAACACTGTTAAATGTGTAAAGTGATGTGCCTGTTGGAAATGGATGGTCATTAATACCTAAAGAATCAGCTCACAGAGATGAGGTCAATCCATTATTTTCAAACTATTGCATCAATTGCCAACTATTTTGATAATTGATTCATCAATTTGAGTCATTTTTAAGAATAAAATGTTGATTCTGTTTTGGTTGTTGACCAATAGGTCCTCCTGGTTGGACATTTGATTGGTTGGAGGAAATTTCCTCCTATACCTCGAATCTACTATGGATTTTTGTGATTGTTTTAAACATCATAATTTATAGTTAACCATTAATAGATAATGACATATGCAAATATTTATTAGCGTGATCATTAATATATCAATGCCAGCTAATGTTACATAACATAACAGAAGCTCTCTTGAGAAGATAATTTGGCCTGGGGTCAATTGAGTGTCACTAGCATGATCAACATGACTAGTTGATAGAATTGAGCTAACATTAATATCTACATGCCATTATGTAACAGTTGGCTGCATTTTTCAGATGAGCTTGTTGAAATATGTTTCTAAGAAGAGAAAGACACCTGCACGCAGAGAGTGAAAAAAAAGAAGGTGAAAAAAGAGTACATGCGAGCGAGCATTAGCTGATTTACTTGTTTTTGTGCCATTAACATGTTGTCAAATATGTTTGATTTAATATTTTTTTTATTAAACCTTTATTTATACAGGTAAGTATCTAATTAATACTCAAGGTTTCAATTTCATTCTCAAGAGAGGCCTGTCTGAGCAGCAGAAATGACGAACAAAAGAAGCAGACAATGAAGACAATGTAAACACAGAACATTGTGCAAAAGAACAAAGACAGTTTACAGTATTATTAAAAGAAAACCCCTGCACACACACTCTCTAGCATCCTGAGACAAAGTTTTAACTCCCCTAAGGGACTCAAGCTCAGCAACTTTAATTCCTGCTGTGGCATGTTCCAGGTTGAGGGGTGGAAAATGTCTTTTTACCTGGTTCAGTAATTAAAATAAATAATTTGTTCTGTTATTGGCGTAGTATTACATTAATATACAAAGACTGATATTTTAATATTTGAATAGTTAAAATATCAGTCAATGTTTTTTTTGTTTATTTGAGGGAATATTCAAACAACATTTTTGAGCAATTTTGACAACCCTAATTATCACACATTATTAATTTAATTAAATACTACTCTGCAGGAAACACAGATTTAGTACTTTGATGTAAGCAGACAGTAGACATGTTACTGGCCAGTTTACACCCCCCCAGGTGCCCCTGGTAAAACCACTCCTCACCTCCTATGTCACCAGGCAATGTCTGTCATTTTGAATCCGCCCATCTTTTCCCACTCCAGCACAGGAGGGCCAAGAGGTTAATAGGGAGCGAAACAACGGTCCACTGCAGACACAACAAACAATGGCCCATGGGTGCGGGCGCCATCATCTCCCACCACCCTGCATGTTCCCTTTTTCCACTACAGCCTCGTCCCTCAGTTCCTTTTTCCTCTCCCTCCCTCACTCCGACGCTCCCTGTCAATAAGCTTGTCTCATGGGCAGTCATTTATACTTATTTGCTAAGTTAATTGCCATTTCATTGGCTGCTATTTATATTATAGAAAGCCTGTGTTAGGAGGCTAATAAAGATGCTGCAGAAAGGTAATTACCACATACAGTTAATAGACAGGTGGTGTAACGTGAAAAGGATGCTGCATTGTCATTACAGTGGCAGAGTTGAGAGTAAGTGTTTCTCTCCGCTGGTGATAGGGAGGGAAAAAGCTGGTAAAAATCCAGTT
This sequence comes from Eupleurogrammus muticus, assembly GCA_036785175.1. Taxonomy (NCBI): domain Eukaryota; kingdom Metazoa; phylum Chordata; class Actinopteri; order Scombriformes; family Trichiuridae; genus Eupleurogrammus; species Eupleurogrammus muticus. The sequence continues at coordinate 3,559,030 of JAYKQN010000018.1, forward strand.
AGACAGGTGTGTAAAGCAGCGAGGATGGAAGCGCAAGATCCTCGAGGTGCAGTGTTACAGAGAGAATTCTGTCACTGTCCAAACCCATTTTCCTCCTCGATTTTAATCAATGATTATTTGCTTCAAAATTGCATTTCACTTACAGTCTGTTATAAAATGTGAAAAAACACCTGACAGAGAAACAGATATGACAGATATTAGTTATGGATCATGCACATACTACACATACACATAATGTCTCAACAATTACTATAATAGTTGATAATCTTTGATTAATTAAATGATTAATCATTTAGTTTAATTGATTAAAAAATGGTGTGAAATGTCAAGGAGTGTTCCTTCGAAACTGAAGATTCAACCTAAAATGTCTTTTTTTTGTCCAGACCAACAGTCTACAACCCAAAGATCATCAGTTTACTATTACAGAATACTAAAGAAACCAGAAAATAATCAGAGAAGAGAAGCTGGAACCAGAGACGTTTTCTTCTTAACAAAGACTCAATTATTGACTTTCAAAATAGTTGGCAAATAATGTAATAGCTCAAATAATCAATTCATCAATGTGGTTCTATTGTTATACTATATTACATATTATCAGATAAACAGTGCATTTTATTAATTTCATCAACTTGGAGCCAAGGTAGATTATTAGTGAAAAAAATATATGTGATCATGTTTGATTATAGTAGAAATGAATATAGAACTGAAAAAGATTTGAGAAGGTGGAACCAGAGAATTAACTAACTAATCAAATAATCAACTAATGGTTGCACCTTATAACATAGTTTGATGTGTGTCATGATGCTCATTCACATCACACAGTTTCTTACAAGAAAAGAAACAGTGTGTAAACAGTAAACAGTTATGTTTTGTTATGTGTCTGTTAAGATGAGTGACAATGACTGTAGAATGATTTACTCACACAGAGCAGTTTAAATTAATTCTGAGTCTTCTGTAATCAACTCACATGTTGCAGACTTCTTTTGATACTAGATTTAAGTCTATACCATTTGTTGGTATAGAGATAATTTATATTTATAATCATTTATAGCAGGAAAAATTAAAAAAAAAGGTCCAGGGTTTAAGCAGCTAATTGTTTACAGGCAGCAAAATAGTAAAAATTAGATCTACTTCTTTAACTTTAAACAGACATGCAGCTTTTCTGTGATGACACTGCTGCTTTTATATTGACGTGGACTAGACGTGAGCCTGGGCCCAGACAGTGTGAGAACAGCAGAAGCTGGAGAGAGGGGAGAGGTGAGAGAGGGAAGATGGAGAAGAATACAATGAAGTGGCTTAGCAGGCTGAGGCTTCCCAAATCCTTCCATGTGCCCATACGGCGAGCCACGGCATAAAAAACTGAGTCAACTCTTAGCCTTCTGTTTGCTCAGCAACCTCACCCGGTGGGGAGGCTGTGGCAAGAAGAAGAAATAAAAAAGGGGGGTGGGTGGCGAATGTGCCGGGCAGATTGGGCTGGAGCGGAGATCCAGATGGGGTCAGCGGAGGTCACGTTGGTGATTTCATTCGCTATTTTCCGTCAGCGTGGTTTTTTTTTGGGGGGGGGGCTTTTTCCAACCACTCACCCTGTCTTCTACACACACATACACACACACAAACTAGTTTTGCAAGACACATGTGCCAATCCTTTGGAAAACCCCCCTAGAGAGAAGAGATCAGGGGGTGTCCCCTCCAAACACCCCCCCCCACCAACCCCACCCCTCCTCCCTCCAACTTATTCTGCTCCGCCGTGGCGTTTTGTCAGAGTCAGCAACAAAATGGATGGTCAAGAAAAAAGATACGAAGAAAAAAAAAAAAGAAAGGGGGGAGGCGTATCGATTAGCCTTCAGAGCTCCACGTGGGCCACTTTCATCGATTAGGAACGGGAGAGCAGCAAAGCACCAGCCATGTTTATTCTCCCTCTCTCTCTTTCCCCTCGTGTCTCTCCAGGGTCCTTTGTCCATGAAGAGAGCGATATAATGGCCCTTTGAGAGGGAGTGAAGGAGGGAGGCAGGAGACAGGGAAGAGAGGCAAGGGACAAGATGGAGGAGGAGGAGGGGGAGGGGAAAAGAGGAAGATGAGGAAAAGGGGGGTGAGGGCTGTGGAGTCTGGAGCGGGATCGGAGAGTCCAGGCCTTGCGGCACGAAGGGGGGGAGGGAGAGAGGTAAAGAAAGACACCAAGGCGAGAAGAGAAAGTCTCAATGACAAAAGGTCGGGGCAGCTGGGCTTAGGGCGACGGGGACCAAAGGGAGCAGCGGGATAATCTGCTAAAGCCCAGAAAGGAGAGATTCAGCATGCGCGCCACCCTCGTAGGGCCTAAGAGCAAATTTGCACATAAATAAGGAGCCAACTTTGCTTTGAACGGGAGGTCGAGGGAGAAAGCGTCAGGGAGAGAGAAAGAGAGAGAGAGAGAGTCAGAGAGACAGAGGCTCGGCTGTCTGCTGGCTGGGCGCAAACTGGACCTCGACAAAGTTCAGCGTTTCAAGCTCTGCAGCGAAGGAGGTTTTTTTTCCTTCTTTTTTTTTCTCATGTTTCAGAAAGTAAGCAAAGCTATTTCTCATTTATTCCTCCTCCCACCACCTTAGTTATTCTTCTTCTCCTGAGCTTCTCTGGGCCCTGAGCTTTCCTACTCCTGCCCTCAAAGTCTTCTGTGTCGACATCCCTGGACTCAGGAGACACACTGTGTGTGTGTGTGTGTGTGTGTGTGTGTGTGTGTGTGTGTGTGTGTGTGTGTGTGTGTGTGTGTGCTGCGAAGCTTTGTTGTGACTGCAGTGCAACCTCTGAGATGCTGTTAATGGTCAAGCGCAGTACTGAAATACAGCGCTGCACATGTAGGAAAATAGAAAATAGAATGTCTGTGTGCAGGAGGAACAGGACCTTATCGCTGTATGCACTGATACATGCAATACATGGAATATATACAGGCTAATAAATGCCGTCCAACACATGGTTTATACATAGTGGAATGTGGAAATTATTAGTTTCAGTTGACTTATATTGAGTAGCTCAGAATCAATATCTCAGTTGTTGAAAATCCCTCTTAACCCCATCCCTTCATCTACATCTTCCCTTCATGACTCACCGTGAATTTACAGGATCAAAGACTTCACCTGAGTTCACAGAGTAAGTCAACACCATGTAAAGTTCACTTGTTCTTCATTTCTTTCACACTAATATATTCTACCAGTCAAACACACAGATCAGAAGGGCTGCATGATTTTTAATACAATTTTTTGTTGGCAGACCTAGTGATTTCGATTTCATTCACGACTTTCTTCAGCAGTGCACGTCATGGAAACTTACATCGTATTATTAAAACAATACATGACATACCACAAAAATCTAAACTCAAGTCAAGAATTAATTTCCATTGTCCTTCTATTCAACCAGAAACATGCTATTCAACAGCAGGTTTTGCAACTGAAGAATTAAAAGAGCATCTATGTGTGAACCTAAATTAGAGCAAAAAGGCTTTATACTTAAAGTATTGAAGGTCAGAGAGGCCGCATACATGTAAAAATAGTTTTTGAAAACAAAACCTAGGTTAGAAATACAGCCAAGAAAAATAGAATCTCAAGATCACTTTACCTGAATTCATGGTTTTGAATCTAAAACAATTGTGCAGGCCTACCCGGAAGTGTATGATTTGTATGAATGTTGTTTTTGCAAACCTTTGCAACAAATTCATAAGATATGAATCAGATTATGTAGATGCATCACAATCTTAAAGGTCTTATAATGTAGAAATGCTGCTTTATTCTTCTTTTGATTATAAAAAAGGTCAAAAAAAATTATATAATACTCTCAAGGGTGTATTTTTTGATCAACAAAGAAATGCACACCCATGTTCACCTATCAGGACTTGTGTGAAGTTGTGATGTCACAACTATATAGACACCCACCCCTATTCACATCCGTTCAAACCTGCCTGAAGAGAGACTTATTTTAATGAGATACAAAACAATCTTTTTTTCTATAGCAAACTTTGAGAGAGGGGATGTAACACTATATTATTCTAAATCACAAATCACAAAATCATGTTGTATTAAGGATAAATAATAAAATAAAATCCAGGGAAAAGTGAACAATGTTAATCGGATTTACATTTCCTCCCGGTAATAGTTTATCACCTGTGAAAGGTCAAGTATAAATAGCAGCTTCTTTTGTACTGAGGCACTTATTGTAGGTCATAATCCTAAAGAAGGATGATTAAATTCCCGTTTATTTTCAATCAGGCATGCTGGGCATGAAGAGCTGGTTCTGAGGGGTGAGTTCTTGGAGAGAAGAATGATTCAGGAACAAGTTGAGCCTGTGCAGGTACTTATTGATCAGCCTTGGAAGTTATGAACTAGCTGTCATTTCCCTTTCATGAGCAGCTCAATAGGTATTGACTGCGGATGAAAAGCGTGTGCAAGTACTGCCGGCCTTAAGGACAGGACAAAAAAAAAGAGAGGAGCTGACAAGGAGAACTCAATGAGGACAGCAAATGGGCCCTTGACTCGCGCAGTCATCAGCGCACGCACGGACAGACGCACAAAGAACCAGTTCCGACAATAAATTCACATCCATGCGCCGCGCTATATGTTATTTCATGTAAGGCCGACACGGAAAAAAACAGGCGAAAAACCCCTGCAAAATGCAAAAAAATACCCGGCAGCGCATACGCCAGGATAAGTGGCCGAGACGTGACGAGATCACAGTGAGAACACAGTCATGTGGAGAGGGAGCAGGAGGAGAGATAAATTTAAATTTTTTAATTTAGAGCGGTGGCGTGTGGCCGCGTCGGCAGTCGCCACCGTGTGCAGCCGATGGACACTGACAGGCATGTGTCGCCCACCGAGCTCCATCCAGATCACAGACGCCCTGCGAGGCGCAGATGAAGGGAGGGCTCTGGGCCTCCCTAATCCCGGCTCATCCGTGTTCCATGTTCCGCGGCTCCCAACCATGCTTAGCAGAATTTCACGGCGTCGGAGTCTCTCCGCAAAAAACCTAAACCCAGCGCGCCACGCTAAAGGGATAAGGCCGGGGCGGCAATAGGATGAGCAACCTTTTGTCGCCTCTTTCGATTCTGTCTCTTTCACGTCTCTTTTTCACCTTCAGTCACTGATCACAATTCAGTTTTATGTGTTTTTTGTCTTTTTTTTAATCATGTTGTATTGTTCCCCCGTTTAGTTGTAGTTTGTTTGTTGGTTTCTATGACAATAAAGAACTGTTCAATTCTATGAACTGTTCAATTCTATTCTTATTTTTTATCCAGAAATGATCTCAGCTTTTCCCTGAGCGAACATTCGTGCAGCAACGAGGCACAAACACAGTGTATATGGGGGAAAAGGAATTAAGGAAAATCAAAAAAGGGAAGAAGATATAAAGGAATGAAGGTGGATAGCAACCACCCCCGGAAACATACATGGGTGCCCACAAAAAACAGAAAGAACCACTACCATCCGATGCCAGCCGATGCCCTCCCTTCCTTCTCGCTGCGGGTGCAAAAGGGAGCAAATTCACCACCAGAACTAAGTCCCCCTGAAGAATGGTGATGCAGGAAAACAACAACTAAGCATGTTAGTTTCACTGCCACAAATATGCATGTGTGTTGGCAGGGGAATGAAGGATGAGTGGCCCTCTGCAAAAAAAAAAACCTAGACAATTACAACAGAGCAGCAGCGATGTGCACAAATAACACCTCCCCAGAAATCACTGGTGATGAGAAGCAAATGTGAAAGCTGCCAATGGATTCCTTTTTTTGTTTTTCTTTTTTTGTGATGAGAAGAAGAATGCCGGTATTTACTGTGTGTTATCTCAAAACCCAAACACATTAGGGGCTATTCAGCGCACAGTGGGTTGGATCTTTCAGTCCATTCATTCCGGGCATTTTCATCTTTCCGTGTGTCTTTAGGGCAAATTATCCTCTTTAGATTGGTTTTGATTCTAGACAGTCTGAGAATCAGTATGATGAAATACTAGTTGAAATCCTATAAAGGAATACGCTATTAGTTTAAAAACCTCTAGTTGAAGCATGCTCCGTACGTGCATGGCAGTGCAGTTTACACTTTTTCAGCACATTACTGGCCCCAAATCAAGGGGATCCTACACCAGCACACTTCTTTGTGGTTTGTGAGCCTGCAGTTATCTCCCTGTAGCCTGCTCACACATCCTAATTATAATGACCGATAGGCCTCTTCCAGCAATATAGTGTGATCGCTAGGCTGTCTCCGTCTCTGTGCTCGGGCATATGGCCGACTGCTGAGCAGTTTACTCGGGCTTTGATAGCAACAGCAACAGCAGGACCTAATGGGGTGCATGACCGAGAGATCTGAACACAGGCCTTCCATATGCATCTCCCCACTGCATCACAAATCTCATGCAGCATTACCATGGACCTGGGAGAGCAGAGTAAGCTACACTACGCTAGCGATGTTCAGTCACGTAGCATCACAGTAAATGGGATTTTTCAAATTTGTGTGTGTGTGCGAGCACAGCGTTTGTAATTTGCAAGGACTGTGTGGAGGCTTCGCCGGTGTGTATTTGAATTTTCTCGTGTGCGAACGTGGGCCCAGACGCGCGTGTGTGTGTGTGTAGAATATCATTATGCGTATGCGTGTTTGTAACCGCCTCTGTGCAAGTACATGGTGAGATGTTGTTTACTGCCTCTTCGGCGGCTAGAGTGCATGACGGAAGCCAACATTGGGAGGGGGTGACGAGGGGGGGTAAAATAGCGAATGGGTGAGGGGAGACAGCGCCAGGGTTATATAGCGGCTAACTGGGGAGCTGTTTAGTTTTATGTTAATTGAAGGGGCTTACACAGAACTCTATTGACAGTTAACATGCCCTTCAAGGTGTTCTTTGTGGTTCAGCACTTCTGTCAAGACAGAGGCAGTCATTTTGCTTCACCTTTATTTATATGCTTGACTACTCAGAACATTATGGAACACTGTGGGGCCCAGTAATAGATGTAGGAAGGGGGCAGGTGTGTGCGTGCAGGAGGTCAGATGCCTCACAGAAGACCCAACCAGGTGTCTGGGCGCTCTGAAAGTCGTCCAATTGGAGGGGAGAATGTCCATAATGGCACAAGCAGGGATAAAAGAAGAATAGAAAATGATAAATAAAAAGCTTTTGGAGTTTGTTTGTTTTATGCAACGAGGACAAGAGGCTGGATCTTTCTGAGTAAGGTCATATGTCTTGAAAAGGTCCTATGTGAAATGGAACCGTTTTTGAACCCTGCAACAATCATAATACATGTTGACCTAGATATAAATAAAATGAGTTTCGCATATACCCCCCCCCTTACGCGCACACACACACACACACACACACACACACACACACACACACACACACAGACACACATGCCTGTCCGTTTGAAGCGAGTATATTTGAATTCATTAACACACTTGAAGACTGTTTTGATAAGTGGAGTGTGAGTGTCACTGCCATTTCATGTCTAATTGGTTGGGCATTCATCTCTCGACAGGACCAGACAGGGTTTCCCACTCGAAGATCAGAGGGCTCAAATACCAGCCCAGTCTTCCATCACGCCACCAAGGTCACCTGTCACTTAGCATCCCTTGACCACTGTGCATGTTTGATTTGGTTGACACATTAACAGACAACTGTGACATTTAGTTGTGGAATGCGAAGACAACTATGCCCTTTAAACTCCATCTTCACACTCAGCAACCCTGTGATTCTGCCAGAACAGCAACAGAGCATGTTTTAAAAGTGTAATCGCCAATTAGTATGTGATTAAAAATGCATTGGAATCAATTAGTATTTAACATAAGGTGAAGTTAAACCACACACCGCTGTATGCAGCTGCTGTACCACCACCCTATACACCCCTATTAATCAAATACATGTAAAACTCATTATGCAACCACCAAATTAGCATCAGCACTTTTGCACTAAATGGAAATAACAAGGCTCCTGATACTCCAAACATTGTCATTTTCGGTCAATAGGACAAGAAAGACCTCCTCCAGTAAAAAGGACAGTGATGAAGTACAACGTGATAGAATGAAGTCACTATACTAATATTAGCTTGGTTGAGAAATGTCAAGCTACTGAGGTGTGCTACATGGCTACAGCTAATCATTCAGGTTAATTGAGGTTCCCGGAAACCTGGGTCTTGTAGAATCTCCTCTGCTTCATGTGACTGCTCCCCCACAAAGTCAGCAGTGAGAGGGAGGGACCCAGTCTAATGATGTAACCTGCTATTATCATAGGTTTGACCTAGCACTAATTGGAGGAGATGCCGATGGATGCTACAAGCAGAGGAAGAAGGGGAAACACATTTGTAACACCCGCAGCGGCTTCCTGAACCTCACTTTCTAAGGATGATCAGTTGTAAACTTATCAATGGGACAGTGAAGCCTTTTAATCACTGGGCCTCTACAGAGTCTATTTTCCTGCCACTTCGACCACCTTTATGCCCTGGTCGGGTTGGCAAATCAATGACACAAAGGTCAAAACCTGTGTGTATGTGTTTATATGTCTGTGTGTGTGTGTGACCCTGAGGTGGCTGACCAGGAGCCAGGCACACACACATTCCATCCCACTATGGCACCGGACCCTGAGCGCATGCATAAACCTGCTCGTCGTGCAATAAAGATGATTTAGCACTGTAACTCTACCTGCCCACCACCAGTCTTAGGTTTGTGTGCCTTTTGATTAATCATGGGCCAAGAGGGATTTATTGTATGGAGGATATCTGCCTCAGGGATTTAATAATGGCGGAGGAGGAACACAATTAATCAGATGGGCTCCGCATATGCCCCCCTTCCTAAAAATGTGTAAAATTAATGACTATGAATATGTATATTTGTTTGTGAGGTGCCGAGTACAGCGAGTGCATACCCGCTCGGTAGAAATAGTAATGCTGGTGAATATATATCTATATCATGGGTGGCCGGACATCGTTTCACAGGCGTGGTTTGGCACAACTGCTTATTATCGAGTTTTGATTCTGCATTTGCAGGTCCATCAGAAATCTCCCTCAGCTCATAGCACATGTACAAAACAGAAGACACACACACACACACACACACATACACAAACACACACACACAAATGCACTGTATACTTTTTTTTTTTGTTATTGTGTTTTTTTTTCCTTCCACTGTGCAGTGAATTTGCTCTCAGGCTCTTGCAGGTACCAGGAACCTCCCTCCCACTCTCATAATCATGTACGAGCAGCCTGGCACTATAGAAAAATAATGATGTGCCGTCCTGTTGGCTCATTTATCAGCATGTTTTACAACAGGCGCCGGGTGGAAGTAATTAAACTCTGCCATCATTACAATGAGCCAGGCCCCCCTCTTAATAGACACCCAATGAGACACTAGAGGCCTGCCTGGTAATTGTAGCTCCAAGTATCTCTATCTCTACCCCTATCGCTCTCTCTCTCTCTTTCTGGCTGTGTATGTGTGTGTGTGTATGTTTGTCTGTCTACAATCCCCTTGTTTCATGTGTGGTTTTAATTAGTGAAGAAACCCGGCTGATAAGCAATCAAGAAAAAAAGGGGAATGAGCAAGTGAATTAGAGAAAAGAGGTTAGGGTCTTTGCTTCACCGAGCATCTCTTTGACCCTTTTCATTCGACACTGGAAGAGTCAAATTAATCCTTTCACTGTAAAATATGGATTACAGGTTGACATTAGAATCATATTGGTGAACTGAAATAGACATATCAAGCTTTTCCAATGCAACCTGTTCAAACGTAGCGAGAGAGGACACCAAGGAGGAAGAGAAGAGAGGTTGTGAGCCCATCCTTTCGATAAACAGATAAATACCTTCTGTGGATAATCCGGCACTTATAAAATTTCCCTAATAATCTAATAAAGGCTCATATTGATCTTCTCTAGGGACTCTGCAATCCTGGAGCGATATAGGATACATACAGTCAGTACGACGCTGAGTCTCCTCTGTATGTGCTTTCACATCAGTGTTCTAGGATATCATTAAGGAATTGTACGACCTCCGAGTCTCAACATGGTTTTAAAAATAAAAAAAGAAGCCTCCTCACTTGCATAACAAAGAAACTCTGCAAATAAATGAATAAAATATAGCTGTCTGCTCTGTGAGACTGAATCCAAAACGACTCGAAGAGTCCTAGAGGTTCGGACTGAGATATTTTAAGCTCGTCTGTCATGCCTCAACAATTATTGGTGCTTTTCCTCAAGGATACATCAGCTATTAAGATGCCTGATTGGAGATTTACATTAGATCGCTTGCCAGCTCGCTATATGTGCAGTAGTTTCTTTACCATACCTGTACCATTTAGTATCACTTACAGCTTTAATGGCACAATTACCCTTCACCACCAGCACTAATAGTGCTCTAAGAAAACCTTTTGACGTAGGGCTGATGTTATGACCCTCATACGTACCCCTTTAAACCCCCATTCAGCTCCCACTCCCATGTCTGCGCTCAGAACCCTCCAAAGCCCCTGCGCTCTGGATATCGATCAGGTCCATGACCCCAACTGCTACCCCCACTCTCTACCACCAATCCTCCCCCTACTTATCTGGCTCCTTCCTTTACCGCTGCTCTCTCCACCTACCCCTAATCCCATGATAATCAAATAGGCCCAGACCGGCTCTTCAGCGCAGCACCAATTAGCTGCTGAGCAGGTCTGGGGCTGGTGATAGTGGTACCAGCAGAGGTGGCAGCAAGCACAGTAGCATCCAGGGAGGCTGTAAACATCCATTAGTGGTTAACCGTCCCTACTCATTTTTCCTCCCCAAAGCTCTCTCATTAGTGCAGTGAGCCCTGACAGGTAAACAGCGCTAATGGGAATGGCCTATCAATAAATGCCTTGTGTGTTAACAGGAAGTGTTAGAAAGCGGGGGACGGAAGATACAGACCCACAGACTCTGATATAAATAGCTTTAAAAGCACCGGGGAGGTTGCAGGTTGTTAGTGATAGGTTTTTTGGTGTTCTGATTGTATTCCCACTTCCGCTCAGAGCCGGGGAAGAAAGTAGGATTCCAGAAACAAGCAATTCTGGCCAAGAAAAGATCTAAGACTTCATAATAAAATGCCATCTGAAGTCTTTTGAAAGTCACTTTGATGCAACTCTGGCGTTGTTGGCGTGTCGCGTGCTCGCGAGGGTACTTCAAGGCATGACCTCAGGTGTTTCCAGGGCTATATTTATATGTGGGTATTGTGAGCCGCGGCACGCGCAACGTCTATTTGTGCTAATGCTCACACTTTGTGCATCACCGCTCACATGAAAGAGCGAGGGAAGAACGGGAAGGTAGAAACGGGGAGGGACTTGAGGAAAAGAAAAAAGAGAGTGAGGGTAAGGAAGAAGGGCTGAGGGGGCTAGAGAGAGATGAGAGAGAGATGTTATTTATGTTTGGAGTCGGTTCACTCCGAGTTCACCTTACCATGAGACGTCCCTGGGCGGTGACAACCATCCTGCTGCTGATGTGTGTCAGTGCTGTGGGTGTGCGAGCTCCCGCAACTGCTGAGTGCACCCGTGTTTGTCTATTTCTTTATCTTTACATAAAGTACATGGAAGTGTGTACGTACAAGCACCTGAACTGAGGGTCAACCGGCGAGCTGTAACATCTTAGAGAGGACAAAGCACCTGGAGTGGATGCACTACTCGCTGTACTGTGCTGCATGTGTGTGTTTATGTGTGTGTGTGTGTGTGTGTGTCAGGGGCCCATTACTGAGGCTGTGGGGCACAAATTCAGCAGTACTACTGCAGTGGATAAAGCCAATGATACACAGATTACAGCCACACTCAGTCTCTGCTGCTGCCCGCATTTATCCACAAGCTGCACAGATAAAGACACAGCACATACATGGATGTGTGTGTGTGTGTGTGTGTGTGTGTGTGAGAGAGAGAGAGAGAGAAAGAGGCTGCGTATGGGCCTGTGTATGAACTGTCATCTTTGCATCATGCGAGACATTTAGAAAAAAAGGAAACCGTCATTTTGGGCAACTCAGGGTTGTTGTGTGGACTCTACTAACCACCAGCTCATTCCACCACTCGCACAACATTCATTTTTATATAGGAAACATATTTTTACAGCTCAACTCAGGTTTAATAGAGACTACCCTCTTAAACTGTCCTTTTTTGAAAAAGTTGTTTATTTTTTAGGTTTAAGCGAGTAAAGTAGGATTAAAGGTGACAGCAAATAATAGCCAATGATTTTTTTTTATTAGGCTATTGTACTGGTTTTCTGTGCCAATATTTCAATTGAATTAAGAAATAGTTTTGATTAGATTTCCTGGGAATCCCAGATCCCAGGATTAAACCCTGATCACAGACATGTTGTTTTTACATATTAAGTCAAGTCAGTTTTACTTTAGAGGATGACAGACAGGCTGCAATAGTTGATGTGAACAGGAAGGAAACAATACATTTAGAACAGAGAAAGAGGTAATTATGACATTAATTACAATAACAGTAATACTGTAAATTACAAATAATTTTTAATTATCGCTGGGTCCCCTTTAAACACCAGGTGCAGGTGTATATTTTGATAATAACAGCCAGTTCCAAATAAAGCCTAATTAAAAAAAAAGGAAATCAAGGAAGAAGACGTGATCACTGCCGAAACATAGTTTTCTTCTCCTTTTTATTCACAAGCATCACTGCTGTGCCGTGCCATGAAGAAATGTCGATCACTATGGCTCCAGTACAGCCAAAAAATAAAGTACGACATGAAAAATATGGAGAGGAAAACTCTGGAGGGTAGTCATACTGGTTTAATAAAAGAGTTTGAGTAAATTACCATATTTTTCAAGCTTTGCCGAGAAAGATTCTTACCAGGAATTTATTTCCTGAATTATCTCCAAATTGCTGCCTAGTCTCAAATAAACGTCTCATTTGTTAAGTGATTGAAACCAAAAAAGGCTTTTATTTGGTCTTTTACAGTATGTTTTAAACAAAAAAAATACTAAAACCAGTGTTTTTTGCTCTCAAATACAACTTTTCATCACAAAACTGCAAAAGTAAAGCAGAATTTCTGTTTGTGGCTGTAAATAAGTGCTTTATTACCTTTGTATTTTTTGACTGCTGCTTCTGTGAGTTTTTGTCAGATAATAGTTTTACTATTAGAGAAGTAGCAGTGGAAATGTGGAGAGTGGGGTGACTTTCTAATGCTATTTGGATTTTAATATTTGATAACTAATAGGCTTAGTGTTTTAGTCGTGTTTGGTTTAAAAGTGACTGATAGGTGCTACATGGGGCAGCGTTGTATGTATTTTGCTGCAGTGACTAACAAAGAAAACCTTGGAGCTTAACAGGCTTAAAAAAGGAATGTTAGGTGTCATTTGGTGCCAAATTATTCCAGCATTTTGAATATTTCTGGCAGAAATATCTATATACGCCGTCCACATCCAAGATCCAAGAATAATCCCGTCTCAGACGTCCCTGCTGAGCTCCAGCCCTCTCCTCCAACACCAACCTCATCCCCAGTCCAGTGGTAGACCTCCACTGGTCTAATTACACAGGCTGACCTCCCACAGGTCGCCTGAGTAAAGGCCCTCTAAAGATCAATATTCATTCTTTTAGATCTGTCATCCGCTTTTGACACTATCGACCAACGTTCTGTGTCTGCTCTCCCCCTCTCTGTTCTTTATTCATCTATTTACCCCCCACCGCGCCTCCCTCCAACACCCATATCAGTGCCTAAATTGGGCCTGGACTCGCTCGTACCAAGAGAACTGGTCATTATGGATTTCACCAACTTGCATGCTATTACTTTTAATTTTGTATTGACACTTACAGAGGATGCAGGATTCTCATGTTGCTCTAACTGTAATTAGGTAGATTTCACACCCAAAAGAATTCTGTAGAAGTAAATGTCCAGCCGTTGTAAGTGTGTGCTGGTCCACATGTGTCTGGAAATGACAAAAAAATATGATAATTTATCTTGGCAAATCTAACCCAGAAAAGCTGAGTGACATTCAGCTGCTATTTAGGGGTAACAATAATGTTTATACCAGTTTAAACTTTACTCCACATGTATTATTCTCTCAGAAAAAACACATGTATACATGTGAAAAAACACTACTACTCTAAGAGTACTGTGACTTACTTTCTCTACACTGCGAAAAAGTGGAAATATCTTATTAAAAATAGTTGCTGATGATTGTAATAGTTGGCAACTAATCGATTGCTCAACTCATTTTTAAAGATCTTAGTTTTTTAGGTTCATAAAAATGGTGTAAAATTGTGGTTCCCAAAGCTGAAGATTCATTTTGTTGTCTTTTTTGTCCACACCAACAGTCACAAACTAAAAATCATCAGTTTACTATATAGAAGAATAAAAGAATCAGAAAATAATCTGAGAAGAGAAGCTTGAACTAGAGATTTTTTTTTTCTTAAAAGTGACTCAATCAATAAAATATCAAAACATTGATTAATGTACACTGCAAAATATTAAAATCTAGAAAAATTACGGTATCATATTCAATTCTGATTGTACCAAATACAAAACATTTTAACTCGTTGCAATGTAGCACTAATTTGATTACTCTAGTCAACTTTAGAGTTATATATGCTGTATCTATTTAGAACATGTTTTATTATTTTTTATATTTTAAAATGGGACAGTGAGGAGGTTGAGGGCCATAAAGCAGGTAAAGAGCCTAGTACCCAGAACTAAAATCAGACCCTCATCTTTTCACCTGTAGTGCATCATTGACTCTGGCCGGGCCCACCAGCCTCATATTCTCCTCAGCAGTGTTATTGTAGATAAGCGCCACGTGGCTAATGAACAGAGGGAGAGCTTGTTGAAGGTCAGCCTCTTCATTTAGGGGCCCTCTGATGGGCTGTCCCACTCTGCATGGCTAAATGCATCATCAGAATAATGTGAAGGACCCACCATTTTATAACTCTTGCATCTTTTTTTTTTTTTATTGCCTGGCATGCTCTACTTTATGTATCTGATATTTCCCTTCATCTGAATTATGTTGATTTTTTTTTCACCCCCGTTTCTTTTTGAAAGGCTTTTAAAGGTCTTGGCAATTATCCTTTTTTTTCTAGATGTGCTTAGAGAAGGATGCTGTCCATCCCGTGTCTGCTGATGATAGGAAAACATGATTTAACACAATCAGAGATGCAAAGCGGGCTGGATCAGGGTGCTGATGTGACCGAGTGCCAAAGCCGGCCAAGGTCATGTTCATCTGCATGATTAAGGGAGATGAATTCTACCCTGACCTCTGGATTATGCGATAAGGGAGTGGAAGAGTGGAAGTATGTGTGTTTCTGAGCACTCAAAGCACTGAATCATTTTGTATTTAGAATTTGCAAGACACTCTTTTAATATTTTTTCACTTAAATACATTTTTGCATGTCGTTTATCTCTTACTTCCAGTCCAAACTGCTCCACACAAACCAGCCTCTTCTCTCGATTCTTGGTGGTACTGTGCGAGGTAAAGGGTCTTTCTATTTCTCCTCCTCCCCTCTGTCCCCCTCCTGGATCAGGACGTGGTCTCCCTGCTCTCTACTGTCCCCTCCTGGAGACCAGGCAGCTGATTTTAAACACTGACACCTGCCCATCACACACACACACACACACACACACACACACACACACACACTCAAATTTATCCATCAATATCCTACTTTCTCTTCAGATATTATAGAACAAAAAGCTGTGTCGTCTAATTAGCCTTTTTTTAATTTAAATTAAATATGACCTACTGAAAAAATGGTCTCGGGGAAAAATTCACTGCAAGAAATAACAGTTTACGCCCATATTAATAGGAAGTGGCAGGAAAAACCCACTGTGTGAGCTCCTGTATATTTGTTCACACTGCTGCACTATTTTAATATATCTGCTTTATCGTCCTTCAAATAATAAAGAAATGTGAGTCCCACACTGCAGATCTGTGCTGAAAGGATTCATTTGGGGACACATTTGTGCCTGTAATCAGGAGAGAGTGACGGCACCAACCTTTAAGCACAGTGTTGTGTTTAAGTGTATTGCACTATAAGGTTTTGATTGTTATTTTCAGAAAACTGAACAATAGCTCTGTGCTGTAAATCCTGCTCCAGCTTCTTCCCAGTATACTTCTTGTTTCTGTAAGTGTCCAGCCTGGCTCCAGTATGCCAGCTGGCTGGGGGAGCAGCTTATTTACCCCCCCATCACCACCACCACCACCACTCAGAGTGCCCCCTATGAATACTAATGGTGCAAAGCTACTGGGGCTGCAGTGAATGAGAAGATGGGAGGCAAAGGGAAAGGAGAGGTGGAAAGGGAGAGAGAAACAGAGGAGTGTAGCTTGAAATGTAGGGGGAGAGAGACCCCTCTTGAGATTTCACCTTCCTACACGCAAACACACAGCGCCCGAATCGCCCTCTCTGCCCTGTCTTCGCAGCTAGGGTTCACTTCGTGGAGGAAAAAGTGCTCCTTCACGTGTGCCTCCTGAATTACAAATGCTCATTTGATATCATTGTTTTCTAAAAGAGAGAGGAATTAAATTGTTTTTAGGCAAATGTTCTAGCCTTTTTTTTGCGCTTTCCTCCCTCCCAAATCCCAGAGACTTCAGCGTTCTGCTGATGCCCCGACGGACCCAAGAAGGATGGCTGGAGGAGAAGGAGGAGGAAAGGAGAGCAGGAGTGGAAGGCCTCAGCAGCAGCAAAGGGCCAGGTGTCAATCACCTCCTCAGGTGGGCTTCTGAGACATTATACCAGGCGTGTACTGTGCAGCACCAATATCTGGGGGAATTAAAAATACACTGGCAGAGAGCAGGAGAGAGGGGACGAGAGACAGAGAAGCTGGAATAGGGGAACCAGGGGTGTGGGGGTGGGGGGGGGGGAGTAGGAGAGCAAATGGGACAAAGGGAATCTGCAGGGAGATGGGTCGGATGATGCAAAGGTCGGAAAAAGAATTCAAAGTGCGCAAAGTAGATTCACTGAAAGTCATTACTCGCTACAAATTACCTGGGCAACAAGCTTAAGAAATAAATAAATAAATCAGTTTGCATCAACAACAGAGGAGAGCAGGGGAGACTGGGGGGAGAGAGGCAGGAGGAAGAGAGGGAGGAGGAGATGGTGTGTGTGTGTGTGTGTGTGTGTGTGTGGGGGGGGGGGGGGGGGGGGGTAGTGCAGTGGCTGGAGAGGGATGAAAAATCGATGGACAAACAAGTGAGAGGGCGCTTGCAAAAAGGAAGCCAAAGGGGGGAAAAATTAAGCATTTAAAGAAATTCTGTTTAGGTGGTGTAGAGGAGGATGAGAAAAAGAGGGGGGGACAAAAGCGCCTGAGGGTGGGGGGGTGATGGTGGGGGGAGCGCAGCAGAGACGGATGGACCACAAGGCCCTGCAGCTCGATAGGGTTGAGTGACCACATCAGGTCTGGAGGCAGGCGGCGAGACACTGGCAAAACCTGATGGCTTTGAGTCAGGAGGATTAAATCCAGGGTCTCTGTTGCCCCCTCTGTTTGACCCCCCCCCCCCCCCAACACACACACACACACAGACACACACACAACCTGCCCCTCCTCGTTTAGTGGACAGCCCCAGCACAGGTCGTCCAATCAGTAAAGAGAAGGACCAAAGTATTACTCAGTATTAGTCTGGTTTTAATGTTTCAAGTGGTAAACCGGAGAGCTGGCCTGTATGCCCGGCACCAAGGTAAACAGGTCAATAGTATTGATCCTGATTCTGACTCTCTCTTTCACACACACACACACACACACACACACACACACACACACACACATACACAGCTTCTCAGCTCAAAAACATAGAACATGGAATGCATTAGAAGGTTTCTGCATTGCAACGAAGTTGAGGATGGGGAATTTGACACATGCATACACACAGAAATAAAAAAAAATACACATTCACACAGAAATAAAGCACACACACACACACACACACACACACACACATTTTCTGCAAAGCACTAATACTGAAATCCCACCAGCTTGGAGACATCCAGACACATAGGGAACGCATGCCTACTCCCTCAGGTCTCTTGTTTAATTTCAGTTCAGCAAAATAAAATCAGAATATGTGGTAGGTAGCGGCCTCTACCATGCTCCTGCTAACACTACTGCTGCTGCTGCTGAAAACACTACTGCTGCTAACACTGCTGCTGCTGACACTGCTGCGGCTGCTGTTACTGCTGCTATTTTTACCATTTATTATTGCACTGCATTACACAGCTGCTGCTAACACTGCTGCTACCGGTACTACTGCTGCTGCTGTTATTGCTGCTGCTACTGCTGCTTACACTGCTGTTTACCCTGCTGCTGCTACTGACACTGCTGCTGCTGCTGCTCCTGCTGCTGCTGCTAACACTTGTGCTGCTGCTGCTGCACCCAAACAGGATGGCACAATGAGTCATTTGAATACAGATTCCCATTGTCCTTCTTATGTCAATAAAACTCAATAAAGTGGTAAGGAACTAGCGTGGTCAGCAACATTATGAGACTAATTAGCATTTTTTTCTTTCTTCTGCTGGTTGATCTGTTTAAACAAGCCTAGGGGGTCTGCTGTACTTACTGTAATTAAAGCAAAAGGAGCGACTTGCTTGAAAGAAGGCACATAAAGGAAGGCTTCCTCACTAGAGGGACCTCCAAACTGCACAAGTATCCCAGAGTGTCTGTTTGCACAAAGGAAACACAAGGTGGTATAGAAGAGGTAAATCCGGCAGGTTATTGTGAGTTTTTCACCCAACAGGCTTCAGATTTGTTCCTTAATGTGACCGTACCTGTCTGAGAAACCCCCCCCCCCAACATATTTTACTTTTCTTTTTAACCCCTAGCAGCTCTAGGAGCACCAACAAACTTGCTGAAGCTGCACCTCAGTAAAGAAAAAAAAGATAATTCCCTCTCGGCAATGAATAAAGAATATCAAAAATGATAAAGAAAAGAGCTGCAATAGGAACCCAGTGTGATTGGCGATAAAAACAGAGGAAGACAGGGGTTTTCTTGCTTGCCTTTTCCTTTTTCTACACTGCAGAAAAAGTAAGTGAAATGAAATAAAACATTTTAAAAAAGCTATTGCGGGGATACTTTTTTCAGAGAAACATTACCAGGTTTTATTGCTGGGTGCCTGTTCTGGCCGAGGGCCGCATGAGGTGAGGCTGTGGCTGTGATCACTGAGGCATTAACAGCATGGCAGAGACAGCCACGTAACACAGCCACTCAACTCTAAATTATGACACTAAGCATGGATTGAATAACCCTCATTATGGCGTTCATTTAAGCTAACATGAGGAAAATTACAGGCTGTCATGACACAGATACCACTGCTGTTTAGACAAGAGCTGACACTGAGGAACACGCTGTTGCCTGATTTGGACCAAGACGTGATTGATGCAACAATTTGTCTAATGTGAAGCTGCTCTGATCTAAATCTGAAGGATGTAATTATTTCATAAGCGTGTAATTATTTCTGAAAAGGCTTATTTTGAAATGAATTGTCCTCAATCATAATGATTTTTTTTTCTTTTTGGGAGCACTAAATATATTTTCAATAAAAGCATGCCCTCTCATTTCCTTCTCACATACACACACACACACACGCACACACACACACACACACACACACACACACACACAGAACAGCTAATGAGTGTCTTCTGCCTTTTCTAATGGCTCAATGCTCTCATAGTTCACTTCCTACTTGTTACAGCAATATTCCTGTTCAAAAAGGCTGCAGACTGACTGTTATATATATATGCAATTGCCACTGCTGTTTCTACACACACGTATATGCAGAGATATATTACACACTACTGGTTTGGCTCCATCTTCAGCAGCAACGCCCACTCCCCCCAGTCCTGGTCCTGCAGGGCACCAGTTGTCTTCAGAAACTCCTGGACAATGCAACTTTAAATCCCAATAAATATAATACAGACAATCATTATTAACTTGGGTATAATAAATTCAGTCCATCAATTTAGATTTGGATTAGGTTTAAATTGATGGACTGAATTTATTATACCCAAGTTAATAATGATTGTCTGTATTATATTTATTGGGATTTCAAGTTGCAGTGTCCAGGAGTTTCTGAAGACACACATTACATATTGTGCTGTGTGTTGTAGGAAAAGAGAATATGTAAAATTATACATAAAATGTTGAGTCTAATATTCTAGTAGTTAATTATTCAATTGGTTAATGAAACAATTAATTGATGAGTTGTTTGGTTCATAAAAGGATGTAAAAGGTCAATCACTGTTTGCCAAAGCTGAGCATTCAACCTAAAAATATCTTTTCTTAAGCAGACCAACAGTCCACAACCCAAAGGTCATCAGTTCACTATTTTAGAAGAATAAAGAAACCAGAAAATAATCGGAGAAGATAAGCTGGAGAGAGAATTTTGAAATTTTCTTAAACAATACATTAAACACTTAAACACTTAAAAGTAATGCTGATTAATGTAATAGTTGAAACTAATCAATCAATCAACTATTCGTTGCAGCTTTATTGGATTAAAGACGTTTATAAAGACTTTGGTGTCTTTTTTCGCACATACAGCTTTAAAAAAAACAAACTCATGTAAATATGGGTTTCTTATATAATCTTAGCATGTGTATTAGCTTGAAGTGCAACATAGCAGAAACTTTTCTGATCAGAGAGGAAGGTTTAAATTGGTTTAGTGAAGAAAATGGGTGAAATGCATCATTGTGTATTACAGTAACAAAAACTTTCTTAAAGTAAAATTGACCCTGAAAAAAAGATTCTGGTTGATGTTGTATAATAATTTCAATAAAGATTCTCCCAGACAGGAAGTTGGGCAACTATAATAAAATCATGTGACATAAAGTTATGCAGAAACAATTACAATTACAGCTTACAAATATATATAATCATCCACTAAATGCATTGATATGTAAACAGTGTGTGTTGGGTGACATGTCTATAAGCAAGTGTGTGTACATTGTTGGATGTTTGTGTACAGTATGAGTATCCGTGTGTGTGTGTGTGTGTGTGTGTGTGTGTGTGTGTGTGTGTGTGTGTGTGTGTTGAAGCCCTGGGGAGAAACCTTGTCTTAAGTTGCATGTGACAGCCAACCATCCTGCCAGATCAAGACCTGTCAGCCATGCAGCCCAACCCCAGCCACATCCCCTCCGTTCCTCCTCCTCTTCCTCCTCCTCCATCCTTCTCTCACTAACACTCTCTCCATCCCATCCCTCCATCCACGCTGCAGCCTTAAACAAGCAGCAGCACTTATCAGCCAGAAAAATAATTGGGAGGTCTGCTGCCTGCAAAGTGGCGGTCCTCCCTCCGTCCGTCCGGGTCGCTTCAACAGTGTCAGCTCCCATTAAGGAGGAGGCTGGGTGCCGGGGAGAGTCCAACCATCTCTATCACTGCCGCCGTTTCCTCTGTCTGCCTCGCTGTTTCCTCATTCTGTGTTAGGAAAAAATAAAATAGTCCTGCAAATCACAAATAACTCAAACAGAGGTTCAGCTTCTGCATCTGAAAAGTGATGTTTAACTCCAAATAGTCAGCTTTTACTTAAAAAAAACACCAACCTGGCCAAAAAAAACTCCCCACTTCTGCTGTAATGTGATTTTAACATCCATTGATTCATTTTGTTCTTAAAAGTCAAGAAACTGGATTTAATGCCGTTATTAAATATTGTCCGGGTTCCTATGATCTGTCAGTTTAAGAAAGATAAAGATAAAGATAGTGAAATAAAAATAAATAAAGACAAAATTTGTGCTTTAAAAGTCACTTTTACAAAGCTAGACAGTGAAATGTCTAGTTTGTCTAGCTGTGTGAAGTACATCTGTGTTTGTCTACCTCATGTACACACCCAGATTTTCAAATAACTAAAACAGAGCAGCTTCATGAAACCTAAAAAAAATACTATGTGTTTTACAATTTACATATTAACACTCCTGTTAAGTTAGTTTGAAGCTCTAAAAAAATAGTAAAAAAAAAATTTTTTTTCAGAATGAAACTTCTTCTACTTGCTTTAATTACTGTAATAAACATATAATTTAAAAATAATGGCTCATCTCACATATCTGCAACCACCCCTGCATGTTTACATCACAGAAATACTGTTCTGGTCATTTTGACCCTGCAGTCAAACTGGAGGTAAAATGTGTCAGAAATGTCAGATTATTTCTTTCTTTGAAACTGTGAGATATATTTTAGACACACACACACACAATTTTGTTCATTTCTAGTTTACAATCAATGCAAAATATAAAATGTTATGTTTTCATATCATGTGAAGCTATTGGATTTCAAATGTTAGACTTTCTAAAGTAATTAAGTGTTGAAAGATTAAGAAAAGATTGTATTTAATTATTTTTTTTAATGAACAAGTGAATTATCCTAATTAAATCATTAACTGTTAGTATTTATTTTAATGCTTGTTTTTTTTTTTTTTTTTGGGGGGGGGGTCCCAGACACCTGGATAATTAAACATGCTGTGGGTCAACCTGCCCCAGGAACACCATTTCTGTTCCTGAGAAATGAACATACCAGGAGGGTTAGCTGCTGTATGCTTGTTTTTTCTCCTCTGATAAAAAAGGTAAGGGGGGGACATGGATCTTTTCCCTTAAAAGAGTCAACAGGGAGACAAGGGTGAAGTGGACAGCATGTGTGTGTGTATGTGTGTGTGTGTGTGTGTATGTGTGTGTGTGTTCTCCGGAGCATCGATACCATGTCACTGTCATGTCATGAGGCCGTTGGTCGAGTCGGCGGGCGAGTGGCGAGAAAGAGAGAGAGAGAGAGAGATAGATAGGCGGAGGGGGGGGCCACTGGGAGTTGATGTTGATGTTGATGATGCACCGCTGTTGTAGCTGATATGTAGTGGCATGTGTGTTTTGTGTAACACATGCATGTGTGTGTGTGTGTGTGTGTGTGTGTGTGTGTGTGTGTGTGTGTGTGTGTTTTTGTGCGTTTCCACACTGAGGAGCCATGACAGGGACAGTGGTTCAGCTGTCATTCCGGTGCTGCCACGATACGATTGGCCAGGGCTGACAGGTCAGTGGCGGTGGAGGGAGGAGGCGGTGGGGGGGTCGTGTCCGACAAAGAAGTGTGTGTGTGTGTGTGTGTGTGTGTGGGTGGGGGGGGGGGGTGGGGGGGGGGCGGGGGGGGTCAGTGTAGACGCCAGGGTATTACCTCCCTAAAAAAAAAAACTCATAATTATTTGGGTGTAATAACCCTTTATTGATACACAGGGGGGGACTGGCATGATGTAAAAGCGGCTCCTATGCACTGAAATCAAGTCTATTTGCCTTCGCCCTGAGGGCAACTAGCTGCATGTGACCATCTACAGCGACACAGAGAAAGCCTTGGGGCTCCGCTACCTGTACAGACTTCTATTTATACTTACTCAATGATGTCCAGTAGGACCCCTTAGATGGTCACCGAGTGTCACAAACCCGACCTGGTCCGACTCTTGCGTAAGCAAGGGCAGCTTCTACACCTCTGACCCATTTCTGAATACATTAGACACCTAACTACTGCTCCCACGCACGTGTCCCCCAATGCCTGGATACCGTTTTCTGCCCTTGAGCCACTCCTCCACCGAAGCTTTCCACGCAGCAAGTCCAAGCGGCCCCAGAGTCTCGGTGGATTCGAGGTATCCATCCGGCTGCCCGCGCGCAAATAAATAATGCAATGGCCAGCTAATGCAGTGGGCCCTGACGCAGTGGCTGACGTTGCCTGCAGCTACCTTTGGGCTGGAAAATAATTACCATGCAAAAGAGGGGGGAAAAGGGCCCCCATACATAGTGTAATGGGCGAAAATGGGGTGATACAATGCAGCTGCCCTCCACGCTTCGATGCTTCTCTCTCTTGCTCTCCTGCTTCCTTCTTTTTCTCCATCCCTGTCACTTTCTAACTCTCGCTCTCTCTTTTTCTCTGCACAGTAGCCACTGTTTAGCCAACCGGCATCAGCCTCTTTCCCTCCGAGGAGCTTGGAAGGAGTGAGGGAGGTTAGTGGCACCAGCCTGTTCATGGATCTGAAGGGGTTTCCAATGTCACAATTGGTATTGAAGATACTTACAGCAGTTGGACAGCAAAAGAGGGAAATTCATAAGTAGTAATATGCTGCATTCAGTGAGTTTTTTATAACAGTCTTTTGTATGTGGGAAGTTCATAGTTCATTTCGGTTAAACAGCATTTTGGGAAAGAATTAGCTGAGGATTGTAATTTCTCAATAGTCTGCTTTTTTGTCATAGGTCCTAGGTATAAGACATTGAACTCAACAAACTGGGAACTCAGTTGGGTAAAATCAACAAATGAGTGAAACCAACAAAGTAAAATAGTCACATAGGAAGATTCAAAATGAAACTAAGGCAACTTTGCAGAATTTTCTAAATGATTTTTTGAATAGGGTTTCTATTTTTCTACACCAGAAGAATTGCCTTAATTCAATTTCAACTGAGGACTCGAGTGGGTAAAATAAATGAGTAAATGAAACCGAGAAGGTGATATAATCACGTAAGGCAATCCAAGAACTATTCAGAATTTTCAGAATGATTTTCTGTCAGTATTGTACTATGTTTCTGTTGAAACTGTGCTATATACTAAATCAATTTACCTTTGAAGATTTCTAAAAATGGTGTTATCTGCTTTTGCAAAAAACTCTTCAATTTACTATCAGTTGGGTAACAGGATAATAATCTCTGTGAACTTATTTTTAGAGTCATTTTAAAAAGAAAATGTCCAAATTCTCTGGGTTCAACTTCTCAAATCTGAATATTTTCTAGTTTCTTCAGTGTCTGTAATAGTAAACTAATGATCTCTGTGTTTTGTTGGTCTGGACATAAAAAGAGCTTTTAGGTTAAATCTTCAGCTGCGATCGACATTTCACAAAAATGATAAAATGTTGTGAACCAAACAACTAATAATAACTAATATTCGATAGATAATTGACTCGACTCAAAATAATAAGTAGTTACAGCCCTACAATGAACAGAAAAATCTAAATTAAAATGTTGAAACAGAAAGCCGTGGGTCTGGAGTTTCCATGCAGACATGCCCTCACCAGTGTGTAGTATTCCAATTAGGCTTTGGCATTGACATTGGCCTCAGTTTATAGTGGAGCAAACAGACGGTGGGTGTGTTGACTAATCCAGTGCAGGCAGAGACGTGCTGATCATGAATATGGGCTGATCAATGTACTGCTGTTTACTCAGGCCTAACAGTGTTTACTGAGACACAGTTAAACATGGCCCTCCTGCTCTCATCTATCAGCTCAGGTACAGGAGCCGCAGCACCCGTGTCATTTATCTCAACCCCAAAACAGACGTTTACTATACGGTGGTGACGATGCACTCTGGGAAACGCTGTGACGGGATGAGAACATGTTTGTTCTCAAGAGAACAAACACCTTTCTATTATTACTGCATCTTCTGTAAAAGATGAGGATCTGTGAGTATTTTTAAGGAGGCACTATACTGTACTGAAATCTACAGCCACAGCAACCAAAAAAAAGCTTTATTTAAAAAAAATAAATAAAAATCTAACTCACATTTCTGTTTTCTGTTCTGCATTGTTTTTATATTCTCTATGAAACACCATCTGTGTGTTGCATATCTCTCTGACTTTTGTCAGATCAACCTCATCGATAGATTCAAAACATCTTTTGGTCCTTTGTTCTGTTTCTTTTCTGAAGCCAACGTTTCAAAAGTATCGTAAAGTCTCTTGAAAACCCCAGCAAAGTAGATGTTAGCCTGTATAATTGCTACTGCTAACAAAGGTCTTACTTAAAGACGCATTCACAGAACCTCAGTAAATCCTGGCACTATCACCTACCAGAACAGAACCTGGATCTAAACTCATTCATTTATGAAAAGTTTAATATAACAGTAACATGCCCTGGTTATTTCACTATGCAGGAAAAAGGACGATGTAAGGGATTAATTATAAGTCTGGTTTTATTTAGCCTATCAAAACAAACTGGTAGGTAGATTGAGACCCGCACTTCAAAATATATTGTAAATTGTAATATACATTGTTCTTACTATAACTGTATTATTCATGTCTCTGCTTATCTCAATGTATGGCCATGTCTTACCTAATGTACAACTTGTCTATTAAGACAATGGAACAGTTTACCACATTCTCAATTAAGAAATAAATCTACTTGAGCTTCCACTTCTCTATAGGAATACATATTTCCTACAGGCACTGCACTAATCGGAATTTTCCAAGGTGAGGTTTTTAGATACCTCACCTGCACATGATGATTTGTTTTTGATTTTTTTTTTTGTCTGCAGCATGATTGCAAAAACGCAACAGAATTTATTGGGCTCCTTTAATAACTACCACAAAAAAACAAGTGAGTGAATATGCTAAAATGTTCGTGACTGTAGCCATGCACTTGACTATTCAAAAGGAGTCACCACGTTCTTCATACCACTGGCCCAAGGTCGACATATACCATGAAAAATACAGCCAATGATCAGCGCTTCCTTACATCTTGAGCCCCATCATCTCGACCCCACTTTTTGATGAATATGTTTGGGGGGGGGCAAGCGCCATGGAGACCGTCGGGCATCCTGGGATCGGGGGTTTGCCGCCTGCCACCAGGTCCCCCTTCACTCTGGGGGCCTGTCAGTCAAAGCAGAGAACTTCCCTTTGAAGCTCTGTCAAGTCTCTTGTGAATATCTCAGCCCCAACCTCAGCACCCCCCCCTCCACCCACCCACCACAACCACCACCACCTCCAGGCTTCCACACCTCCACCCCCCCCATCCATCCCTCTTCCCAAGCGCTTTGGTCCTCCCTCTGTTGCTTCCTCCCTTCCCCTCGTGACCCTTCTCTTGAAAATTCTCTGTCCACTCTCCCCAAAAAGTTATCCCCATATCCTCCTTATCTCTGTCTCAAGCTATGCAATCCCCCCCCTCCCCCCAAAAAATGGAACTTGGAAAAAAAGAAAAAAGTGAGTACGGGCACAGAAAGAGCTTAGTTTCACTTTTGCAAACCAAATAAGGTTTAAAATGGTAAGTCGTCATGAGAGAGTAACTCTTAAGCCTCGAGACAGACACGCAGGGTGAATCCCTCTGGCTCGCTTGGTTCAACCGTGAGTGACACTGAAGCCTCCGGCATGTTGTCGCTTTGACAAACATAAAAAAAATGAAGCCACGTTTACACTTTTGGCACATCCCTGCTTCATAATCGCTGATTAAGACATATTTTTCACACAGTTCAGGTGCAAACAGAAACCGTGGCAGCTGTCCGCATTATCAATTAAGGCATTGTTGGCTTTATAAATCTGATTCACACAAAAAATGATGAATTCTACTTAATGGTGGCGGTGGCGGTGGCGGTGGCGGTGGCGGTGGTGGTGGCGGCGCTGGCTGTAGATACATGATGCTGAGGTGTGGGGAGGATGTGCTAAGTGCTGATGTTTAAGAAAATGCTTTGAAGGCACATGTATCACAGAGTGGCACTCTCCATACCAGAGCATTAGACTTGCTGATGGCTTGTTTAAGAAGTGATGAAATGCGTATTAGATTTGTTGTGACTCAAACAGCTGTGATCACACACCTCACACTGGCTTGTTAGTGTTGCCAGTGGATTTCAGATAAGTGCTCATTGACTTCCTAGTTACCCATGCTAAACACTGTGTGTGCAAGTGTGTGCCTGTGTGTACTTGTTTCTTTCTGAGCGTGTGTGAGCTTAAGTGTGTATTAGTTACAGAATGTGTGCCACACATGTGTTTTGAGTCCATCTGCTGAACGTGTATTGAGGAATATAGTGTGTCACACCTCTAAGAGAATTAATTGAAAAAGAGGGAGACAGATAGCTGGTGCCCGGGGCTGCTGAATATGAAGTCTGAGGCTTAAAGAAAAGTCAGGAGGGACAAAGATAAAGGAAGAAGACTCAACAGTTTTCTCTCTGAGAAGCCTTGAGCCATATTAAGGCATTCTTTGCTGTTCCGTCAACTAGCTGAAACTGACCAAATAACCAGCTGCTAATTATCAGGTTTTTACTATCTTTTCTCAAGAAAATTCGACTGTACCTGCGTCAAATCTGCTTAGACATTAATCTCCAATGTTCTCATCTTTGCTATCATTAAGAGCTAAAGGATTTCAGGAAAAAAAAGAATTGTGACTTTTTTGGTAGATATTTTGCAATTTTGATTTCATTTGTGATTTTTTTTTTCAAATCAGATTTCAGTGCACACTAACATATTACAATCATCACATCAACGTATCACCATACCATTAAAACAATGAATGCCATAACTCTAATGCAAAAATGTGATCTAAAGTAAAGAACTGATGTAAAATCAGACCTATCGTTTTAGATCAAAAACTGTGATTTCAGGCAAAGCGAAGCTGAGATCCTCAAAGCAGTTAAGTTTTCCTTAACCAGGTTTTATTCTCATCAATTATTCTACACATGTATGCTGCCTCCCTGATCTTTGTTACTTCAAGTTAAAAGATTCTTTTGCTCTACTTTAGGTTAGCACATAGAGTCTCTTCACTTGTAATATTTGCTGTTGTTCAGTATGTAGTCTATGTATAGCATGATTCTAGTTAATAAGTAGGATGACATTTGAAATCAGTTGCATCAGAGTTATTTCATTTATTGTTTCAATGACACAATGTTAGTTTCTGTGATGCTTATAAACATTGTTGTGCACTAAAACTTAATTTGAAGAAAATCGTGAATGAAATCAAAATAGAGAAATATCTGTCAGAAAACTCACAGTTATTTATTAACCAGAAACATACTTTACATAGGCTACATCAAGTGCTTCGAGCAATGTCAGTTATTACAACTCAAGAGCTAAAAAAAGCATCTGTGTGAACTGAGGAAAAAAACTCTTTTAACTTAAAGTAGTGAAGGTCAGGGAGTGTACATCTGTAAAATAGTTGATGAAAGCAAAACCTGGGTTAGGTAAACAGCAAAAAAAAAATCTGAGCTTTGACAATCTCAAGGTTTTTGATCTGAAATGACAGATCATACTAGCTTCCTTCCAATGATGTCACCAGCATCCATAATCAATTCAGGGCCCTTAGATTAGACACGCAGGCCATTAGAAAAATGACAGGTATCCATCAGCCAAGCAGGTCTACGGGCAGTGGGTCACGCCGAACCCACGGCGAGGTATTGTTCGTTTGACCCTGGGAGTCCATTCGACCGCACAGCCCCCCCCCCCCCTCTGCCACGCCAGCCAAAAGGTGTCGGCCCCTCATCACCAGCACGTGGCGGGCGGGCCGGCTCATGGCCACGGGGGCCCTTGAATAATGGCGGGTTGAGACATAATCATCTTCAGCGAGGAGAAGATTCGCTTTGACCCCCGTCACCTCCCCTCTCCCCCTTCACAAGTCCTGGGAGAGATGGAGGGAGAGAGATGGAGACAAAGGGAGAGAAAGAGAGAGCGATAGAGCAAATTACAGTGAACCCAGAGGCCAGGAGAGACAGAGGGAACGATTGAGGGTGAGGATAGTTAGTTCTCGCCTTTGATGCTTAACTCTTGTCGACAGTGCAAAGACAGAGAATCATAGAGACATGCGGTGAAAAAGCTCTCCGTGGGTTGCCGTTCTACAACCCCAAGGCTGTGCAATCATTCTCACATGTTAATGGGCTGCCATTTGGCTCCTAAATCAACCGAGGGCAGGAGACTGAAGTGAGCGAAGCGCAAGACAAATAACATGGTTCACTTATAGGAAGTCAGCGGAATTGTACAAGTATGAAAACACAGAGAAAAATGACGTTTGCGAAACCTTCTCGTGATGAAGGGACTTGGAAGTGCATCTGTAGGAAGAACAAAAAAACAAAAAAAACATGCACAGTCAAACTCATATATGTGCCATAAAGTGGTGCACAGTGGGGAGCATCACTGCAATTGATGAAGAAAATTCTTCTCATGCACTCCGTCCCAGTTTCAGACTTCCCTCTTTCTCTCTCTCCCTCGCTCATTCTTTCTCTCCCTCTCTGGTCCACTAACCCAGTTTGAAAACAAGCAGCCAGACACCTCCTCCTGCAGTTTGTCTGGGACAGTAGACAGCCCTGTTAGTACAGCCAGGCTTCTAATGAACACAACTGACAGTGTGTGTATTTGTGTGTGTGCGTGCATGTCTTGCGTGCGAGTGAATTTATGAGTGTGTGTGCACTGGTAAAGCTCCTAAAACTACTTATAGATTGAGACCTCGGTTCACACGCACACACACACACACACACACACACATACACACACACACACACACACACACACGCACACACTTGTCAGTGAACAGATCCTCCTCTATGGTACAGTACACTAAATATTCACATTTACAGTGAGGCTCTTTCGTTATAACTCAAGTTTATTTGTGTTGACGGCTCTGTTGATTCAAGTTGTTAACTGCTAACAGCTACTGATTAAAGTTCATGGGTTTTCACATTCCGGGAGACACTGAAATTGTCGATGATCCCAACATAATTGCTTGAATTGCAAATAAGCGAGGTAGTATTAGGATTCCCGTGGTCGAAGCTGCTCAGAGTCCTCACCATTCACAGAGAGTAGGAGGCGGTTCACTCATGAATATACACCAGCCAAGTAGCATTTAGGATTCAAGTGACTTGACTTGGCATTTTATGTTTTACTCGTCTGTGAGAAAAAGGTCATTTCGTCCGCCAGAAACTTGTACAGCTACTGTAGGACGCAGACACATGCACACATGTGGTTCACCACTGATGAGGGACAATTTTTAAGTTAATTGATTTTTATCCTCTTATTAATTTCCTCAGCTTCTCCCTGCCTCACCCCTCCTCCCCACATCCTCCCCAGCTTCATCAGCAGGTTGTCAATAGGCTTCTCAGCCACACTCGATCTCTTATCGGCACAGAAACGCCTCAATCAAATCCCAATCAGTCATTCATAGCACCTATCAGCTTACACACACACACACACACACACACACACACACACACACACACACACACACACAGGTACTGATGGCACATCCAAACACATTTACCTATACACATCATTGTTATTATTGAAGTTCATCTGGTTAATCAATAAATCCATTGATCCTAATACTAATAATTTACAGTAAAAGTATTAGTTCCTGTTTTGTTGGAGTCGAGAAAGATGGCTGGACATTATTTACAATAGAAGTTTACTTATGTGTTCAAATTGTTGAGCACCGTTCTGCAAAATTCCACAGACGATACTTCAAAATGCAAAATTTGAGTATGGAACCAATTTTGCCCGAAATATAACAAACTTTACCCAATGAAAGCCTGAGGAAACCAGACAGAGAGATTCAAAGTCTGAGACAGGTCCGCTGTTTTGCAGACCTGATGAATACTGATAGGTATATATATATATATATATAATTTTCAGGCAACCTACAGAAAGTAATTAATTGAAATTGTTGTATATTGGACCGAGAACTCGACTGAGAGTGCTCTATTGTGTTTGGTGACTGAAGGGATCGCTTTGTTGTAGTTTGAAAGGAGTTCCAGTAAAAGAGCTTTACCTCCATTTTATCATGATGTGACTGTATGTAAGTGTAAGTTTAAATTAAGCCTTCAAACTTTTTTATAATGTATTATGCATAATCAGTTACTTATTCAATAATACTAAGACCTGGTACTGATGGCAATTAAAAAAAAAGACCCAAACCTGTGGAGGTCTCGGGTTGGAGCTCAGGTATTTGGTTCGGTTCGTGAAGAGATCTAAATTATAACATAGGACCTGAAACTTAAAAATTGTAATTATTTGCTCCTCTGTGTCTTCAAAATATCCAAGATTGCTGTCTTAGTTTTTGTTTACTGGCTTTAAAACAGCACTAATCCATGAGTAATATATTTCTTGAATTGAGTCTTTTCCTTCTGTAATTATGATTGAATCAACCTTATTCTTAACATGACGTGATATGGAATCACGGCTGTCATCATGTTTTATTCAACCACTCTGATTTCTAATCTTCTTCAACGCAACAGGATCCATTTTGTGTAGTTCATAAGGTCAATCAATACTTAATGTCCACACTAGAGAGTGTATACAAACCTGCACAATACAGAATATGTGTGGACCCTTGAATGTCAAACCACTTCAATCTCAGAAAAAAAAAGGCGCTGAAATCTTAAGATCCTAACTATCATTACCAAGAAACTTTGTTGTTGATAGTAACTTACTCTTATTTTAAACAGAAATCAGCCTTAATATCATCTATATTTTGCAAATTCCAGATGTTTGCTGCATTTTCTCTGAAGAATCTCATGTAAATACATCCTGCAGACATAGGGGCATTGGCCCCTCCCTCTCTTGCTCTCTCCCTCCCTCTCAACATGTACCAGACATAGCGTCTTCCCCCGGTTTAGCAGCCCCACCCATGTCCAGCTCGCAGCCCCAGCCAGCATCCACCAGCCCTGTTTTGTCATCATTAAACCTCCTCTGCTCACCCTGCTTTCCTTAATATATGTCACCTGCACGCCGCCGCCGCTGCCGCCGCCCAGCAGCGCAGGGGTTAACTCTATTTTGTCCGGGACACCATGCCTGTGTGTGAATGTGTGTGTATGTGTGTGTGTGTGTGTGTGTGTGTGTGTGTGTTTGTGTGAGTGTGCACCAGTCCATTTTGTGTACATGTCCACACAGGGCTTGTTTGTTCACTTGTGTATGTGTGTGTGTGTGTGTGTGTGTGTGTGTCTGTGTGTGTCTGTGTGTGTCCACGTAGGCCCCGTGGTCTGCTCAATATGTGTGTGTGTGTGTGTGTGTGTGTGTGTGTGTGTGTGTGTGTGTATGTAAAGGAGAAATTTGCCTGTCCTTGCCTAAGTGAATGGCTAGGATTAAGCTGACAGCCCACCTTAGTGATGGCGAAATAATTGGTTGTTCAGCTCTGTCCTTGTCAGAGCGCTGACAGTTCTGCAGATGTCCTGTGCGGTTCTCCAAAGGTTAGGCTCAGCTGGGGCCGCCATTCATTAATCATTCTGCTCTGACAGTGCACCGAGCAGCCTGCAGCTGCCACCCCGTCCCCCTCAATTTCTGTCACCGCCTTGCACCACCACCACCACCACCACCAATAACCCCCTCCCAGGTCTCCCTCCCCCCGCCCCCGTTTCGTGTGTGTATGTGTTTGTGATCCAGCCATTGTACGCACACAACAAGTACGCTTAAACATAAAATTTGCATGAAAAGTCAGGGGACGTACATGAGGAGTGTGAACTGGACAAGCGGCGAGGCGGCGATGTAAACAAAACGCGCAACCTAACGGGGATGTCTCCGCCGCTAATGATCCAACTTGCTCTTCTCCTCAAATTTATTGCTCAGCACTTGCTGCACTTTGGGGGGTGGGGGGGACAGGCGTGTTTAATCCACCTCCCCCTACCATGTAAATAAACGCTGTATTTTTCACCATGTTTTACCCATGTCACCAACATACACAATCCAGGACTTCACTAACCAGCGTTGACCCTTATGGACTATTAACCCAGCGATTCATCACTGATAATGGCTCTGCATGAGCCAGCCAGCCTATGCATTGTATAGTGAGACTCACGGTGTGATTCGCTGTGGCACCTGATGTTTTATGAAATATAAATAAGGGCCATATGTTTTTAACGTATTTAATTTCAAAAGCCCAGCCCGGAAATTACTATTCCTGTGCAAGGTCAGATGCACACCCTAAAAATTACCCCTCATATGCGCTGTTCTGACCATGTCAGCAACATTGCTCTGACCCCTTTTCCCTTTCTCACTATCTAACGACCCTCTCAACCTATTTTGTCCCTCATTCCAGCTCATTCTCCTCCGCCTCCACAACTCTCTCAGGAGTGGTGTTTCCATCACGGCCTTTGGTGGTATTGGTGGAGGGGAGAGGCAAGGGCGGAGGTGAGGGAGCGTAGGAGAAAATGTGAGAAGGTAGAGAGGAAGAGGTGCTATAGATGTGTCCGCTGGGCACTAAGTGGTGTGAAGAACTGAGATAAATACTCCATTATGGTGGACTTGCTTCTCAGCATTGATTAGCAGCTAGTAGCTAGAGACAAGTGGCTAGCAGCACTGAGTAAAAGACTCCAGGAGTCTAGTGTTTGACTAGTCGGACAAGTAGAAGCAATAGATAACCTGTTGAAACCCCAAAAAACACTGATACAGGTTCAGCATTGAGTTTTATTTGTATATCACATGAGAAAACCTAAGCTTCAACACCAAATAACGTATTTTATTCTGTATTAAATCACACTGTTACTGTTACAGCATCAATATATATCATCAATATCCACATCATCAATACAATAAGAAAATAGTTTAATATAAAATCAGTAGTAGGGCTGCAACTAACCACTATTTAGATATTTAATTTAGAGCTGTTGTTAAACCGAGTCCTTTATAATCTCCTTTTAAACTTACAGAATGTATTCTTCATGTTCTGTAAGTTTAAAAGGAGATTACGATCCTCTGTGTGATCTGTGTTTTCTAGGATTTTATGGACAAATAATAGATCTTCTTATTATTATTCTTCTTCTTGTTAATCATCATGAGAAAATACAACCTATTTCATTGGGTCAGTTTGGTCTTATTTGAACTTTTAAATATATTTTCCAACCCTTACAGCAGCATAAATTGATTTTGACTCTGTAGTCACCTCACATGTTCACACATTTAAACATACATTTCGCATCTGTTCCCCTGAATCTTCATTTTTCATAATAGCAGCTTTAGACAATATACTCTATGTGATCAGATCCATATGCACAACAACCAGGAAAGCTAAATGTAGGAGGGTGTGAAGTAGAAGGCAGAGGTATTTTCAGCAACTGGGCAGCAGAAGGTCAGATCAATAAATAGAAAAAATGGGTGCTTACAGAATATGCTATTGCAGCCTCCCTTTTCTAATGCCTACTTAAATGTTAAAGCAACACTATAAATGCCTTAAGAATTACACAAATGCATCACTGTAATGGGAGCTCTGGCCTTTTAAATAAACACAGGTGTACGCTTTTGAACTTTCACCTGCAGCGGCAATAAATACATGAAATCTCTGAATGTATATGTCTCTGAATTTCTTCACAAGTGTTGAATGATTATTGAAGATTGAGAAACCTTTAAAGTGGTGCGCAATCCATTCAACATGTAGTATTTGAGTATGGTTTCCCTCTTCATAACAAAATATCCCTGATGCTAACTTCTGAATATGTTAGTGTATTATCTGTGGCCATCGTGAAACATAACACCAAACCCATCAGTGACACAAAGTACTCCATTATTTATTCTTAACAAAAAAACAATGGGATAAATTCACAAGCCTGTATTGACCCTCCACCTACACATCAGTCTATTCTCTGAATAACAAATGTGGATGAAACCACGATGGGCTGTTTGCTGACATCAGCACCGGAGAGGGAAGAGAGGGAGAGGGCTGGTTGTTAGAAAGAGGAGGTGGGTGGGTTACCCTGTTGTGCAACTCTGAGGAAATTCCCTCTCTTAGTCCGTCAAAACAGTATTTTCCCCTGCAGACAAAGGCAGCTACGGAACGGACGAGGGTTGGATGATTTTAAGAAAACCATTCAGTTGCGATTTTATAGGCAGATATTTCCTTTTCATCCAGTGCACAAACTTTACAGGCATCACAGATACATACCATAAAAACAATAAATGCCATTACACTAATGCAAGAATGAACATTCAAGTCAAAAATTGGTGTCATTTGTGATCAAATGTTATGCTAATTATTAACCAGGATCATGCTTTACATATTCTACATACTGTACAACAGTTATTACAACTGAACTACAATAGCATCTAGGTCTGAACTTGAAGAAGGGCAAAAATATTTTGTCTTGAAGTAGTAAAGGTCAGAGAAAACAAAAAAAAATCACAGCTTTGATGATTTCAAGATAAGTTTGCCTGAAATCACATTTTCGATCTAAAATAATAGATCTTTCAGGCGTAATCAATAGGATTTAAGTATTCATTCTTACTTAAGAGTTATGACATTTATTGTTTTAATGGTATGATGTGAGTTTCTGTGATGTAAACGTTGTGCACTGAAACTTGATTTGAAGAAAATTGTGAATGAGATCAAAAATTGCACAATATCTGCCAGAAAAATCACATTCAAATTTTTCCATGAAATTGTTCAGCTCTAATTGGAAGTGTAGGATAAAACATTGGAGGTTAATCTCTGAGTATATTTGATCTGCAGTTTGAGGTGCAGTCAAAATTTTGAGAATCTCAAGCTTGTGGCGTTCGATCTAAAACAATAGATCATTCGGGCCTACCAGGTCTCTGGGTTTTATCACCTCTTCTAAGAAACTTCTTATATTCATTAATATGCAGTGATGTTGAGTTAAAGTGAATGCAGGAGGAATGGAGAATTATAGTATTATTAATATTCTTTACATTATGACCACACCAATGGACAATATTCTGGCAATTAAACTAATGAACTCTCCGCACACAGTGCCCCATGTTCCCCCATATCACAGCTTGAGGGTGGACATTCTCTTAAGCTCTAATCTGTCTACCCGATTCTAAAATCCACATCCATTCATATCAGTCATGGTTATAGTGATACGCTAAAGCAGCAGGTGCAAGGACACTGGGAAACTGGAAGACGTATCACATCTACCAATAATGGGCATGCAAAAAAAAAAAAAAAAATGACGGATTCTTCTCAAATTCAAAGAGAAACATAGCGAGGAGTATCTCTGATTCGCCCCTTGGAGATTACCGATGTATCATAAGTGTATGTAGATCAACCACACCCCCCCCCACCCCCCGTGACTATTGGAATAGCAGCGCAAAGGGGAGGCACATACAGTAGAAGACGAGCTCCAGTCACATGGTAGAGCCCGCGGAGGATCTCATCAGCCTCTATGTAGATGTGTATGCTGAGTGAGTGATTGCCCATGGCTGGAAATTGGTGTAGAGGGCTTCATGGGGGAATTGGAGGGACAAGTTTTCCCTCTCTCTCTCTTGCTCTCTGTGTCATGCACACATAGGCATACAGCAGCGAGAACGCACAAATATAGACACCTATTGGAACACTCGCCGTGAGACACGTGCACATGCAAGCACGCACACTTGTACTCTCGCACACTTGCAACCAGCTTCAGACACAAATCTCCCTATATGCACATGCACAGTGAGCTGGGATGATTAAGGTCCTATGTGGAGGAGATTCAGAGTGGAACTATGCTGCGGCTGTGCCTGTTTTCCCCGCTGAATACAAGCCACAAGCTCAGTATTCTCCAATGGGGAGAAAACCCGTCATCACAAATGCAAGATCAGGGGTAATTACGTTGTAATATGCGACATGAAATATTTCTTTGCAGGAGGAATGGGATTCCATTTGCTTCAGATTTAGAAAAAGATATATTCCCGCACAGCTTGACTGCTATTTTTTATTTTTTTGCAGCGTGTGATTTAAATTCCTTGTGTGATTTTTCTTTTTTTTGTTTAGCATGTGGAACGCTAATGGCCTTCGCCGCTCGTTGTGTAAATGTTTTACCGCAACACCGAAAACCGGGGGAGATTGATCCTGTCGCGATATCGATCAATGATTCTGATCGGGTGAGATTATGGGTATTGCAGAGACATCGATGCAACGATGGATGATTGATGATGCGACTGCGGCGATCGATCGGCGGGATATTGCTGATAAGACTCCCTCTCGCAGGGCCATTTGCATCTGTGGATGTTTGTGTACAGCTGTTGTTAAGTTAACAGATTTCATCCTATGTGGCATCATAGCACCTCAGAGTGTATAACAAACTGTTTTTTTCCTTCTCTCTCTCCTCCAAATCCCAAATGAGCTCATATATTTGATTTGTCAAAACCTGTGTATCTCTGCAGCCACATATTGTGACCACTGGCCCATCAAGTTCCCCCCTTGGCGGATTAGGGCAAGAAGGGTGATTTGTTACCCTTTTGGGAAGCTGTCTTGGACGCTCATTTCCCCCTGCTGCATATTCTGCCCCTCAGCCGCCGCCACCAGCACCACCACCGCCTACCTCCCTCCCTTACCCACCCACCCCTCCATTTTGATGAATAGCCAGCCGCATGAAGGCAAGCAGCCGATCTCACCGCCAAGGTTACGGCAACCCGGGCCCCCGCATCTGGGGGGCTACCAGCCTCCAATTAGTGCCGCGGAGAGAGGGAGCGAGCAAGGCATGAGGGGAGTGGAGGTCTGTGCCGGGGTGGAGGAGAAGAAGCGGTCCAAGGATCCCAGCTTCTTCTTTTTTTATAGGCTTTAAATCTGCATGGCAATTTCTGGAGACCAGGGGGCTGGATGGGATTCTGATTACTCCTCCTCCGTTCACCGCCGCGCCCGTCCCTCCTCCGTCCTGACTTCCCTCAAGCAGGTTGATGTCTCCCTGCTCGGCTTTTGTCACTGATCACCCAGCCCCTATATTACCTGATTACTGGCTGAGCAGCGTTATAGATTGCTCTGAAGGACAGGAGGGACTTATTCCAATGAACCCCCCCCCTATAGTGTATGTGTGGCTGGATTTCAAGGCGTGAGAATATAAATGAATTTATTTGTTCACTGATTGGGTGGATTGCAGATTGGTTTATCGGCACATTTTGGACAATATCTGAAATATCTGAGGGTTGGAATGGGGCAATTAGTGTAAATGAGCTGTGTAAATGCATGGAGACATTCATAATATATCAACTCTGATTCATAATACATTGCGAAAAAAAACGTTCCACTCCAACCACCAACTCAGGCCTATTTCATAAGACTTCACGTGTACTGTACAAAAGTAAAAAAGGCTGCGAGCATGTCCAGAAATGCCGCTGCCAATTACAAAGCACAATCCTCACATTTCTCATGCTCTCTATGACCATCTTCTCCCACAGCCAGTGAACCCACTTGCCCTTCCACGACATTATTTCTATCTGGAGGCCTTTCACTTTCTCATAGTCCAACAACAAGTAGCCAACCAATAACAATATATATATATATATATATATATATATATATATATATATATATATACATATTATATATAAATCCATATCTACAACTGGATGGAAAGTGAAAACATTCTAACTCTGACACTATCTCAGGCTCCCGCTTTTGTGTGCTTTTATATTTGCACACAAAGCCCAAACGCAGCAGTTTTCTTTCTCTTTGTGGGGATGTCGGGTTTTCATCGCGGTCCAGCACCACTAGAGAACACTGTCTCTGCCAGCGATTAGAGCCCGAGGTACAAGAGGGCCACTTCACCTCCAAGATTAGAATGAAACAAAGACTGGAGCCTTTGTATTGTGCCAAGAATGGTAACACACAAGGAGAGAATGGTAGGAGCCAAAAACAGACTCGCCGGAGAGCTGACTAGAGTGACTTGTCAGGAAAAAGGATTTTTATGCCCTCCTAATGAAGCAATTTACAAAAGAAACAACAATAATAACTCGTCCCGTTGATGCTTACGTGATAAATAGACAAGACAGGGATTAGACACGATCTCCAGGAAAAAGAGAAGGTGCCTTTTAATAAATTATTTACCTGTTTATTTGGGCTTAAAGAAAATGTAATTTCACACCTCCAGACCTTCTATCTGCCACAAGTATAACTTGAGCATACAGATCACAGTGCTGCACCTATGGCCTTTGTTACCCTTAGCGTGGATTGGAGATGCAAAGCACTCAGCCGCCAGGGGTCAAGGCCTCGCTGTGTGGAGAGGTGAAGGCAACGCGACCGCCTCCGCCTCTGCCTCCATTCTATTTTATTCCTAGATGTTTGTAACTGTATGTGTGTGGGTCTGCGTGTTCTTTTTTTTTTCTCACGTCTTTTTGCTTGCTCAGTCCACAGGCCTTTGGCTGCCCACCACTGGTTGCTAATTGCCGCTGACATTGTTTGGCCTCTCACTGCTTAGTTTAGGACAAACCCCTCATTCATGTGCTGTGGACAGCTCGTTAGGGCCAACCCCCTCCTCCCTCTCTCTCTCTCTCTGTCTCTCTCAGTCTCTCTCTCTCTCTCTCTCTCTCTCTTTCACTGACCTCCTTAATTAACTGGTAAGGCGCTGCTGGGAAATTTGCACACAAAGGCCTGGTGTCTAGCCTGTTAGCCTCCCACTACCCAAACACCCCTTTTCCCCCCCTTTTTTTCCACCTCCTTCCCTTTACCCCCTTCCATCCTCTGCCTGCTACTGTCTCCATCCCTGTTCAAAACAGAGGTCATTGTACAGTTGCAGAAAACAAAGATAAAGTGATTCAGTGCACATACACGGTATCCGCACAGTTCATTCTTTTTTTCCCCTCCTGCTCTCTGCTTCCCCCCTCTTTGCTTTTTTTCTTTATTAATAGCTGGACCTCATTAGAAAAGCATGTTTGGAAGTGGTTCACTGGTGATACAGTCTTTTTATATTGTTTTTTTGCTTGCTTTCAGGATTTTGGTTTGATTGCTATTATCCTTGCTCCATCTCGCCTATTCGTCATGCCCTGGCCTCCTCAGTCTCTTCCTTTTC
This sequence comes from Eupleurogrammus muticus, assembly GCA_036785175.1. Classification (NCBI taxonomy): domain Eukaryota; kingdom Metazoa; phylum Chordata; class Actinopteri; order Scombriformes; family Trichiuridae; genus Eupleurogrammus; species Eupleurogrammus muticus. The sequence goes on from JAYKQN010000018.1 coordinate 3,599,331, forward strand.
AGGAAGCCCTCCGAGGCTCCGACTGTTTTTTTTTTTTTTTGTGGTCCCGGCGGAGGTCTCCCCGAGAGCTGTTAGCTGGCTGTCGGGATTGAGGGCCCTCTGAAAAGGGGCCTGCTCAAGAATGCTGGGGGCAAAGGAGTGTAAACAGGTGGAGCCTCTCCATTATATGGGTCCCCCCTCCACACTCGCACACTCCACCTCCACCAGATCTCTCTGTTTCGCTGTCTCTCACTCACAATGCTGACATTCCACCAGCAAACCACCAACTTTTTTATAGTGTGTATGTGTGTGTGTGTGTGTGTGTGTGATACAGAAGCAAAATGCACCATGTTACAATATATATCTCATTAATATCCACATCATTAATCGTTTGATATAATATCAGTAGTAGGGTTGCAACTAACCACTATTTAGATATTTACTTTAGATTTGAGCTGTTTGTGTGATGTTTTAATTGGGTTCTTTATAATATTCTTTTTAAACATGCAATAAAAATGCTTTTTATTGCACTTTCTCCAAAGTAGTTTTCTGAAATGTGTATGTTCATGAAGGCTGCAGCTTACCTCCTAAGTGTCCACTGATAAACACAAATGAAAAAGAAAACCTGAAGACCTGGTGTAAATTTTTTATGCACTGTAATGTAAAGTAATGTGTGTTAATTTGTCTTTGTTTTTGTTGCGTGCCCAAGTTCATATATAAGCAAAGGTGCCTAGTGAACACGCAAAAATAGGATTTGAGTTGATTGTTTGCTGCAAACTTTTGGATTTTTGGTTACTATCATGTAAGAATTGTGAATCATCTCTGACCTATTTTGGCACATTTAGTGTATTTATAAAGTCAGCACACTGTGATTGTGCGTGTGCATGCATGCATGTAGATATGTGTGTGATGTGTGCACTCAAATTTGCCTGCAACAAACCACTGATGATGGAATCCTTTACGGCAGAGGACGGGTGCAGAGGCGACAGTAAGAGAAAGAAAAAGAGAAACTAACTTCTGTTCGCCTGGGGAGTACTCTGCAGCCCATCTGTTGAAATTGCTCCACATATTGTGACCTAGATAAAGAAAAAACTTCACTCTTATAGGTAGCGCTGCCTTCATCTGTGTTTGATACTTGTCTATTCATTTTATTGGTCCAGTTTTCTCAAAATAGAAGATTTTTGCATAATTTTCACCTTTACATATGTATCATTTCAATACATTGGTATTAGAAGAATGATTTGGTACAAGACTAAATCAAGTTAAATGCACAAAACAAGTATTTTTCTTTGTTATTTTCAAGGAGCTGCACTTTATGTCCGAAGTTTAAATTTAAACATTTCTCAACACAGTGAGAAAAGACTGAAAGGAGCGAAAAATAAGCCTAATTTCCAGGAGATGAATAGTGTTGTATGCACTCAACCAGTCAACCTATAGACAGCCTGGCTTGCATCGCTGTCCCTTTTCATTCATTCAAAAGTGTGTTGCTATCTTTTCCCCCCTTTCCAAGGACCCCTGCCATTGTCAGAAGAAGATGCGCAGGGTTTTTTGTGTAATTGAGGAGAAGATGGAGAAGCAGGGGAAAAGGTTAAAAGAGATATCCTTTACCTGAATGAGGAGGTAAAATTGACTGGGAGAGTGTCTTTCAGAAACTCGCGCCTGACCTTGAAGAGGGACCAGGAGGAGGTTCCTACTCTCACATGGACCAAGGACATTAGGTTAAGTGGGGCCATAATGGCCACACACACATGTTGTCAAATGGCCACACACACATGTTGTAAATGTACCAGTCACACAGAAAACACTGGTGAGAGGCTCCCATTGTGCACTGCTCTAACAATATTATGTTTGGGCAAGAAGAACATTAATTTGGCTTCTTTGAAGGGAAGTGCACTTCTCAGCCATCTTCAGTGCACTTGAGCTAGAATTGAAGTGGAGTCCCCCCCCAATACTCCCCCGTTGCACCCCCTGGCACCCACCCTCAATCCTTCCCGCCACCACCCACCTACTCATTGTCTCTCCTGCCTCCCCAAATGAGGGCCCCTAAGGCCCACTGCACTCCCATCGGCTAGCGGATGATGGAGTTAGAATATATGTATATGTCTGCCCATTTTGTTACTGTCAAAGCTGAGAGATTCTCTAGATGCTTTAAGATGCTATGGTTATGGTATGTTAGGTTATGGTGAAGGAGTTAAGGAGTTAGGATTGTCACTCGAGCAGATCTGATAAGATCTTGAAGAATCAAATCACTGAGCTGCACTTTTGTAAAGGAAGCAGTAATAAATGGTAGTTACACACAAGCTGAATTAGATCACATCATTAATTTACAGTGGGCAAAAAAGGATGTTATAACCCTGCCATAACTCTTGGCAATGATGAGTTCAATCGTTTTTGTAAATCTATACAAAGTTTTCATACAATGTTGCTGATATTTTAGCGTATTCCTCCATGCAGATCTTCTCTAGAACAGCGGTGTTTTGGGGGCTGTGGCTGGACAACACACACTTTCAACTCCCTCTGAACTCTCTTTATAGGGTTGAGACCTGGATACTGGCTAGGCCATTTCAGGTCATAGAAATGCTTCTTATGTCTTTTTTTGCCCCAGTGGTGTGTTTAGTATAATTGTGACACTGAAACACCCACCCACATTTCATCTTAATCATTCAGCCTTAAATTGAAATTTCACAGTAAAACATCAAAAGTTGATGTCTGAGCAGATCTGTTAGGAAAACAAAACAAAAAAAAATACACTTACAGTATAAGCGGTAGCCAGCAGAATGGGCTAAGGGTGTTAAATTAATTAATTATACACACACTATTATCTACTGTGTGTGTTTATGTGTGTATATACTATAATAAGATAATAGTTCTCTGCCATGGTCCTATTCTGCATTTTATCCAGAACTGTCTGCCAGAACAACAACATTGCATAATACATGCCTGCAACATTCTCACCTTGAACAGGCCTTCAACAGACCGTCCAAAACCTCTGTGTCCCTTTAATTTTCTACCATAAAATACTTACGGAAGGTTTTCTCTCCCTTATGAAGACCTATGTCATCCCTTAAACTAATTGCACCAATTAGATGACATGACCTGCCCCCGGCTCGGATCACAACCAGCGCTTCCACGCGAAGGAGTCACCTCAAAGAAGGAGGTGCAGGAGCCGTGGTCATAATCACGGTGCCCTATGCCGCCTTCTCTTTGTCAGCCACTGCGTACCAACATTAAATTTTAAGTGTGAATGTGATTATCGCGTTGCATTCATTTTTAATGGGCTTTGCCTCTATGTGTTTTAGCATGCGGCAGGGCCCGGCAAACGGCTGACTCAGACTCTTTTCTGCTGATAGAGCTTATATTTCGCATATATATACATGCGCTGCTTATTCCTCCTTCTCGTTTTCCTCCTCCTGTTCCTTCCCTCTTCTTCTTCATCTCCATTCCTTCATCACTTGGGTGATAGGAGATAGGCCAAGGGGATGGAGGGCGAGTACCCTCAGAGGTGTAGCTATCCGATAGGGTTCACCAAACGTTTCTGTGTGAGAAAACACATCCCTGGTGTCCTTGAGTAAAAGAAAAAAATCTAAATGTCAATCTGAACTATTAATGACTTTTAATCACGCCAAGGTCAGTGTTTTTAATGTATCAACAACCAGAATTGAGTATGTGACAATATCTTTGTTAGACAATTCGTTGAAATTCCATTCTGTTCTATTATAACATGTCAGCATGTAAATCTGGGCACAGAACCTGCCCCATCTGCCCTTGATCCAGTCTGTCAAAGAAGAAGATGAAGGCTGACTTAGGAAGATGTAGGTCCCGTAATGAGCATCCCTACCTCATATAAAGTAACCAGTCAGACTGTAAAAAACATGTTACCTATCCTCCTACAGAGACTTAATAATGCCTGCAGGAAAAAAAAAAAGAAAAAATAAATAAAGGAAGGGTTCACGTGAATCACAGAGGGAACGATAAGGCCTTGAAATTAAACAGCTATATAGCCGGTCCGGTATGGAAATCAATAACATATTATTAACCGAGGCCACCCAGAGAGATAGGTGAGCCTTAAATACATATATATTCATAATAACAATATTGAGATATATTATAAATAAAAGGAAAAAGGGGAGCAAATACCAAGCTGGCTTTTATTAGCTGCCAGTCTCCCTGCCAATATGTGCCGTAACTCCGCTGTCCAAAACGGTAACTGTCCAACGCCAGATCAAATTAGAGAGACTGACAGGCAATAAAAAATTGGTGAAGTTAAACGTGATTCTTGCAGCCGTGCATCCACATCTCTTTAAATATTAGAGCGGGGGTGTCGCAGGGCAACAGAGGAGGGGTCGGAGCTAAGGTAACTCCTGATAAAGTTTTATTAAACAAAGGTACATTTTTAGTCTCTTTTTTCCTCCCCCGCCCCACACCTAGCTCATTCTTTGCCCCTAGATTGTGATAAGCCTTGACAATGGCACTGGTGTCCCAAGGACATACAAACAGCTCACTGTCACTGGATTTTCTCTTTTTGTGCTATGTCCACACTAAAAGCCCTGGCTTTACTACAGGCTACACCAGCATGCACATCCTAGATGATTTTGATTTTTTTTACTTGTATGAAGTACATAATTTGATTAATGACTCTGAAAACTCTGTCCTGGAAGCTGCAATGGATCACTGTCACCTCATTCTCCACATACATCCTGATTCAATATATGTTAAGTTACCAAATTTAATTAGCCAGAGCATTTATTTGTTTCAATCACTTAACAGATCAGGCATTTGTTTGAGACCAGACAATTATTGGGAAAAAGGAAATTTGCGAACATTGTTTAAATGAGGATGGAAAAATAAATGGAACTGTCCAGGATAGCACCATGCCTACTAACCTGAGTGAAAATTAGGGTAAAGTGGCTCCAGCATTGAGGAGTGAACAAATAGTAATTTTTGAGAGTGCAAATTAGAGCCAGTGAGGAGTAGCTCGTAGTCGTTCTTTTTGTCACCTGTGTTTGTAAATCAAGAAGACAAGCAGTGAGGGATCTGGAGGGGAAAGTAGATGGACAATTAATAGACACATAAAGCGGTGTATCATCAGCTGAAGAGTGAAAATTATGATGTCACCAAGAGTGAAGGAGGTAAATTACGAGTGAAACCCAATATGGAACCCTGTGGAATTTAAAAGTGAAATGGAAATGTTTTGAGTGATTATTCTGAAATAGAATAGAAAGCACCTTGTGTTGCATGTAATGTCTGAAAAGTGCTTTAAAAATAAAGGTATTGTTGTTGGTATTTTTAACAATTGAATTGAACAGGCATTTAGAATCTGAGAATCTATGAGAAATAGCCCAAATAAAAGCACAATGAAAGTTTACTAAAAACATCTGAGGATACTAGATTGGTACTTTAACAAAACAAGTCCTGCAGTTATTTCTCAGGAGTCCCAGAAAATGGGTTGTCTTATCCTAGGATTTCATTCATCAAATGATTTTTTTTTCATGAGTTTGGCTCTGAGTTTCTTTGGAACCAGTAGTTATTTATCAAAATATACATACATACATACATTCTGAGTTTAATTAAGACCTGCAGTTAATTGAAACTCAGCTATTATTGGGTAAGGTATGGTATTGCTGGTATTCTAATTAATGTCTGACTTTTTCCTCACACATCAGCTATTGCAGCCTGTCTGTCCTTTGATGACAGATCCTCTTCTGTTACTCTTCCTCCTTTTTTCTCCCTTATAGGGTTTTTTCTTTGTAGGATGTGGTAATACAAATAATATTGACTAGACATGTAAAACAAACATGTCAGTGATAGAAGTAACTCTACATTATAAACATGTAATCAACAATAATCCTGTTATAAAATGATAAAATCTACAGTAGTAGCTGGGAACTGAGATGAAAACATGTGCTGGACACGTATTTAAATCAGTTAAGACTAATTAAAATGACATAATAGTGCATCCCCTCATTCATTCTGGCTTCCTTTCCCACCAACTTGTCATTTGTTTTTGCTTGTTTTTCAACCTCCTTTACAGAGTATTCGTTCGCTCGGCCTCTTCAGCCTGACTTTTAGCATGGGGGCCACACATGGAGCGCCGGTGGTCTCTTTCTGTCTTTCCTTTTTTCTTCTTTTTGAGGACCAACACAAAATCCACTCCACAGATGCAGTTTGACTGCTCCTGCCTGTGCTGCACAGTTTGTTTTCAAATGAATAGCTGAGAAAACTCTGTGGCCTTTTGCCCAGCATATATACCGGTCCCCCCACCGCCACCACGACTACTATACTTCCCAGCAGGTCTATCTCTCTTCCTCTTTCTGTAATTCTGACTGGCTCTTTGAACCAAGCATGGGGCCCGGTGCCATTGTACGACATGCCTTCTCCCCTCCCAAGTTTTGTCTGTGTTCGTCAGTCCCATTGAGGCTCCTAGCCCTTTTTCCAGTGTACAGCTCCTTTGTAGCTCCCAGAAAGGCCTTCATCTTGCACTTGTTTTCTTTGTCCCCCCCCACCCCTCCTAGTCCTCCTCTCCCTCCTCCTGCCTCCCATCGGAAAAAGGCAGGAAGTGAATGCAGATGTCGGACCCACCTGAGCTCATTGCTCATTCTCTCTTTCTCTTGTTCTTGCTCCCACATGCTCGCTCTTTCTTGCCCCCCCCCCTACATAGCCCCACAGCTGAAGCGGTTGGTACATCACACGCCGAACACATTGACATACTGAACCTCACAGTGGAGGCTGTCTATCACAATAGCAACATGCTTGTTTGTTGTCTCTTTCTGTTGCTTCTCTGTCTCAACCTGTACTCATGCACAAGCACACAGGTAAACTGCCTTTGTCTTCAAGTCTGTTACTTTGTAAATAAAAAGATATGGATTTGCTTTTACAAATTTATTTCCTGATCTGTCAGACACAGAAACATTTACCTCCTCATGGATCATGCTTGAATATTTATTCGCAATTTTATATCTGTACGATAGGGTTGCAGTTGACTCATCTATTGATGACTGAAACTGTTCATGAACAAGTTTAACTACATGCAATGTTTTCTTTAAATCCTGCAAAATGATTGCCACTACTAACAACAATATTAGTAGCCAATTATTGCATCCATTACTCAATAAGTTTGGTTCATAAGATGATGTCAAATGTCAATCAGTTTCCCAAAGGTGAAGATTCAACCTAAATTTTTTTTTTATCTTGACCAACAGTCCACAACCCAAAGATCACCAGTTCACTATTACTAGAAAACCAGAAAATACAAAGACATTTTCTTCTTGAAAAACAAATCAATTACAAAATATGAAGCGAAAATCGCATAACAAAATAGCAGACTGTTGTAATAGCTGTCACTAATCAATTAATCAACTAATTGTTACAGCTCGATAAGAGTAGAGAGTCATGATCCGTCAAAACTCACACACACACTCATAGTTTATTATTCTTGTATGTTAATTTTGTGCAGTCTATGACACTGTACAGGAGGTGGAGGCTTCAAGTGAACCCACTGGGTCTTTTAACCTTTTTCTTGTGTGTGATTTGTCATTTTATGTTATTTGTGTACATTTTTAATTGTGAAAAAATATTAGCGTAATCATTGGTTACCAAATAATGAATCCACTCGTCATTGCAGCTCTACTGTATATAAGTATAAAATGATCTATAGGAGGCTGGTTCCATCAGCATCTGGCAGCAGGTGCAGACAGCATCAGACACGTCACTGCAGGGCAAAGAGAAGCAGAGAAACAGACATCTCTCTGCCAGGATAATTCTCTGCTGCTTTGGCACCGGTGTGGAACCACCGGGCCTCCTCAAAGCCCATCGGCAGGGGAGTTCTGCTGGACATATCCGCTGCCTGGCACCACCCGCGGCCCTTGGCATCTTCCTGGGAAGAGCACGGGACAGTAGCCGCTGTGCCCCGGGGATCAGGGCGAGAGGCCCCGCCGCCTGGTACAGACATGACGGGCGTCTGGCTGCTGTCACACTCCCTGCTTCCCGGCCAGGGTTGGGGTTGGGGTGGGGGGGTGGGGGGCTGGCACAGGCCACTGGCAACTGGTAAAGTTGGCACAGGGGGGCACAGAGCATTCTTTCACATGCCATTGTGGCATTCAGATAGAAGATTTCTGTTTTGGCAGGAACTGCCCGGTGCTGCTCTCGTTTCAGACAGTCCCCAGTTCCCCAAACTGCAAATGAGCCTGGAATTCAGCGGACCGTCTTTCAGCCATGGGTTGCCATGACTTCTAATGGAGGCCGGGACAGAAGGGTCAACAAGACTTTTTTTTTTTTTTTTTGTATTACAGAGCTTTAATTGAAGGGCAAAGTCAACAGCATTTTCGCCCACTAATTGCCATCTTTGTTGCCCCATCCACCCCCCACCCCCATACCCCACAGTGTTCCCCCAAAAGGAAACACGTACAAGCCTCGTTGTTTGCCCACAGCGAGGAAAACGGGATCAATCAATCAACCCCATGCAAAGACAGACGAGCCGCAGAGTCTCCAAACAACCGTACACTTCTGAACACGCAGCAGTTTCCCCCCCTCTTATTAAATTTGTTTGACATACAAGCAGAACAACGGGAAAATAACGCTTATGATTTTGTGATTACTCCTCCCATTATAACAAAACACCTGAGCTTTTCCCATGAGGCATTGCTGCTACTGTAAAGGTAAGTACTGTTCCATCGAGACGGTGTGCATAAAATAAATAAAGGAAATGGATGGCGAGATGGGGCGGGGTCATAGCAGGGTGTGTGAAAGGAGGGGAAGGAGGGTGTCAAAGAGAAGGAGAGAAAGGTTGTGTACATTTATGTGTGTGAGGAAGGAAAAAGCAAAGAAAAAAGGGAGGTGTGTGTGTGTGTGTGTGTGTCCATGTGTGTGTATGTGAGGGAGGAAAAAGCAAAGAGAAAAAAGGGAGGTGTGTGTGTGTGTCCATGTGTGTGTATGTGAGGGGGGAAAAAGCAAAGAGAAGAGGGAGGTGTGTGTGTGTGTCCATGTGTGTGTGTGTGTGTGTGTGTGTGTGTGTGTGTGTGTGTGTGTGTGTGTGCGTGTGTGTGTGTTTGTGTGTGCGCTCGAGTACAGAGATGGATCACCAGTGCTTGTATCTTCTCCGCGGCCATGCCCAGCAGCACGTCAGCGGCAGCCTCCATTTACATTAGGGAGATTTAAGCTGTCTCAGGCAATGGTGACAAGTCAAGGTGTTTCACTTTAATTACACTGGGCAAGGTCACCCCCTCACTGCCTCACCCTCACGCGGGAGGAGAAGGAGGAGGAGTACGAAGAGGAGCTGATGGCGGCGGGGACGGCGGTGTGAGCTCACGCCTGTATTTACATTCTCATTTTCAGCCCCACCCCCTTCAAGCAACCATTCTTTAATACACCACCACTGACATGCTGTACAAAGTATGCACCATATGCACGCACACACACACACACACACACACACACACACACACACACACACACAAAAGGGGGGAGAAGGGTGGCCATGGATGTAGAAGAGAGGAATATCTCAGAGATAATATACACCAGGACACATTCTAAACAAACAATGTATTTTTCCAAACAGAAAAGATGCAGACACACAAACATCTACACATTCCCCGGCAAAGCCCGTTTGTTCCAAATAATCCCTAGTGACAAAATAAACGCCATGCTGTATGAGGTTATAGCCTTAATGGGCCAGACGCCATTGAGGTGACATAGTGTATTACACACCCTTAATATGACACCTATTGCCTACTGCGCTTTTAGCCGGGTCCTTGCTGCCTTTTTTTTCCTCTTTACCTCTCCACTCCAGCTTGTCTGTCCCGGGGCCATGCTGCTGTACAGTGGAACTGACAGATTGTGAGTTCACAGAGTGCCTTTATGCTGCGAGTTAACCCCGTCCTGAGAGGCCCAACGGAGGCTGGCCATGAGCAAAGAGAGAGAGAGAAAGAGAGAGAGAGAGAGAGAGAGAACCACTGATTCTCTTTTCTCTGCCCTCTGATATCTGTCTGTTTACATCTTGTTTTGTTACTGGCACCACTTGTGTTCTAATGAGTTTTAGCAGCGGGAAGAGCACAAAAAACTGCTCCCTTTTGTGCTCTTATCCGTTGAAAAAGCGGTTAAAGTAGCCAGAGTCTACTGATGCAACAGAGTTTTATAAATACCGATCAGCCAATACCGTAACAAATGTGCCCTCTTTAAATTGTAATAGGCTAATAACATAATCAACATTCTGAATAGATAATGTAATAGAAGAAAATGTTTTTGCAAATGTAATGACTGAGCCAATAATGTAATAAGTTAATACCTTATCAGTTGAAGATTTGTATTACTTTACTGGACAAATATTATGATATTGGCCTATTGGCCTACAAGAGGGCAAATTTGACCTTTAATGATCTTTAATATCCCCAAACTATTTTAGATATGTAACATCATCTGTTTTCTGTAACTGTGAATTACTGTAAATCACCAAATGGGAGAGTAATAAACATAGGGTGTAGGTGTATATTGTGATAAATAAATCAGTTCCAAATAAATACTGAGTCTAATTTATAAAAACAAAAAAAAACACAACCACATTGTTTTTCTTTACCTTTTTTCTTCAGCTCTTCAGTCCTGGCGCATCATTGTGGTGCTTTAATGATGGTAAAGAACACCCTCTCTGGTAATATTTCCTAATTGTCGATTGAAATAAAAAGTAACAAATTTTTCGCAACAAAATATGCGGAGAAAAACTCTGAAGAAGCAGCCGCGAGATGTTTAAACACTGCACTGTAATCTGATTTATGAAAATAAGTTACACGGTAGTCATACTGGTTAAATTAAAGAATTTGAGCACATTACCATATTTTTACAGCAAGTTTTTTGTCAGGAAGGAATTAATCTTCTCAAATAAATACCTGATCTGTTTAGTGATTGGAACAAATTAACATTCCAGATATTATCCTGTAATTGACAGTTACTTGCAATAGTTAATTCAAAAGTGCAATTAAATATCCAAGTACACGTTTTTTATAGCGTAATATTTGATAATTTACACCACAAAACAATCTGGATTAGATCTGTTTTTTTCTGTTTATTGTTATTTATTTTTCCTTTTATTGTTCTGTAAGAAACTGGGAACAACCCTATATACTTTACATGATGCAACTGTACTAAAGAAAAGAGCACATTGACTCATGCAGATTTTTATTACACTTGACAAAATCAACAAAATCTTTTTTTTTTTCTTTATTTTCCTAGAAAGCACTTCTATAGCCCTGCACTCATTTATGTACATGTGTGTTTTCCACAGAGATTTGATGTCAGGCTGTCAGTTAAAAGCAGTCTTACCTTTTCTTATCAGCAACACAGCTTTATCCGTGAAAGCTGCAGTTATTTAAAAAAAAAAGAAAGAAAGAGCAGAAAGGGTGGGAGTGAATGAGAGAAAAGGGGTTGTGGGGGGAGAGAAGGGAGAGAAAAAGAAGGAAGTGCCTTTAGGGGAAGTTATTAAAGAAGGTGCAAGCTGGCTGGCTTTGGCAGCAGTTCAAAGGGGGTGGATCCCCTTGCCTCCCTGCACCCAAATGGCAGTTGCTGGCACCGCTGCTAAACACACAATGCCTCGTGGCAAAACTGTGTCTTTCATTGACAGATGAGTGGGGAAAGGCAAGGAAAAGCAAGGAGGGAGGAGGGAACACAAAATGCTGCTATTCGCTCCTTATTTTTTTTCTTCTTGAAAAAAAAAGACTCAACCTGAAAGAGGTGTTAGCCCCCTAACCAGAAGTGAAAGGCACACACACAAAGGAAATGTGGATTTAGCCGTCCGTGGAGTGTCGGTAAAGGTGTGACAAATTATTACTGTCACATTTATAGCCTCCTAGAAGCACAAAGTTAAAAAAATACTATTAGGATGAGGAAGGAAAGGAGGCAGCAGATGAGAGTCTAAATAAGTTTTATCTTGGCCATGGTTTGGTAGGGTTAAACTCTACTGTTTGAAGGTGATGCTGAGATTAAAAGCAGAATATCCAATTTATTGAACTCATGTAAAAACACACTTCACACTTCCTCACAGGCACAAGGTTAACAGATTTCATTGGGATACAGGCCCTTGAGCTTCAGTCAATAGCACGGGTCAATAGTTCTTATTAATAAATGAATTTCAAAAGATTTATTTTATTTGACTGAATGTAAAACCAGCAGTTGGAGCCTGGGTGTGCTATCATTATATGGATATACTGTATGTCACTGACACAGGGCTTTAGATCTGCACTGAATATTTACCATTTGAGAGATGTAAGATGCAGTCGTGAACATTTAGTCTTTATATTGAATTACATACAGTTCACATGTAAACATGCATATTCACATACACACACACAAACTAGTTTCTCTCTCTCTCTCTCTCATGACCACACAAACACACATATATGAACAACTGCACACGCCGTCAGACCGGCTTATAGTTAGATTTATACATACATATAATGTAATATAATCAGCAGCAGCCTATATGGTAGCCCTGACCCCGCAAGTCGAGAGCAAGGCCAGAGAGACGCATGTGAAAAGTCTAAAAGCATCAATAATGACCTGTCCCATCAACCACTGCAAGAGCCCTGCAGGCAAAGTACAGGATGATCAGATGGATGGAGGAAGAGGGATGAATATAAGTGAGGAGCGAGAGTCTTACGGGATGTTAACCATGTCGGCCAGTTCAAATGCAGTTGGAGTGATGGATTGGGGATTTAATGGTGATCATGGTTAGTAATATGGTTCAAATTTTAATCATCACGATAGCCATGTGTGTTTTACTGTCCTTAAAAATCATAGAAAGTGCTGTCAGACTGTCCATCATCAAGACAAAAGCTGATTGTTGGTAATAAAGTTTTTTTGAATGATTTAGAATTGTAAATAATGTTAAAGAAAGAAGAATTGAATCACCTTGTTGGCTTTGTTTCTCATTTGGTTAGTTCAGCACCACAGATACAGTTGATGTGTCTGTGTTGAAATCAGCAGGATGAGATTCTAGTTATAAACATGCCATAAATCTACATTATGATTATAAAATAAGTATTAAGCAAAGGTCAATAAAAGTCTTCAAATGCAAAGTTATTCTTTAAAAACTTGCTTTTAGCGAAAGACTTGAAAAAATACAGTTATTCCAGCAATATAAAACAGATAATTAAAAAGTATGAATTGGGGTATTGAAAAAGACTACAACTACTGACCTTTCTGATAGTCGATTAGAATATTGAAACAGTGACCAACAGTCCACAACCCAACCATCATCAGTTTGATTATAGAAGAGCAAAAAAGAAGAAACCAAAAAAAATTAAGAGAAAAGAAGCTACAACCAGAGAATTTGATTTCTTTTGATTCTTAAAAATGAATCAAATCCATTTATCCATTATTAAAATAGATAGTGATTATTGTAAAAGGTGGCAACTAATCAATTAATCAACTGATTATTGTAGCTCTATGCTCAGATTATTAGGAAATCTCATTTCGCAGCAAATTTTCACAATATTGTGATAATATAACAATACCATGATAATTTTGTTCACAATATTCGTGACGTAAAATGTTCATCTCCTGAAATGAAAGGTTTTGTTTTGGTGAGCTCTTGTAAACCTTTAAACTTGTTAAAAGACTAGTTTGTTATTTGACTTAATATTGAACACACACTGAAAACGTGTTCAGAACTCAAACTGCTCATGCTGAAGTGAGCCCTTCTCAATTCATTTTCCCCACCTCTGGTTTTGCCAGTGCGTGACGGTAGCCAAAAAGGCTGATGGGACCTCTAGCTGTGGGTTGCCAGCTGGCCACCCAGGGCCCCTAGTAGACAGCGATCAGGTCTGGCAGCAGCATTCTGTTCTAATACGGTGAAACCAGAGAACAATGTGATTGGGCTATAAGCTACAGCTTATCTGGAACGCTGGAACCCCCCCCCCCTCTCTGTCTACAGTGGATCTCTCCGCAAATATGTAAGGATCAGCCATCTATGGGGGGGTTGGATGCGTCTGCACCAGTGACACAACTCAGCCAAACAGACTTGTATTACAGCAGGTTGCTGAACACTTGGATAAAGAGTTTACAAAAAACAAGTTACATCTTTAGTCCTACAATTAAAGGCAGGGAGTCCTCTAATTAGTCGACTATAACCATTGGTCAATTATTCGATTAAGTTGTCAACTAATACATTAATCGACAACTATTTTGATAATCGATCAATGGATTGGAATGGAAAAAAAATGGAAAAGACCCACTGGTTCCAGCTTCTTCTATAATAGTAAATTGATGATTTTTGGGTTGTAGACTTTTAATCTAGATCCAATCTAAAATGTCTTTCTTTGTCCAGACTAACAATCCACAACCCAAAGATCATCAGTTTATTATTTTAAACGACTAAAGAAACCAGAAAACATTTTCTCCATAAAAAATTAGTCAGATCAATTGATTATCAAAATAGTTGGTGATTATTTTGCAATAGTTAAAAGTTTTGGGGGATATTCCCCACAAGATAATAGCATCCACACTTTGGGAGGTTTGAAAAAAAGCCAGAGTGAAAAGTGTACAAAAAAAACTCCTGGTTCTAATTTGGTGAAACTCTGGGTGGAAGCGGCCCTGCGAGAGTTGAGGGCGTCTGCATATTCTCTGGCTGTGTGTGTAAAACAGAGACAGTTGTCAAGCCAAGGCCGACTCAGTCACGCTGCCACTGAGCCCCGAACAATGACCTGAATATAATGACAGATGACACATAGGGTGTGTGGATGCAGCAGAGGACACAACCCAAACTCCATCTGTTACTCTGCCGTGTTATGCAGGGATTCACTTTTTTACATGCTGCAACTGTTTGAGTCTGCTGGGAGATATACAGCACATTCCCTTTGAATTAAAACAACTATTTTTTATACAGTGATAGAGATGTTACTGCTGTTGCTTTAATGACAAATTTTAGGCTCCACTGTGAGTTAGAAAAAAAACTTCACTTTTTAGTTTTTAAAACCTTTATAACCTAAAAAATGAATGACCCTACAGCTATTATTACAGATGTTTTGGGAATCATTTGATTTATATATTATTTATTGAACAGCTGAGACAGAGAAAGAAAATAAACTTGACAGTCAATTAATCATTCAAGGTTATTTTCAACACATAATGCATCTTTTCATTCAAGCTTCTTAGATGTGAGGAACTGCAGTCTTTAACATGAAATTGAACTGAATACATTTGGTTTTACATGAAACATACAGACTTAACACCGTCGACTTTCTTCATGTTTGTATATTCTGTGTTTATAATTTTATAAACACAGAACTAATCTATACACATACACAACGCATGATTCTGCAAATTATTATGACCTACAATAGTATAACCTACAATTTCTGATTATCACTAATCACAAATTTTCCTGTGGGAATTTGTCATTGTACAAGATACAATAAAATTAAGCATTGCTGCTTCAGCTGTGTGGTTTTTAATACAAGATAATGCAAAGAGATTAATAGTAGAAAAAACGATATACAGAGAATGTATGTATGTAGGGGTGTGTGTGTGTGTGTGTGTGTGTGTGTGTGTGTGTGTGTATAATTCTGTAAGTCTTACACTGTAAGACCTGTCAGGAATGAGGGATTTTAGCCAAATCGGTGGCGATGAGAAGCTTTTCACAGCTGCCAGAGCAGGAGGCTGGAAGGTAACCGTGGTTGTTTTAAATGTATTTCCTGCAACGCTTTCTCAATTAAAGGCCCTTTTTACACATAGCACACCACTAATAACATAATGGTGAGTAGAATGTCATTGAGTGGTGTAATGTACCTAAATCCCTCAACACCGTTTTTAATGCTTTCATAATTGGAGCCCACTTTGGTACATAGTGGCACACAGGAGGCAGCGGTGGAAAGGCAATGAGAAATGATTTGTAAAGATGTCCACGCTGGAAATAATAACCAGCCTTGGTGCTAATGCAGGGCTCTTTGCGAATGGGGGAGGAAGAAAAAAAAACATGTTGCTAATTGTGTTTCCCTGAAAAAAGACATTTAAAATCATCATTTCATTTTACAGCCCCTTTTATGGCACATTGTGTTTGGAAAGGGGAAGGGGAACACTAGTGGTGTTTCACATCCATTTAGAGGGTAATGGTCAAGTTTCAGGCTTTTAAATGTGGTAAAAACTACACTGAAAGGATTTATTCTAATTAATTGCAAAGTGTGATTTTTTTTCCAATAACTGTGAACTCTTGCCATTCAAAATGCACCTACAGAAATGACTCCATTTATGCAAGATAAATACTAGTTTCTGATTTTTTTTTGCTTGCAATCAGAGTAATATGATAGTTTTAACAAAACATTTTGATATAAACATAAAGATATTTTTTAAATGATCCTCACATAATTCTCTGTAATCCTCCCAAAGTCACTTGCTTTCTGTTCTTTGTTTCTTAGTAAATGTTTCTTAGAAAACAATTTGTGGGCTGTTTCTGATTTGTGAGTCAACCCTGAGAATATACATTAGTGTCCCCCGCCCCTTAATGTCTCATGGTTGGTGGACACCCTCCTTGGTTAGAGGGCTCCGCAGGCTGTGGCCAGGGCAAGGAAAGGACACTCAGCACCAGGATTGAGTGGACTCCACACGGACATTAGTTCCCTCGCTTCTGGCTTGTATTGCATCAATGTCAATGGGTAAAAACATGTCCTCCATCTTCAAAACCACACCCTGAGGGATGGGAAAAGCACCTATAGACCCCTTATCTATCAAAAGATAATGGCCAAAGTCAAATCAGTCTTTCTCTGAAAGCACTCAGCTGTTGCGCTGTGGCAGGATGTGGCGAGTCGTACAAATTAGCCGAGGCCACGTTACTCGTAGATAAGCTATTGTCCTGAAAAAGCACTACATCCTTTTCTTTTGCTTTTTCCCCCCACTATAAAAAAATGGGACGTCTGGAAAAAAAAATACCCCTTCAGTGAAATGAAACAAGGCAAAGGCAGCTCGGGGTGAGGGAGCAGGAAAATCATTTACACTAGCATGACGAAACGTCCGTTTCTGCAGGCAAAAAACAACTTAACAGGTGCCTTAAGAAAAAGAGTTGTCCTATAATCGTAAAAGCTTTTTTGATCATTTAACCTGCATGTCCTATCAATCAGCAGGCGAAGCAGACACACACACACACACACACACACACACTACTCCACAAGTGATATATAACAAAAAAGGTTAACAGCTCAGAGAGAAACTGGGGAAGCTTAAGAAATAAGAAGTAAAAGGTATAGTAGATATAGCATATATATATATATATATATATATATATATATATATATATATATAGAGAGAGAGAGAGAGAGAGAGAGAGAGAGAGAGATAGTTTTTAAAGAGAGAAGGAGTATTTTTAAATGTGAATTTATTTTTCATGCACAATGTAAAATGTTTCGAATAGAAAAGACATGTTTGATATTTAATCAAAACGACCTTTCTCACGCTAGCATTTGATTTTATTTTCTGCTGCACACTGCTGCACTTTCTCCTCTAATTGGTTTTAAATCAAGGTTTCTATAGGTGATTTATGCTTATTCAAAGTAGCAGAGTGACACTTTCATTAAATACACATAGGAGGAGGAGGATGAGTCTTTAGAGTTTTGACAGATGAGCCTGATGGCACTAAGGATGGCACAGAACCTCACCAGCTGGTAGTGGACCTGGCGCCAACTGCCCATCTAGGTTGGCAGCTTGCTCTAACATGCCAGTCGAGACCTGTGAGGGCGCAGCTCATGACCAGTATGAAGCCAGAGGGTATCAGCTGCCAAACCTTCACAGTCGGCTCTCAGATGGAGCAAGTGAGGCATTTAATCTAATGAGAAGGGTCTAAAAGTAATTCAGGATACAACTGAAAATAACAGAAGTAGACATTTTGACTAAGCAGAAACTGAATCATTATTAAACTGAATCAAAAGAATCTTTGAGATTTAGCATATCGCAGTTCTATGGTTGCAACTAAGACTTATTTTTGTTATCGATTTATTGGACTCATTGTTTCAATTAATCAAATTGGTTGTTTGGCTTATAAAATGTCAGAACATGATGAAATAGGAGAGAATCTACTTTTTAAATGACCAAAATTCCACAACCCAAAGTTTACTGATGTAGAAGACTAAAGAAACCAGAAAAATCACATTTTAAGGAGGCGGTATCCAAGATGATGGCGGTAAATTTAATAGTTTTCAAGTAAATGATTCATTAGTACTGCTTTGTTCATCAAAACAGAAGGCATGGAATATTTACATAATATCTTTGATTCAAATCCATGAATATGTTTTCCTGAAATTATTGCAGTAAGTTCTAAATCAACAAATTAAATGGATAAATGTCATCTCATATACAGAAATTAAGACTTTCTTAATGCATTTCTGAGGTTTTTTGGAGGTTTATACCAGTGTTCATGGTGTACAATACAAACTGGGGACTAAGGTAGAGCAGCTAGTCCACTAAACAGAGGGTCCATCCTCCAGTGGCATTTTCTAAATGTCCTTGGGCAAGGTACCGGTCCTCAAATTGCTCCTGTTGGCTGTGCCAAAACCCCATAGTACATGGTAGTTCGCAGTTATCACCAGAAAAAATGTGTAAAGTGCTTTGGATAAAAGCTTATTGGTGTACATTTAGTGAACAACTGGCATATTTTAACTAAGATCAGCATTGAGATGAGGTTTTGTTTCAGAAGAATTCTAAGGTAAAATAGTTAGCAAGGATATCATATCTTGATCTAGTTAATGAAGATTTAATGGCTTTTCTGAAAAATACAATAAAATACGTTGTTTTGACTTTTTAAGGAACCTGTAGACATTTTGCAAATAGACAAACACTGACACATGCTGGCAAAGATCCAGACAGACAGACAGATCAAGAATATGGAGGAGGGGGGTGGAGAACCGCAGAGAAAAACAGAGACGTAGAGGAAATAGAATGGGAGATCCAGACTTGTCAGTCATGGCAATGAACACTGACAAGCCAACTCTGTGGATAATGTTTCTGTCACTGAGCGCTCTAATCACAGTGTTCTTAGTCAAAACCAATCCCCTCGTATCCGTGCGCTGGCAAAGGTGAAAGATGTTTACAGGAAAGACCTCAAATGATTGTGCAAAGAGAGGCATCTCGGCCATTGTCGCCCGCTGTGAGGATGAAATAGAAAATGCAAGGGAGAAGATAGAGGATTATAGAAAAAAGGTTGAGGTATATATCAAAAACAAAAGATGCAAGAGAAAGTGGAAGTGAAACATGGCATTTTATTTGTTTTTCTAAACGCGCCCAGGCAGGTATTGCCTGTCAGAACACATTGCCATCTTCTAATTGGGTCATTTCTGATACCCCCTGCCGCATGACGCCGGCGTATTGATGGAGAGGTGTCAGGGTGCCAAGAGCCTGCAAGGGCCTCGCTGGCATCAAATCAAAGCAGGAGCACGACGCTGCCCGCAGACAATCTGGCAACGAGCGAGCACACACAGTCGCAAGAACATCCAAAAACATGGCCCCACAGCTCCCGCCTTTACCACCGGGGCGTAATTGGTACATGGGCATTCAGGAGCATTTTCAAAGGAGGGAACTTAATCCACATGTGTAGTATGAAATTGGCTATTTTGTCCCAGCTTTTACCCCCTACTTTCTCCCGTCTTGCCCTCCCCCCTTTTTGCAACCGTGGCGCCGAGTACATCTTGTTCCTCTCGACTACCGCTCCATGTTCTTCCTGTGAAAGTGCCCCAGGTTTGACCACAAAGTCTTAAGTCCCCCCAAAAAAGGGCGGACAAGGATGCCTAATCTTCACCAGGCGCTCTTGCTTTGACAAGATTTGGCTAGGTTTGGGTTTGTTTGTCAGTCGCGTTCGGGCAGAAGTGCACGACGGCGTGGTTGTCTGAAACTGTTAAGTATGCAGATGTGCATGGTCTTAGATAAATTGAATTTGTTCATCATTTGCGCTTTGCATGAGAAAAGCGGCAGAGTTGGGTTTTAAGGGTGTGGGTTGTGGATTGATAGTGTACAGTGGGATTTGGGGGAGCCAAAGCAAATGCATCCCACTCCTCTCCTTAGACTCTGGAATCTTTAAATCTGAATACGCCTGAGCGGCAGCATCCTCTCATGTTTTATTTTCCTCTCTGTTCTGTACGTTCCTGGGTTAAATAACGCTGTCGCATCTCCTCTTCCTTTGTGTGGCGGCGTGTGCCTTGCAGCCAGCCTGGCATTGACTGGCACATGGAGTAAACCCACTCCAGCTGCTTTCTGACCGAGGGGAACTTGTTTAATTAACCACGCTCTGGTTCCAATGAAAAGGAATTGGTTTTGCCGTCAGCTGTTGACCAGTCTGCGGCACCCTAGGGCTGTCTCCATCCCCCCCAGGTTTTGGTGACTGGTGCGTCACCCTGGTCCGGTCCGATCCATGTTTATCCAGACAAAGATGGACTCTGCCCGTCATGCGAGGGATGTATCATGCCTGAGCCCTCCTTCATAAATTAAACATGAGATCTGGAGGAGTTCTTTTTAAAAAAGGAAAAAGACCCAGAGGATGTTTCTCTGCTCAGATTCACCCACGCTGTTTTTCTTTCCTTTTTTTTTTCCTCTATGACTCGGACTCACTCAGACATGGAAAAAAAAGAAGAAGAATGGGTAGAAGGTATAAACAGGTGCAGAGGTGAATTAGTAAACAGTGCCCTCAAAGACTTTCTCAAGTGTGTGTTTGTGAGGGTGTACATGTGGGCAGTCGGTGGTGGCCTGAAAGAGCTCTTCAAAGAGCCTTCTGATGCTTGTCTGGACTCTTATGTATGAAATGAACCCCGCTTTCAAGCATTACTCATCCTGTGTATTAACGCCGTAGTTCTGCTGCATAGATTAGTTTTCTTTTTGTTTTTTTTTTTTAATTGTCGTTTGTGCTATCGACATTTCTCAATATTTCCTATTTCAAATGCTTTGTTAACCCATTTAAGCATAAGGTTTTCATACATATAATAATGTCACTTGAATCAGATACAATTGTCTTATCTATTTATTTCCTACTCTGCTTTGAAGAAAAACTGTGTTTTAAGACAGACAATAGTTGATGCTTGCACAGACACACCCAGAACCAAAAATCTATTCATCACAGGTAAGAAGGTGGTCTACTATCATGTCAATGAATAAAACAGTACAGAGGAATATCAAGATTTTAGATTTTAGATTTTAGATTTTGAGTAGAAAATAACAGTCAGGAACTATAACTGCCATCGGGATTAAATGGGTTAAATTTGACCTTTGGGCAGGTTTCGTTTTGGCATAAATACATGCAAACACAACACCACTGTCTCATCATCCTAAACATAATATATAATGTAACCCTCCTAATCTTCCATTTTTACTACAGCCATAAATCACAGGGCTGGTTGCCACCAAACACATTACATGCAGGGCCTGTGTGTTCCTTTGTGTCTGCTAGATGTCTTTTGGAATCGAGAAAACTGAAAAGAATATGTCTTGGATGATATTTAAACAAAAGAAAATCATATGCTTAATAATATATTTTATTATTATATAATTATATAATAATATATTATATATATTATATATATATATATATATATATATATATATATATATATATATATATATATATATATATATATATATATATATATATATATATATATATATTAATACATAAATGTAGAGGCTAGATAACTATATGTATATATATATATATAAATAATATAACTAGAACATATATTTTGATAGAAAATATTTCAAATCAGTGGATAACAATCATTATTGGTAATTTTTAATTATCTTATTAATAACAACCATATTATATTGAAATGTTTTAAATCAGTGGATAATGATGATTATTGATCATTTTAATAATCTATCAATCTATCTATAAGAACTACCAGAAAAAAGGCTGAATGTGACTACTTTAGAATAAACTTGAATTGTCTTTTGTCTGTTAACTGTTTGATAACTGATTCATTGATTGATCCATTATCAATAGAAATACTGGATGATGTTTAAAAACCAAAGAGGGAAGCAGTATTAGCTTGTATTTACTATGCAAATCTTGAGTGAACCTTGAGTGTTGATATTATATATTGATATTTTATTGAGCAATTTTTTTCTTGTATTAATAATATGGTTATTGAAACAGATATCGATATTGGTTTATTGCCGGTCTAAACCATTTTATTTTTGTCTCAAAGCTCAAAAAGTGAGATGTGTGATTGATTCTCTCTTCAGGATCATGATGTTTTACATACAGCTGGGTGAATAATCACATTGTTCACTACTTTATTGCTTGAAATTAGCTCAAACAATGGATTTACTCAGCTATAGATTCATGTTCTACAATTCCTCCCTATTTCTGCTCCATTCCCAGACTGCTAAAAGCCAAACCTCGACAGTGCTAATTGTTCTGTCAGTGGGTTTCCACTCTGTTCCCACTGTCATCCTAAATAGATCAGCCTTTACATAAGGAGACAAACAGCAAAGTGACATCCTGAAAGCTAATGTCACCACACGGAAGCCACAGTGGAAGACTCCTGTCTTAATCTAGTGAGAGCCGAAGTTGCCATCGGTAGAGACCGGTGTCTGGATGACAGGTCGTGCCATCGCTGAGCACAATTGTCACCTTTACAAGTTATCATATCACGCGTCTTGTGTCCTTGATGCTGTGATAATGCACACTGGGGGGGGGGGGGGGCTGTTGTCGTTTTATCACATGCACGCCTCAACAAATCATGTGTGAACACACCCAAAACACAAAGCACATCAACACCCAAAAGCAAAGCACTGCGAAACCCCATAGTGACGGCATGGTTTCTTATTATTATTTCACATCTTTCTTGCGTATGGGATGTCTATGGCGACCCATTGAACCGTTCACAAAAAGTTGTGAAATTTGGCACTGATTCTATACCATCTCATGATTCTTTACAGCAACTTTGATGTAAACGCCTCCAACTGGTCAAAGTTGGAGTGACATTTCTACATCTAACTTTTAAACAGTGCATCCAATTTTCATAACCTTGAAGTCCCTAGAATCTTCAGACATAGTAGAGTTTGATTATAAACTAACCATTAGGCCACTACCACTAAACACCAACTTGTACTTGGTTTTGTACTTCAGCTTGATGACATTTAATACTGCCACAGCCTCATGCTTGTTAACGCATTTTTGCAAAGACTTCAAATTTCACAAGTGAGGTATTTACTAGTGTATATTATATCATAGAACAAAACATAAAAAACATTAATCTTGGTTTAATAACATATCTCAGGAGCCACTGACTGATGAGAGGAAACACAGGGTTATTTCCAGGTGTTAGGACTCACGCCTGCAGCAACTATTGTGACTTATGAAGCTCAAACATGTGATATCCAGTCTGACAGAGCACTGCAGTCAAATGAAAAGCTAGGAACACTAGTTCTACATTAAGGAAAAAACTAACTTTGAGAAGTAGCATAGATAAAGATAGTTTAATAAAAGGGAGCACTGTTATTCCAAAGCTCAAGCAACAAAATTCACTATTTACTGGTGTATTTTCAGTTATTACTGGTGTATTTATGTTGTAGAATGAAATGTGAAAATCCCTTAAGCTTGGTTCAACCACATATCTCAGGTGTTTAATCAAAAAGTCACTGCATCTATTGTAAATTATGAAACTCAAACATCCTGTATGATCTTACTGAGTCTGACAGAGTACTAGAGTCAAAGAAAAACTGGTTCACCAGGCTTACTAGATAGTAGATAATACTGTTAAAACAAATGTTGCGAAAGAGTGTAATTTGATAAAAGGAAGCATAAACTTAAGCATAAAAATTCACAATTGTAGTTCCCATTGACTTCCAGGGGAATCACCAACTCATTTCCAGGTTTAGGACTCATGCCTGCAGCTTCTATTGTGACATATGAAGGTCTAACATGGGATATCCAATCTGACAGAGCTCTACAGTGAAAAGGAAAACTGGTTTAACAGGCTTACTGGTTAGAAAATAAAGGGAAAACTGTTTAAATGAATCCTAGTTTGATAAAAGAAAGCACCAACAATCCTGTTGTGAATTATTCACTTATGGGTTCTCAGAGTATAGAAATATTAAACAAATCTTATGGTAACAATGAAGAAATGTATATAAGATTTGTTATCAGTCTGTATACTAGAAATAATGTAGAATTTTGTGGTAGCTCTTGTGGAGACAACAATGAGCATCTCTGTGTTCCTATCAGCAGTTATTTTGAGATATGTATATATGGTTTTTCTGCTTCCTCCGACCCTAAGCCGGACAACCCTCGTCTTTTCCTTTTTCCTATCCTAGAGCCTCCAACCTCGTGTCCCCTATCCACCTCCCCTTGTTATATTTTTTTTCCCCAGTGAGTCCATGGCAGAGTCCCCGCGGGAGCCCCATTTGCCGTGACATATGGCGAACAAGGCAGGCAGTGCAAGCGAGTGGCCCTGTCTGGAGCTGTGACTTAGTGTCGTCCCTCAGCGCCTCTGGCAGCACAGGGACGGAGGGATGAAGGGGATGGAGGGAGAGCGGGAGAGGAGGTGCGGCGGCACAGTGGGGGAAGGGCGGGAGTCCACGGGGGGGAGGCGGGAGAGGGGGTCCGCGCCAGAGTTTTTTGCCCCGGAGACACACTGGCAGCCCTAAGATTACAGGGGTAATCAATCTCAGCGTGAAGCCCGGCCAATCCCACTGCCCCACGGCCTGGCAACCTGGTCTCCTCAGGTGGGGGCAGGGCTGCGAGGAGCAAAGGGGACAGTGACTGGAGAGATGAGGGGGAAGAATATGCTTTATTAAGAGTCATTTGTCCTTTAACAAGGCTTGCTGCTGGACAGGTGATGAAGCATAGCACCACAAACACATATGATTACTGTCAGCGTTGTTTACTGGCTCAGACGCCTCTGACACCTCACTAGGGGGAAAACCTGGTTTTTGGGTGCACTGCAAACAACACACACAAGCATACACACACACACAGGCATGCACACACACACACACACACACACACACACACACACACACACACACACACACACATGCCAGACAGACACAAACATACACAAAGACACAGACAGAGACACACAAAGGCATATATACAAACAGATGCATGCACACACACAGACACACACACACACTCACATACACACACACACACACACACTCACACACCTAGCTGTACAGCAGCACCAGGGAAAGTTAGAGATGTGCAGAGATCTGATTAGTTTAATTGCAAAAGCAGATAACTCCATATCAAGAAATTTTAAAAAATGACTCTACTATATTTATCATTTACTGTATCAGTCAAGGCGACACGGTGGTGCGGTGGTTAGCACTGTTGCCTCACAGCAAGAAGGTCGCAGGTTCAAGACCGCCTTGGGCCTGGGTCTGGGGCCTTTCTGTGTGGAGTTTGCATGTTCTCCCCGTGTCTGCGTGGGTTTTCACCGGGTACTCCGGTTTCCTCCCACAATACAAAAAACATGCTCAGGTTAATTGGTAAACTCTAAATTGCCCATAGGTGTGAGTGTGAGAGTGAATGGTGTGTGAATGGTGTGTGTGCCCCACGATTGGCTGGCGACCATCTGGGGTGTATCCCTGCCTCTCGCCTTAACGCGCTGGGATAGGCTCCAGCAGACCCCTGCGACCCCGAAAGGGAATAAGCGGGATAGACAATGGATGGATGGATGGATGTATCAGTCAAACCAAAGGAATGTGTCTTTGACTGAGTAGATATGACATCACAATCATCACGGTTTGTCTGTCTGTTTTTGCAAATGAACTCTTCCTCAGTATCAGTCCAACACCAGTACAGAATAAAAAGTCAAAACTGAATTACATATTAAAGTATGACACTTTCCTCTTACATCCTAAAAATAATCTATATTCTCCTATCGGCACATGTGCAAACAACTGTCGTGAGTAATGGCAGTGTGTCGTGTGCTAACAGTTGCCACAACTGCTGCCTGCCATCATCATGTCAGCTATGTTATTTTAAGGTAAATAAAGTCATTTCTTGCTAACAGAGAGGAAAAAATAACAAGACACACTGCCAAGAGTGCTTTTAGGAGTGAAAAGCAGTGTTGGTTGGTTATAACACCACAGATTTCATAAAGCACAAAGGAATATGATGACGTTTTACAAGTAACAAAGCCCAAGAAGAAAGTAGTGCCGAAGCAATATACACTGATTGAAGCAAAGAAGAAGATTGTAAAAAAAAAAATATTGAGACAATATACTTTAACTGGTCAGCAATGCAGAATTATAACATGAACATCTCAGGCCTTGCTGCAAATGCCTAATGGAAATGATGATAAATGACATAGACCAACCCAGAAGACCAAGTTCCCTCATTTTAAACACATTTGTCAAGGTGTTTAACCAAAAAGCTACTGCCTCATTTCAAGGTTTTTGGGCTCGCATCTGCCGGTTTATGTGACTTATGAACCTTAAACATGTGACAGAGCACTAGAGTCAAAGAACAAGTGTTTCACCAAGCATACTAGTTTTAATGGTAATACTGGTAAAGCTTAATTTGAGACAGTGCTTATTTTGATGAAAGGAAGCACCATTATATCAAACTGTTGGGAACAATTCATACTCAAAGCCTATGTTAACAATGGAGTAATGTATATTTGATTTGTTATTGTCATCAGTCTAGATACTAGACATAATGTAGTAATGTAGGTTGTGGTATTTGCAGTGGAGACAAAAAGCACAGCACTGGGCATCTTTATGTTCATATCAGAAGTGTCAGTGCAAGCTTTATGCAGTTAGTTGGGTCAGGTGTGTTAATTCATGGATCAGTAACCTATTACTGTCAGAAAAAACACTGTATCTGATATATAACAAACACCAGGGTGCAAATTATAGTTTTTAATGGGTGATCTAATAGAGAGCGTGGCCCCTTTTCCCCAATAGTGGTTTTAATAAAGGTCTATAGAGCTTAGCATCAGCTAATAAGCCACAGAAGACCAAGGACTAGTTTGAATTACTCGCAGTCACCTTTACTAATTACCATCAATGTCTCCTAAGATGGCGAATGCATGCAAATCAATTAATGTCCTCAGAATCTACTGCAGAGATTAACTCCAGATGTAATATACATGTAATGCAATAAAGAGAAGACTGCTAAAGGTGTAATAGTGAAGAAAAATTTAAATAAAGGAAGAAACACCCTCACGAGGCCTTTTACAGATAAATGAAATAATTAGGCCCAATTCCCCAGTGGCCTTTAACATTTTTATTTTATTTCAAGGGAAATAATTAGAGTTTTTTTTTTTTCTTTTGCAAAGCTTCTGTGTTTTTTTCATCTTTAATCTTTAATCAGTGTGGAACATTTCCCTTTGGGCAAAAAGGTGTTTCATGTGAAGATGTAATATTGTGAAGCATATGAGGAAGCAGGCATCATATATCAAGTAATGTAAATGCTTCACCACCATTACCTTCTTCATCAAACTAATGTAATTATATCTGTAACAAAGCAGATAGTTGTGAGGTAGGAAAGCTTGCTTTAATTGGACCAAAAGGCCTGAACCAAGTCCCATCTGTGGTGTGGTAGGGACTTAATTATAAGCAAACATGGCTACCTATCGATAACACCACAAAACCGCAGCGAGGAAGAGGGTTAAGAATAATCTTGATGCCCCATGGGTCATCGCACACTGTAAACAACATGGATTTATCCAAAAAAACAAGAGAGTGGAGAAACAGAACATAACAAGTTGTATGAAATCAATATGAGCCAAAGCAAGAATCAAAGCTGAAATAAGGAAAAATCAGGTTAAATTGGACTTTCTTGCTGTGCTTGGCCAAAGATGGCATGGCTGGAGATGAACCTCGGGACAGAACGGCAGGAAGCGTGCAATACTAAGGAAGATGTCGAGGCCCGTTTATAGAGGAGGTAAACTCAAGGTCCTAATGACCTGACACAGTGGGCACAGACCCAGATTTGAGAAACGTTCTCTGGCCTCTCTCATCAAGCCATTTTTTTTTAAAGTGGATGCAGCCGCGACTGCTAAGCCAAGGGATTGAGGGAGAAACTCAAAGTCTCAGTATGTTATTTGCCGCCGGTCGTGGTCCAACAACATCCGAGGCTAGCTGCCTGGCTCATCTGTGATCTGTGCTCCTAGGCACTTGCATTAATTGAGCTCGTAATTGAATAGTTGTCTTCATTAGTTCCAGTCCCCTGCTTGCGAGTCTCGGTTACGGATTACTGAGGAAAAATGTTTGTGCAGCTCGTCTTCGCTGGAAAAAAGCTTGTGGGTGGATGTCCTCACATCCTCCTCCCGCTGTAAGTTCTGTGATGTCATGACAACATCAGGGCGAGGCGCGGTGGGATGATGTGAACGTTCCTGTAGCAACCGCAGCCAAAGAGATAGAGAGGCGGACACACCACGTTGAATGGAAACAATCAAGCAATAATATTCTCATGGCGGTTCAGGATACAAAGGTTAATATGTTCTTCAATAATGAAACTCCCTCACTTACTGTAGGTTAATTTTATATTTATTTAAACGTTACATGCCTTTTCAAGTTCCTTATCAATACCATAGAAATTTTGTGTGGATCAATTCATAAATAGTGGTAAATTTACATAGAATGCATTAAGCCTTTAGCATAGTCAGAAATACCTATTGCTTCTGCAAAAGTCTGTTTTTAAGCTAAAAAAAAAAAAAAAGTGAATCTCCTATTTCACATGTTTTTGTAAGAGGCTTATAACATATCTTTAATCGTGCATCTGTTATTTATTGTTATTTATCTATTGTTAAAATCCTAAACCTCCTGATAAAGGGGCAACATTGAGTTTTATTCATATATCACATGGGAAAACCTCAGCTACAGCAATAGAAAAATGTTTTTTATCTGTATTAAAACACAATGTTACCGTTCCAACATCAATATATATCATCAATATCCACATCATCAATTCAATAAGAAAATAGTTTAATATAATATCAGTAGTAGGACTGCACTAACCACTATTTAGATATTTAATTTAAATTTGAGCTGTTTGTGTGCTTATATAATTGGGTTCCTTATAATCTTTTTTAAATATCTTAAAAGTAAATATTGGGTAAGTATTTGTATCTGTAGTTAATCACAATGTACTGTGTAATAATCATCTGCAGTCACCTCACTTGTTGTAGATTTCTTTTGATACCAGGTTTAAGTTCATAACCTTTGTGGCTACAGAGAGATTTTTATTATCATTTATAGCATAAAAAATGATTTTTTATTTTGAGTTTTGTCTGTACTAAAACAATATTTGAGTATTTTGAAATATTCAGAACAAATTTGATTTGTCACAGCAACAAAAAATTATTCTGACTCTTCTGTAGTCACCTCACATGTTGTAGATTTATTTTGATACCAGGTTTGAGTCCAGGTTTTTAAGATGTTCTATATTTATTATCATTTATAGCACGGAAACTGAAAACAGGCCTTTTAGTAAGTGGTTAATATTATCAACAAATCCAAAAACGAAAATAATTCACAAGTTATACAATTTACAATCGAGACATGCGGTTTGAATTCAGCAACACATTTAATGCTGATGTATCTTAAAATGATCCAAGTACAGAGGAGCCGAGCACCAGGTTCTGGCAGGAAAATTCCAGTTTGATTGAGAGGGGAAAAACAGGTACACAAATAAACAGCCTGGATAGAGACGGGCCAGACATCAGCGCCACGATGTGCTTGAGGTCGTGCAGCATGGTAGAGAAGATAAAGGGAAATTAAAGGAAAGGTCCCTGACCCTCTCTGATAGCTCTAAATGCCTTGCAATTTTCCACAGGAGACGAAAATCCTCCTCCACAAATGAAGCGCTGCGTCTGACCTCTTCCAAGAGCGCAGGAAGTTTAAGAGAGGTTGACAAAAAAAAAAGACTCAGGGAGAGAGGCAAAATGGTAATTTGACTTGTGAACAGACATTTCTAACCCCTTTAAGGTGCATTTTAATAAATCCTCCTGCAATTTGCATCTTCCGCACCCAGCCAATTATTATGGCATGTGTCAGATTGAGGCATCATCTATAGAAACTCTGACACCGTCAAACAGGCAAACAAAATGGAGCCCGGAATGGCGAGAAGGCCCAGCTTTCACGCCCAAGACTTTAAGGACTGTTGTTCCCCTCATTAGAGCATCATTTTGAAATAATTATCTTTAAGTGCTCTGAAACGTCTCTGAGAAGGTGAAACAGCCTGTGCAGAGCTGCAAGTAAAAATTATGATGGGTAACAAGTAAAAAACCTACAAAAGGGGTCATCAGACATGCACTGCGCCAACTGACGTATTAAACACAATTAGTCAAATGAAATTTAAGTGCATTTTTTTTTTTTGAAATATTCACTTCAAATATCCTCCACTGTCACCTCACATATGTCTACCTCAGAGCACAGACACCTTTCTCCTCTCACCAAAAGGGATTCACCCATTTCCTGGTATCTAACAGCTTCACAAATAGGAAGCGACTACGCAGCCCTGGAACAAACAAAACGCCCAGAAGCATCAAAAATTGATCTTATATGAATATTCAACGAGGGAGCAAAGAAAACTGAATTCCTCATTTTCACCTTCCCTCCGCTTCCACCGTTGCAGCTTTTTCTCTAACTGCATAATTAATGTGTGAACAACAACGTGTGAATTTGTTTGCCTTGCAAACTAAAGAATGTGGTTGCAATTTGTAAAAAAAAATTTAAAAAATATATAAAAAATAAAAACACAACAACTTCATTGCTTTGTGCTCTAAAGAAGAACATCAGGGTAATCAGAGAAGGAGGTGGATTTGTAAAAGTGAAATTACAATGTATGTGTTTCTATAATTCCTTCACACACATTAAAAAATAATCAATCTCAAACAATCTCTCTCTCTCTCTCTCTCTCTCTCTCACTCTCTCTCTCTCTATAAATATATATATATATATATATATATATATATATATATATATATATATATATATATATATATATATATTTTCATGACCATACAGCGCACCGTACTAAAAGGCGCAGTGTGTCATTACTGGATTTAGCTCACATAAGGCACCTAACTATAGAGCGCGGGTTTTATATATAGAAATAGATATATACAAACATAAAGCGGGAGCAAAAGAGAGTTTTGCTGTGCTTTATTTAAGTATTGTACTAACATTTTTTAATCATCACAAGCATGGTCTAAAACAAGCACAAGCACACAAGTGTGTGTATTTAAAAATAGAGTGGGGTAATGTCATCAATCAAACTATCAAAGTCATCATCCTCTGTTTCTGATTCCAACAGCAGCTAAATCTCCATCAAACATGCCAGATTCACAGATTCTCTTTACTTTCCGTGCAGTGTGGCTCCGCAGAATGATGCGTTATAATCTGTTGGAAGTTGCTGCACTACCGTAGTCCGCGTGCGGATGGAAAAATCGCACCGAAAAGCACCAAGACAGACCTCCTCAAAAATGCTCAATTTTCATTTCTTCTGCTAGCTTTACTGCTTTTAGTCAAATGGCGACCGTCGGAACGCTTCTCCCACTTGTTCTTTGCTCTGTGATCCATTGCTCAATGGTCCACTGATCAAGTCTTTCCTCCAACTCGTGCCAGCTGCATAGCTGATTGCCTTCAGTTTAAACTGTGCTTTATAAGTGTGTCTCTTTACCATTTTCAGGGTTGTTAAAACAACGATTTCTGCATAACACACATCCCCGTCTTTTTATATACAATCCATGCCCACACTTCCCCCTCTATCGTTCTCATCGTGTTCTCTACTACGTCTACCTTACAACAACAACAACATACATAGGGCGCACTGCACATTTTGCTGTTCTGCACTGCACATATATATATATATATATATATATATATATATATATAGGGCGACACGGTGGTGCGGTGGGTAGCACTGTTGCCTCACAGCAAGAAGGTCGCAGGTTCAAGACCGCCTTGGGCCTGGGTCTGGGGCCTTTCTGTGTGGAGTTTGCATGTTCTCCCCGTGTCTGCGTGGGTTTTCACCGGGTACTCCGGTTTCCTCCCACAATACAAAAAACATGCTCAGGTTAATTGGTAAACTCTAAATTGCCCATAGGTGTGAGTGTGAGAGTGAATGGTGTGTGAATGGTGTGTGTGCCCCACGATTGGCTGGCGACCATCTGGGGTGTATCCCTGCCTCTCGCCTTAACGCGCTGGGATAGGCTCCAGCAGACCCCTGCGACCCCGAAAGGGAATAAGCGGGATAGACAATGGATGGATGGATATATATATATATATATATATATATATATATAATGTTTATAACAATTTTGAAATCTACATTGGAAACTGGATGTTTTGTAAATCCATGCAATGCTTACCGTTACTTCAAACCCTTGTTTTGTCAGGCTCAGCACGTGTGGTGTGACGCTGGCTCAGTAAGACACATACACACACACACACACACACACACACACACACACACACACACACACACACACTCACAGACTGTGTCCACCCACCAACATTATCTCCTTTGCTTGTTAATGGGGACAGCTCACACATACGCCCTAGCAGAAGTGAAAAATCTCCAGCCCCTTTGCTCAGATTTGTTCCCCTGACATCAATCGTTTGATCCTGTAATTTTTCCGACCTTTCAGGTTTTTTTTTGTTTTTGTTTTTTTTGTGCTTTTAAAATGTATGTCTGCCATTTGCCTCAGAGTATACAATTGGGCATTGGCACATAAAACAGGGGAGAAAACAACTGGTAGTTGGTTTTGCAAGCTAAAGGGATTTTTTTTCCTGGATACCCTAAGGAATAGATTTACTGGCCTAAAATCATCTGTCGAGATTTGATACATTCAGAAGATTTGCAGAGATTAATCTAAGCAAATCAATGCATTTGTGAGTTCTTCCCATATATGTGTGCGTGTGTGTGAGGGAAAGGGAGGAGGAAACCAAGAGCATTGAGGGAGTTAGTATGCTGAAGGTAAGTCAGTGGGCCGGCAGGTAAGTAGGAGACAGAGAGCAGAGTAATCAGGCTGTCCACAGCCCAGTGGCACAGAAATCACACACACACACACACACACACACACACAGACATAATACAAACACACACTCACTCCTCCATTTGTTAATTTTCCTAATGATCCCCATAGCAGCAGGAGGCAGGAAGCCATGTTGTCTGGTAGAACCTCTACCTCACCTTCACTCAGCGCAGCTTCACTAATGACTTTCTCAGTCTTCCTCTGTTCACCATTTGTCAGTTTACCAACTTCTCATGTGTGTTTTTGTGTCCAAAAGTTCTGAAAAATTTACTTTTGTTTATTTGGCATCACTTAAAGTCCCCCACCATTCACACTTAGCCTTTTTTCACCAAATTTTTTACAAATTTGTAGTGAATATAACTACACTAAGAAAAAAATTCAAAATCCTTGTAAACGTTACATGTTTTTATCTTGTTTATTGAATAGATTTTATTTTGTTATTGAATCATACTTGTTTCTTTAATTGATTCTAAAATGTACTGCCCTTCCTTAAAAAGGTAAGGCTATGTACAATTGAATTACCTTCTTCTGCACATGTGCAGACAAATATAAAATTTGATTTGGTTCATAGTCTGACTGTTAAAACATTAAATAAAACATTAAACAAAACATTCTTTTTAGTGTAGGAGTGGTAAAAAAAAAAAGAAAGCAAAAAGTTTATTCTACGCATTCAGCCAAATATGAGGACGGCGACGAAGGCGAAGTGGCGTTGGGTGGCCATTAGAATGCAGCGAGCAGCGTTTCCATGCAGACACCATCTCCACACGGAAAGGTCACCTCCCTCCCTTCGTGGGTAAATACGCAGACGTATACAAATGTGGTTGCGTGCTGGAATGGTTCACCTTAAGAAGGCATTAGGCGCTCTTCAACTGAACTTTACATGCCTCTCCTTCTCCTCCATTATCTTTATATTGGCATTTCAACCTCTGCTGAAGTAGTGAAATGCTTCCAAACTACACAAAAGCCATTACACCCCCATCTCCAAAATCCAGGAGAGATTCTCATTAGAGCTGCAACCATTAGTGGGTTACTTAATTAGTTGCCATCTATTGCAATAATCGCCAACTATTTTGATAACCAATTAATGGCTCTGAGTTGTTTTTAAGGAGAAAATGTTCAAATTCTTTAGTTTCAGCTTCTCTTCTCTGATTATTTTCTGGTTTCTTTATTCTTCTATAATATTAAACTGATGATTTTTGGGTTGTGGACTGGACAAAAAAGGGCTTTACTATTTCTTTTCAAAATTTTAGGCTGAATATCTATCTATTA
This sequence comes from Eupleurogrammus muticus, assembly GCA_036785175.1. Lineage (NCBI taxonomy): Eukaryota > Metazoa > Chordata > Actinopteri > Scombriformes > Trichiuridae > Eupleurogrammus > Eupleurogrammus muticus. The sequence continues at coordinate 3,633,524 of JAYKQN010000018.1, forward strand.
TCTTTAAAAATTGACATTTCACATTCAATTCATTATAAAAAAAATTAATTGACTATCAAAATGGTTGTTAATAACAGCCTTAATTATCATTCAGCAGAATTTCAATAAAAATTTGGAAAGAGTTAAAATGGTAATATGAAAACGTAAACAAACTCATTTGTGGGTTTATGGTTTTTTTCTTCTTCTTTTTCTAAACAGCATAACCAAAGTTTACAGTCCACTCAGCTGTCCATCGTCATCTTTATGAAACAGTCAACCAATAGGGAGTGACGCTGATTGACCAACGGATCATCCTGCTCGACTTGAGATGTGAGTCAGTGGCGCTCCGTGTGCTTTTATTCCCCCCAGAGTTCCACGCGCTGCAGGTTCACTATAAGGCCCTTGGCACCCAACCTGCCTATGAGGCCCCGTGGGCCTCGCTGCTGTCAAGTTGCATCTAACGGCGAGACTAACGCGGACTGTCAGGGCCCCGTCTCCACCACCAACACACCTGAGCTGGGGGATGCCATCCAATCCAGCTCCGAGCGTAGCCAGGCCTGGAACAAGATGAGGTCATTCTACAGGAAGTGAATATTTAGGACAAGGCTTCTCTTTCTTCTCATCTCTTATACCTGTTTTAACTTTTCTTCCATATAAAAACAGTTCATTAAATATTAGTATGTTAATCTGTTATAATCCATGACAGTGTTAAGTTTAATGCGTCTAGCAGGGTGGCACACACGTATCAAATCATCATCCAATATATAGTTCGCATGAGAAAATTTCACCTACACAATATTCTAGCTTCAATTGCTGTGTCACAGTAACTTAAAATGTCAGCTACAACAGAAAAAAAGTATTTTTATCTGTAGTATAAGACAATCTTTGGTTTTGTGCAACTAATGATCATTGTCTAAATGACCTTTCATACTATGAAATTTCATAATTATAAAATTTGTCCAACACTGCAAAACTGAAATATTAACAAGGTAAAGTTAGTTGGTATAGTTGTAAAATAAAATGTCACAGTAACATAAATTGATTCTGACACTTCTGTAGTCACCTCCCATGTTGTAGTTTTGATACCATGTTTAAGTGCTTTGTGGTTGTAGACACATTCCATATTTATTGTGATCTAATTTTACACAGGAAAACTAAAATATAGGCCTGGGGCTAACATGGTTTAATGAAATAAGCTTCATTCAGATCTTAATATTAAAGGATAAGTTTATACATTTTCCATTTTCCCAGTTTAATATTTAAATTTCCTTGCTCTATTCGTAAAAAAAATATGTTTTTATGGTCAAGAAGCTACCTAGTTATACAGTCTGTCTCCTCACACACTCACTCTGAAAGCCCTGGTTAGCCCCTCCTCTCCCTCCTGAAACCCCTGCTCTTTTGTGATTGGCAGAGCTCTGTCCTTTAGGAGCCCATTACTAAATACATAAAATGGCACACAGGATTGAATTTATTAAAGTTTAAAATGTATTTTTACATGTGATATGAACTGCGGATTTAGTCCTATAGTAATTATGTAATTACCAAAAACCAACATCAAAATTGCACATGATCACCCACTCATGCTATTTTCCAGGAGATGACATGGTGGAGACAGAAAAAGTGTCATGAAAAGTAAGTGGTGCATCCTAATAAACATGTTCTGCTCCTTAGTTATGTAACTTACATAATGCTGCCGTGACATACATCATATTTATAACTAAGAGAGGCTAGCTAATACAGAAGCGGTAGTTTCTTTCCTTTAAAAACTGTGTACTATTAAATTTGATACAGAGAATATTATGTAGCCTACTGTTTGTGGTTTGATCTATTCTCTTCTTGATGTAGAAGTGGAATAAGCAAATCTAAAATGGTTTTTAACCATGCAACAGGGCAGGATAAATTCTGGGTCTGCCATCTTCACCTTACAATGAAAACAAAAGTACTTGGACGGTAGTCATGTAGTCAAGACTGCCTTAACCAAGACCAAGACACTACCAAGACCAGAGATTATCAAGACTAAGACCAAGACAGACCTCATCAAGACTAAGACAGTTAAGCTCAAGACTGAGACCAAAAAAAAACAGTTACAGCATATTTTCTGATTTTGCCTGTGTTTTAGCTGCTTAGGATAAATGTTAGATTGTACTTTGTCAAGACAAACCTAACCACTGATGAATTTGTCCACATGTTGCATCCCCCTCTTTACGTCCACTTCAGAGGTAAAGAGAGGGGTGCGTAAAGGCATCAATGCACACATCAGAAAATGCATGTGATTGGTACCATGAAAAGAAGTGCCTGTCTGCCAAATCTCTCCACTCTGCCAGCCCAAGACATTGCTAAACAAAGAGACCTGACCAAGATCAGAGACTGTTGAGGCCACGAGAAGTCTTGTTCTTTTTGGATGATAATATTCTTACCTTTAAATTATCGTTGTGTGGTTCGTCTTTCACTTTCACATTGCATTGTCTGCCCCCCTTTTTTCCACCCAGTGCTTTTTCTATTCTGCCATCTCCCCAGTCCCAGGAGAAGGCCTTCTTACCCCTGGCACCGGGTCCCAGTGGATGCTTGAAGTCCACGCCAAAGCTGCGCTGCTAGCTTCCCGTGCCGCGCCGTGCCTCCTTCCTGTGGCGTGTTCTCCCAAAGGGAATTCCCACCAGAGACAATGGGCAGCTTACCAGGGTAAACAACAGCCTCCACCATGCCAGCCTGTCACAAAGGCACAGACAGAGAGAACACAAGCAATGTAAATACAGTGGTACAATACTGCATGGTAGCAGAAAAAAAGCCACAATAAGCCACGTCAGACGCAGCCCTCTCAGTGCTTTAGACGTTTAGAATCAATGGCAACACAATCACACTCACAATATGTAATTGTGGCTCCAGCTGCCTCTTTGATTTAGTCAAACAATTGCTTTAGTTTGCTGGAAAAATCTATAAGGACTAATTCTCAGTATCACCCATAGGAAGAAAAAGAGTCTCATCAAGAAAATGCAATGAATTATTGCACAGTTGGAACCCAAGTGCAGTGGAAAAAAAAGTGAGCCTGTCTGATGTCACGATTATGTCAAAGCATTTGTGAGAGGGGGCTGATATAAAAGAATGGTTTGGTCTTGAAATTCATATCCACTTAGTGCCAGAGCCAGGCCGTATACCTCTTCAAGTAATGGCTGTTTACAAGATAAAAGAAGAGGAAAAATAGCCACTTTTCCCTGCTCAGACATGAAATCCTCTTATGAAATTAGGCTGATAAAAGGGCCTTGTGACGTTGGCCATTTTTCCCCACGTCAAGAAAACCTTGCCAGTGAGCATTATTAATGGCATCCTTGTGGAGTGTCATTTTTCTACATCACGAACATGTTCCCTAACAACAACAGCGTAAGGGCTGGGCCCGTGCGGCGCTTTGTCAGAACAAACAGTGAAGTTAAGGCGGGAAGTCCTGTCAGGTTCCCCAGAGCAGCCACGACCTGGGGAAGAGCCACAGAACACACTCCGCTGAGCGCGTAAAAAGCCAGGGGTTAATTTTTTGTTGGTTCCTGGTTTGCCTTCAGAGGGAGGGGGGGTTAGAGTGGAAAAATGAAGCGGGGTTGAAACAAATAGCAGCGTCTGGAGAGACGTGTGGCCTTCGCTTAAACAGAGCCATAAATCAGCAGAGTGACATGGAGAAAGCGAGGGAGAGAGACACAGAGGGAGAGAGACAGAGAGAGAGAGAAAGGGAGAAACTAAAAGTGAGACAACAGCAGCATAACATTACCAATGTTTAGACCCACCAACCTACAGGATTAACTCCTCCTCTGCTGTGCTTTATTTTACACTGTTTAATTCTGATTGTTTTTTTTCTTGTGAATGCATGTCTTACTGTCATTTCTTCTCAGATGAGGCATTGACCTGAGCTTTTACCTTTATTTCGTTTATTCAAATGTGCACCTGCAGCTTTTTTATGTTTGAGAAGCACTCCACAGAACAAAAAGCTGCACACACTCATACAGGAGCCCTGTACTTACCTGGCTGTATAGAGCATCTACTGCACTATAGGCAGAGGTGAAAAGTAACTAAGTGCATTTACTTTAGTACCGTTTTGAGATACTTGTTTTTCATTTAAGTTTTTCCATTTGAGGCTACTTTATACTTTTCAAAGGAAAATATTATAATGATCGACAGTTTACTTACTTACTGCTTCAGTAATCTGTTATTGTCTTCAAAACTTTGTGTAGTGAGTTATATTTACTGTATTATACAAACGTGATATACATAAATACAGTAATTTTACTAACAATCTACCCAAAATATCTCAAATTGACCTCAAGTTGATAAATTACAACATTAAAATGTTATATTTGTTACTGATAAAATAAATATGATATTTTATAGTAATGGTATTGATTAGTCAATTAATCACCAACTTTTACATCAATCACTAACAATTTTGTTCGATTTGTTTCGATTTTTTATTTATCTTAAATATTGCCATTTCAACCTCTGTTGAAGTAGTGACATGCTTCCAAACTACACAAAGGCTTTTTTTTTTTTTTAATCCAGGAAAGAATCTCATTAAAGATGCTATGATAAGTGGCTTGATCAATTAGTTGCCAATTATTACATTAATTGCCAACTATTTTGAATAACCAATTAATGGCTTTGAGTTGTTTTTAAAAAGAAAATGTCCAAATTCTTATATTCTCTGAATATTTTTAGGTTTCTTTATTCTTCTAAAATAGTAAACTAATGATCTTTGGGTTGTGGATTGTTGGTCTGGACAAAAAACATTTAAGGTTGAATCTTCAGCTTTGAGAAACACTGATCATTTTTGTCTCATTGTACTGTGTATAATTATAATAAAGGCTTTAACCTGATAGATTAATACTACTAGGGCGACACGGTGGAGCAGTGGGTAGCACTGTTGCCTCACAGCAAGAAGGTCGCAGGTTCAAGACCGCCTTGGGGCCTGGGTCTGGGACCTTTCTGTGTGGAGTTTGCATGTTCTCCCCGTGTCTGCGTGGGTTTTCACCGGGTACTCCGGCTTCCTCCCACAATACAAAACATGCTCAGGTTAATTGGCAAATCTAAATTGCCCATAGGTGTGAGTGTGTGTGTGAATGGTGTGTGAATGGTGTGTGTGCCCCACGATTGGCTGGCGACCATCTGGGGTGTATCCCCCTGCCTCTCGCCATAAATGCGCTGGGATAGGCTCCAGCAGACCCCTGCGACCCCGAAAGGGAATAAGCGGGATAGAAAATGGATGGATGGATGGATTAATACTACTATCAATAATAGTATCAAGCTATCAAAATAATTATTATTTGCAGCCCCGTATAATAATTAAGCACAGTCTGCATTATACTTTCACTTAGATTAAGTATATTTTTTCTGAAAAAGACTTTTAAAAGAGTAACAATTTTAATTCAGGGCTTTTACTTGGGTTAGTAGGGTGTTAGGAGCAGCAGAGTAAAAGGAGGTGAACATGTGTGGAGAACATGCGGCATGCATCGTCCTGCATTGACTCTTTTAATGAAGTCCAGTGTGTTTAAAGCTGCATGCATGGAAAGCGTTAGGCTCCAACACAAAAGGTTTTTTTTCCACATTGCTAATACATTCCTGGTCGGTCTGTAAAACCCCAGGTAGGGGCAGAATCTGGGAGATATCTCACGTACAACAGTCCATGTTCCAGCTGCGACCCACCCCGTGTCACTCATTCTGTCCTGACTTGTGAGGGATTACCGCAGTGTGGGCTTGTGCTGAGGTGGCGAAACAGAAGGGGATAAGGACGACGAGAGGAAACTATATCAGTCCAGATGTGTCTGTGTTTTACATATGGGCCGAATCTCCGGGAAAACCTGAAGCATTTAGATGGGATCCTGCCGAGGGAGACGTGTAAATGCACGTCGCCACTAAAGAAATGAATGGAAAGATGGGACTGTGGGTTTTATAGAGGTAACACAGTAGATCTGGTTTAGGCAAAGCTGGATAAATAAAATGGGATAGTCACAGGAATTCCAGCCGTGTGCTCTGAAAATGAAGCTAATAGTGTGTTTTTTTGACAACAAAGTAACAAGGAAAAGGAGATTTAGTGTGTTTGTGTGATATAGCAAAGCATCCAATTGCCTCCTGGATTTTCACAGTTTAGGCGCAAAGTATGTGCAAATTATTTCATTCACCTGACACCAAAGAACAGCGGTTGCCTGGCACTTTCAGAGAAAATTAAATTAAGCGCCCAGAAAATGTTAGAGGAAAACTTGGAGGATATAGAATGGATTTATGGCTTTAAATCTGATGGAGCTTGATACTAATGCTGTATAAATCCTTGCCTTTCATTATAGTATTATATGAAATGCATTGGAATGGAGCGATGGATCCTATTTGACATTCCGTTACCAGAGCAGTTGTGCACAGCTTCACACTTAAGCCCTTTAAAGCTAATACATAAATGTAACATTACATATAGCTGCAGCGCTCAACAGCAGTTTTTTTTTTTTTTTTTTTCTGACTGAATCAGCAAACACATGAGCCGATTCTCCCAAATGGTTTAATTACTCAAACAGATTGAGGAGCGTAATGATGTTTTGCCTCACCAATGGCAACAATGCTGCTAATCGGCTCAGCTATTATTCTGACAATGAAAATGAATCATAAGATGCTTGTTTTTTTCTTTTTTTCTTTTACAATATGTTAATGTCGTACACTGTAATCGACTGGGCTCACGGAACGATTCAGATGCGAGCGCCGTGCAGTAATTGTGTTCATGGGATTTTTTTAAGTGACATTGAGTTAAGAGAAATAAAACCATGATTTTCTATTTCCTATAATTTGAGTAAGGATTTTTTTGATTTAAGACTCATCAAAACATACAGAAAACAAAATGGAAATATTTACTATGGGAGTTTTAAATCTATTCGGCAAATAAAGGAATATAATTTTATGACTAATGGCTATTTTCTTTTGTTGTGTTGACCTTGACAAGTTGCAACGGTAACTTCCATCTTCTTTTTTATTTTGTCTTTTTGTCTTTTTCACTGCAGATTGTCTATCTATGCACCTGGTTCCTGTGAGTCCAAGGCAGGCCGCCGAGGAGCACCGGGCCCTTGCTAGGCTCTCTGTTCTGCAGGTGGTGGGTGCTATATGGGGTCCATTTTGTCCTGTATCATTTGAAGTGGGGGGTGGGGGTTGCATTGCGCCCTATGGCATGGCTGTGGTGGCTGCACGTATGGGCTCCATTGTGCTGCGATTATGTAGGACGAGCACGCCGCCTGCTAATCCGCCTGTGGGAGGGTGCATGCCTGTGAATTATTGCACTTTGGTAGAGGGAGAAAAAAAAAGAGAAGAGAGAGGGAGATGAGGAGCACGGGAAAGAAGGAGAAGAAGAGCAGGAGGAGGAGGAGCGAGAGAAGCCCCCTTGGCTGTGATTATGAAATGGTCTGTCACAGATTAAGGCTACAGGGATGCAGGCGAAGATGAGCCAGAGCCTCCTACAGACACACCGGCTAGTCAGGCTGCTTCATTGAGCTTACCTGAGGTTATACACGCCTTGCATCCATCGATGGATGTACAGAACACACACACACACACACACACATGCAGAGTGAGGAAAATGAGAGAAGGGGGAAGGCGAGGGAAAATGAGAGGGAGGGAGAGATCGAGAACGAGAGGAGAAAGTGTGAAAACAAACATGCTCCAAATAGGCTTCGCAATTGAGAGAGAAGGAAAGAAAGAGGAAGAGAGAGGGAGAAAGAACGGCGCCCAAGGAAAAACACAAGAAAATAAAAAAGGAAAAAAAGGGGTTGGGGGGGGCTTGAGAAAGCTGGTAGCCACAAAAGGCAGTGACTAAAATAAGACCTGTGTGGCTATTGTCTGTTTCCAGGAGGGCTTTGGCGATAAAAAAAAAAAAACACACTATTTGTCTTTCTCTTGCCTTGCCCTCCTTGAGAGCATAGATACCTGGAGATGTTTTTTTGTTTTTTTTTCCCAACCAAAGATAGAGGAGTGAGTGTGACAGCACAGAACTGAGCATTCACAAAGTAGAGGACCAAGTGTCTTTTGCAGGTTTGTATAATTACACTGGGGGAGTATTTATCCTAAGTAGCTATTATTTTCATGCCTGACAGATTCAGTGCTTCTGCAGCTTCGTGAAGGAAAAAAAAAGGTCAGAAATACTCAAAATCTTTACTGATTGATTGACAACTACAGGCTTCTCAGTTCTGTCCAATCACGCACGCCGCTGTCAGGTCGATTCTTCCCCCGGCTTCGGGTGGGAAAGAAAAGCCGTTGCCAGCGTTTGTTACGGCGGTAACATCTGCGTTTGATTGGCAGGCCGGCCTTTTTTCAGGACAGAAAGAGCCAATCAGTTTAATTAGCCCAATGGTATTTCCAGGTTTTGTATCTACAAGGCTGGGATTTGTGAGTAAGGGTTTAAGTTTCTGGCTTTTGTTTAAGGATTCACTAAGGCCTGCATGTCTCCTCCGCTGCAATGTCAGACAGGAAGTAGATACGCATCAGACAGCCGATGGTGGGAGTTTTGTACAGGTGGAGACAGGTGTTATTTTCCTGCTTATGTGTTGGGGAGGAAAAAAAAGGCAAAAAAAAATTGTCATACGGTTGTCTACAATAAAACTTATCTGGGTTGGCGTTGGTGTGGTTAAAACAAGATGCTTGTCAGACTGCAGCTTCTTTCTAACATATTCTTGAGCTTCTCTATCCAGCAAATTTTTTCCAGTTCCACAACCTACGATCTGACAAGCACTTAACAAACCAAGGTTTGTGGAGTTAGAAAAAAAAAAACAGGGTTGAAACTTTCTTCCTCATACTCTTCTTCATGCTTAAATATAACTATATGTCACATTTTGTATGTACAGTACAGTACAGTGAATAGATTTTTTTTGAGGAGACTCAGACAAGAAAGTGCATGTTGTTATCTCCATTTGTATGATTGTCATACTGTATCTTATTAGGCCTTTAGAAGTGTTCAATCACTACTCTAAGTCAGGGTCTTTACACAGTCAATGATACCCTGATGTTGCCTATATATAAACACTGTCTACTGTACTTTGTATAAGTTGTGTCCGATCACATTTTTTCACAAAAAAAACACATATTGCAAATACAGTTAATTTCAGAAGTCAGACTTGAGACTTTGTCTTAGTTCTGCCTATTAAACCACAAATTGTCATCTTTAGTTTTATAGATAATTTGTTCTTAATCCTTGAAACCTAAGCAAAGTGATAGCCCTACATTCACAACTCTTGTGAAGGATTTGTTTGAGCCTGATAATGTCCCACTTCACTATCAAATTCTGGGTGGTTAAATGGTATAGTGATATCATATTTAACCTTTAAAACATGAATTAACAAGGTACAAAATGACGTTAAAAAGAATATGACAATAATATGCACACCTATCATTATACCAGCCTCAGTCTTAATTACCTAAGCTGTTCTGTTTTCTTTTTTTTTTTTTTAAATGCTTATGTACCTGTAACTGGTAATAAAAAAAATTGCTTTGGAAAATATAAATAAAAATTGGGATTTTCCACTTTCAACAGACAAATGTGAAGACATCCATTCAGTCTTGAATGCACACACATCATTTTACACAATGACACTCCAAAATTTCAACTGTGGATGAAAAATATAATTTTGGATGGAGGTCAACTTTAAGGACACGTTCAGGATTGGCACACAGGAGAAAAAAGAGCTTTGGACAAAAGCTATAATAACATGTTCTGTTTGTCTCTCCATGCAAATTTAATTAAATTGAATATGCAGCGTGTTCATCCGTCCTCTCTCATGCCTGCTGATTGGATTTGTGGAGAAACTTAAGGACACGGGGCAGCACTTTAAACAGCAAATCAAACATGTGACCCTGTTGTGCCCATCCTGCCACATACTACTCTTTACCCATCAGAGCATATTAAAGGGACAACCCTGTGAAAGTGGTGAGTTATTACAACATCTCGGGCCTGACATGCCTGTGACAACCCGAGCTGATGCCAGATAATTGCCCTCGCGCTCGCCACTTAATGAACATAATTACCACGTTGTTCAGTGTTCACCCCGTGATTAATTGTTACAACATTTCTTTGTTGGGTTCCGACAAATTACTCCCTTCGTACCACCGTACCGCCATTTTCACATCAGGCAATCATAAAGTACGCAAGCAGGCACTCATAAAGACAGCCTAGAGCCACTTGAGAGCCATGTTGGGATTATTGGAGGAGGCAGAGGAAGTTAAGGACTCACCAATCAGTCAATTATAATCATTGGGGAAAGGGTTTTTTCTTTTTTCTTTTTTTAAGCTGTCATTCCGGCAGGAGCGGAGAGGAAGGGGATCTTATGAGTGCCACATCTGGGGAGGAAGCATTACACGTCAGTTAGCCTCAGAAAGGCCTTTCTTTCTGATGCACACGTGCACAAATAATATCAAATGGGAGGGTCTAGATAACAGCAAATGCTCCAGTGATCATTGGTGTGCACATATAACCTCTCACAGCTCCATGACACCTGTCAACCTAAACCAAAACATGTCCATACAAATCAAACTGGAGAAGTTCTCATCCAATTCTCGGCTCCTGTTTGGGGGCAATTAGCTTGGGCATATTTCACAGACGACCTAATTGAGAAGCTGTCACCCAGTTAAGCAAGGCTTGTCTTAAGAGCATTTGCTTAATTAGCCATGGCCTAATGCAATAAGGTGCCTATTCCCAATCAGCCATGACAAAGTCTAATTTATGCCAAGGCCAAATGAGCAAGGGGAGAGGGAGAATAGGGGCAGAGGAAGGTTCGCGACCACAGCAAAGTGTGATAGGAAAGAAAATAATTAAAAAGCGCTCAGTTTTGAACAATGAGAAACATCCCACACAAACAAAGTTTTCTGCCCCATTTAAAGAGGAAGATGAGAAGAATGTGCTCGTGGACTGTTGGTCTGGACAAAAAAAAAAACTTTGGGCAAAATTTTACACCATTTTATGAACCAAACAGCAAATTGATTAATTGTTTTAATAATCAATAATTTAGCTGACTATTAAAATAGTCATTAGTTGTAGCTCTAAAGTACAATAAATATCAGATAATTTAACACTGACTTGAGTAATATTCTAATTAGAGCTGCATTGATTAATCGATTAGCTGCCAACATTACTGTATTAGTAATTGTTACCGTTTATCAACTGTGTTGACGATCTATTGATAGATGTGAGTCATTTCTTGAGAAGAAAATGTCCAAATTCTCTGGTCCCAGCTTCTCTTCTCTGATTATTTTCTGGTTCCTTTATTCTTCTATAATAGTAAACTGATGATCTTTAGGTTGTGGACTGTTTGTCTGGACAAAAAAAGATATTCTTACATTTTATGAACCAAACAATAATCTATTAGTTGTTTCTATAATCAACACATTAATAGACTATCAGGATACTCACTATTTGCATTAGCCACATAGTATGTATACACATGCAGTTCCATGTTCAGACACTCTTGGACACGTGTGTACAGTAGACACAACCCACAGCGCTTGTGTGTGATTGATTCAGCCGAGCATCAGATCGCTCACTGTGACAAATAGCCGGCTGACAGCCCAACACAAAAAAAGCCCACACCCTAACACCTAACCTGTGAGGGGGCCGGGGGGGCAGGGAGGGGGCTGACCCAGCAGCAGGCCTCCACAGCTGTCTCCATCATCCCTCCTCTCCTCTTTTCTGGCTCTCCCCCCCTTTGTCCGATTTGCTACTCCCACCCCCCCTCCCACCATTGCTTCCTCCTTCTGTCTTTTCCCTTTTTTCCTCTCTTTCCACCACTTTCTCTTTCCTCTGTAAGGTATCTCGTCCTCCCTCTCCCCCTCTCTCTCCTTTCTCAGGGAGTGATAGATTCCCCCTCAGTTCATTTATCCTGGAAGCAGAGGAGACGGCAGTGTGATGTGATCCATCTCGCCGGCGATGGAGGGAGCGCTGCGTCCCTGATCACAGGCCCTATCAATCTCACTCATAGGGGCCGGATCAGCGCTGCTGTCAGGCAGCAGACACACATGGCCGACGACTTCCTACTGTACCGCGTGCACCAGCTCTCACTGGGGATCTGAGGCTGGAGCCGAGATAGGGCGACACACAGAGGGGGACTGGATGTTCCTGATCTGCCGTCAGCATACACATCCACACTGGCTGTTAGCACAGGTGAAATAAGATCACGCCTGATTTTAATGCGCAGGATTTGCATTTGGAAAGTTCTGTTTTGATAGATGTTATGACCGAATTGTAAAGATTTTTTTCGTGTTGACAGTAAACTTACTTTTATGATTTCGGCCCGCACAAAAGTTATTATTAAATTCATTGATAAGTCAGTCCACTAACCATATTTCTTCAGTTTTTTATCATTGTGAGTTAAATACTGTTGTATTTTGGGTGAGTTAAACATTCAATATGAAGTAACAGCTTCAGCTCTGGGAAAGAAAGGTATATTTTATGGAGAGCTGCTACAATTCGTTGACTAATAGATTAGTTATTAGGATCAGATCATATCATTTTACTGTTTAAATTGTCTTATTGTCTTGAAAAAACAAAGTGTGTTATGCACTTTGAGTAGCATACTATACAAAGTATATAAACAAACATGTGATGCACATATAACGCAGTATTCTTTTTTACTAATAATCTACAAAAATATCTAACATTGACGAAAAGTCGGTGAAATATAACCTTAAGATACTCTAATGTGTTTCTGATAAAAAGGCATAATATACTAATTAATAAACTAAAAAAATAGAGCTGCAACAATTGATCAATGAGTTGCCATTGATTAAGTTAATCACCAACTATTTTGATCGATATTAATGCAAATGTCCAAATTCTCTATTTCCAGCTTCTCTTCCCTGATTATTTTCTGGTTTCTTTATTCTTCTATAATAGTAAGCTGACCATCTTTGGGTTGTGGATTGTTGGTCTGGACAAAAAAAGACATTTTTTTCTTCAGCTTTGGGAAACAGGGATCAACATTTTACATCATTTTCTAAACTAAATACCTACTAAGAGCTGCAACTGTTGGTTTAATAATAAATGTGTTGCTAACTATCACAATTATCAACAACTGATTATTTATTTTGACTAATCTTTAGGAACATTTTCAAAATGTTCTTGGTCCAGCTTCTCAGGTTATTCATCTATAATAGTAAACCAATGATCTTTGGCTTGTGGACTGTTGGACTGGACAAAAAAAGATTTTTTAGGTTGAATCTTCAGCCTTAGGAAACACTAATCAACGTTTTACACCATTTTAAGAACCAAACAACTGATCAATATATGACTGACTGTCAACATAGTCATTAGCTGCAGTCCTAATTTTTATGGAATAAAATTTCCCCCCACTGTCAGTACTAAGTTTATTGAAATGTTTGCACATTTAAAACAATGTTATAATAAGTGTTATACCTGATAAAGTTATATAAAACTCCTGTGAGTGATGGAGCCAAACGCTAAAATGACCAATCTAGGTTACAAATATAATACTTGAAACAACTACGCCATCAACCCTAACCCTAAAAATCTACAAAAATGTAATTTGTTATTTATTTAATATGATGTTACTGGTTTGATTGATCTGAACCCTTCACCCACCATGCAAACAATATCAAGGTCACCACACGTTTTTTCTACAGTAAATGTTATGGTACGATTTTCATACATAGTTTTGTGACTTTTTTTTCCAAATATCGGCAACATGAGGATGACTATTTGAGCAGTCACATTTCATGCCATGTCTGACCATATTTCCAAACACAGATGCCATATGCTGTATCAAAACACATCAAACTCTCCCTGACACTTGAGTACACAAAATCAACCTCGGCCGTGACATAAAACACCCTTTACACACACTCCTCTTAACACACTCTGACACCCCTCAAAAAAACACTTCCCCGCTGACGTGTAACACTCTCATGCACTCATCCACAGACACTTCATAACCTGACATGCATCACCCTGACACCCTGGCACACACACACACACACACACATCCGCGCACATCAAAAAGCAGTGGGCTGTAAAGTGCCTGTCCCCGTCCACCCCGGACAGCGTCAACCAATCAAATTAGGCCTGATCAAAACATGCCATTCAAAGCCGTGGCTGGGACAGGAGAAGAGGAGAGAGGGAGAGAGGCGGGGGATTGGAATGGGGGGGCATTCATGGGAGCACAGCCGACACTCTGACCTTGGGAGCAATTAGCATGACCAGAGAGGGAGAGAGAGATTGTGTGGGGGGGCAGAATAAAAGAGGCGGTAATGCAAAAAAGCAAAAGCACCCCCACCTCACTGGAGCTGCAAATATGGGATGGAGCCCTCTGAGGATCTACCCAGCATAAGGCCCTGTTCTTACAAACCTCCTCCTCAGCAGCCCCTTCTACCCCAACGGATCCCTGATGCCCCCCCCCCCCCCCCCCCCCTGAGGGCCCCCCCGCTTACCCAGAGGAACCCAAGGCCTCATCCCCGTGTCTTCTTCATTCCATTCATTCTTCATTAGATCCTACTTTCATATTTGATTTTGCAGGTCATTAGGTAGCGTGAGGTCGCTGTGTGTTTGAGGTAAAATCATATTCCTGATAAATATATCTGACAGTCAGTTAATCTATTGATTATTGAATCAATTAGTTTCTTATAAATCTTATTTCCATTCTGTATTTGTGACATGGTTTTTGTCCACCTCCTCTATGTGTAGTGACCTTGATATTGTTTGCATGGAGGGTGAAAGGTTTGGATGAAACAAACCAGTAACCTTCCATTATTACATTTTCTTCTAAATCTTATATTGTATACAGTAGTGTTAAAGATAATAGCGGTGTGTTTAAAAACATTAATATTTAAAGTACATTATTCTTTTTTCTGTTACACCATAGGTGTTTGGAAAATAATCTGAATAACCAGCTGGAACCAGAGAATGTTTTTATTTTTTAAAATGGCTCAAAATGATTAATTGAATATCAACATAGTTGGCCATTAATGTAATAGTTGACAACCTATTCAACCTAATCTATTAATCAACACATTGTTGAGCTCTAATTAGTTTTTTCAATTCATACGGTGTAAAATATTAATCAGCATAAACCTGAAATATATCATTTGATATGTATATATGATATGTAAAAGTATATATTTTAAATTGTCCTATATATACTTTTCCTGTGTTTTATGTGATGTTGTGATGTTAATAACAATGTATATTTGATATTCTTTTGCTAATTTCAAATTCCAGAGGAATTAACCAGATTAGGATCAACTATGACATTGAACACTGTTCAATAATTATTCAGCAATGCATCAAAACATCTGACAACGAGTGAGAAATGTTTAATCTAGTATATCTCTAGTATCAATATCTGCTTCTCTCTCGGTCATCAGAGTCCGGTCATTTTCCTTTCTCCACTCCCCGGAGCCGCTCTCCTTTGAACGGCCGTGGCGTTAACATTGGCCAGCTGTGTTAACACAACCATATATTCCTCCAGCGTAGCAGCAGCGCTGCTGACACCCCCCGCCCCCCCCCACCCCCCATCTACCTGGGAATCTAATTTCAATTGACTGCCAGACAGAGGAGGTTTGAGGTTAGAACCATACAGTAAAACGGCTGGGCAGAGACGCCTAGGAAAGGTGCACCGGTTCAAATTGTTTTCTATAAGTCACCTCTACGGGGGATTTGTGTTTATCCCTGGCCATTGATTTGTTGCTGGGGTTCGTTGGGTAGGAGAAAGGAGAGAAGGGGAAGGAAGGTAAACCGGGGAGGGGAAATCTAAGAGAGGTGGAGGCAGGGTCTTCCACATTCCTGTGGATGCCCAGAGTGAGGAAAGAGGTGGAAAACATGTCGGTTAGTGGATGTAACATAAAATTAATTAATACCTGATAAATGTTGATCAGTGTTTTTCAAAGCTGAAGATTCAAGCTAAAACATTTTTTTATTTGTCCAGACCAACAGTCCACAACCCTAAAGATCACCAGTTTACTGTTATAGAAGAATAAAGAAACCAGAAAATAATCAGAGAAGAGAAGCTGGGACCAGAGAAAATGACTGAAATTGATTAATCGATTTTAAAAATAGTCATTATGTTGATAGTCATTATGTCTATTAATGTAATGGTTGATTAGGCAACTAATTAAATCATTGGAAATTAATCAATTAATCAATTTAATTATTATTATATTATTAGGATTATAAACAATATGAAAAAAGAACAAATAATCTGACTATCTATACACATATAGCATGTCTCCATCACGAGGGCACTTTAGCACCCATTTTGCCTCCTGGGGACACTTGCACACGTTTTTCAGTTTTTCAACAAGTGGGCTATGAGGGGGTGAACATGGGTGTACATATATGTTGAAGTAAGTATATGTACAAGAAGAGATAAAATAATGACTTCCAAAATAACAGGAAAAAACATGTAAAAAAAAATATAATGTGCAACATAAGTCAGGGGTGCAAAGAAATGTTTACGCATTTTATGAGAACCCTCTCAATACACACACACACACACACAGACACACATAACAGAATCGTGTTTCATTATGTTATGCTAAATACTTTGGCACCGATCTGATTTGTGGTATTATTTCCTTCTTTTCTTTTTTGTCTATTCTAGTTTTGTCTTCCTGTTACAATAGGATATTCCTAACGGGGGATTTCCGTTTCATTGCATTGTTCCGCCAAGCCCTCGCCATTCTGTTTGGCTGTTGTTTTCCACTCATAAAGCCGCTGTGGCACTTGCCCCATGACTCGCCAGTTTCAGTTTCACTTAGTGGCTTAATTACTGCGTCTTCAATGCGAACGACAAGAGATGAATGGAAAACAAATACAATCAACACACACAGTGTTATTAGGCAGGTTGTCTCCATGTGTGCTCTACAGTTACTGATGGAGAGTCTGGAAAGTGAATGTAAACACGGCTTTGCATATGCAAACAACACAACACGGCGCTGTAATTGGTGAAAGATGATCATAACGCAAATCACTATTAAACTCATAAGAGTATAGCATAATAGTATTTAATAACATAGGAGTTATTTGATACGTGTGCTAAGAAACTATTGGTTAAAATAGTTGTTGCTTGTATACTTCTGTGACTGACAATGTAGTTAAATGACTTGAATTTCACCTTTAACCTTAGATGCAAAAATTCCACATGTGCAAAAAATATATATACACTGCAAATATATGAGCTGAAAATATATGACGTTGGTACAATTAATCCAATATTGAGTAGAATTATCTCAATACAAGTTTTTTTTCTTGATTTCAGTCTATTTAATCTTTATTTTAAGAAATTGTTACTGTTGTTTTCTTAAAACAAGACCAAATTGACCCACATGACAAAAATCACTTGAAAAAAAGCTAAATTATCTGCAAGTGAAATAAGATGATTGTCCTCAATATTGGACTAATTGTATAAAAGATATTTTCACCTGTTAAGATTTCAGTTTTTTGCAGTGTACGTTTATGTAAAATAACCCCAGGAGAGAGTGATGGTTAACTGGACAAACAGAAGTATCTGGTCAGGACTGGTGTGTTTGACATTGAGACATTAAATGTGCACAAACTTGCATTGGTAACTATAGATTTCAAGTTAAGGACAGTAAGTCTTGGCAGTTTTGTGCAAAGACTCTTTCAGTTTTTCAGCCATTTACAGCTGTTTGTTGATGATCGGTTCAGAGCTGATATATAAAATAGTCTAGTTAGAATAATAAATAATAAATTAAAAATAATTTGTGTCTAAAAAGTTTTCATAAATAAAAGTTTAACAATCACACCTAAAAAACATCTTTTTTCTATACAGCTTATTCTGCCTCGTGAAAAATTACAGTCAAGGAATATGCAAGAAATTTTATTTCAAATTTTAATCTTTGGACACAAGATGCTTCACTGCAAAGTCCATACAGTGTGTGTTTCACTGCAGGCACCGAATCTCTACATACATTTTGTGTAAAGTTACAACTTTGTTCCTGTTTTTTTTTTTTTCCCCTTTTGTGTCACAAATCATATTCATATCTATTTCCAATGAGCCTAAACAAACTTTCCTCTAACTATAATCAAGTGTTTTGTTTTTTTTTCTTTTTATGCCAGATCTTAACCACATCATTGTCACACCATAAAACATAATTATTTCATAACAGCAATTTTTTATATTAGAAAATGCTCCTATGGGGCATCCTGCAGTGGTCATGGTACAATCGACCTGCATGGTGCTTTAATTATGATAATGTGTTGATTTATGGATGTGTTTTGGTATATGCTTGATCACTCATGCGTGTTGTGGATTTCATCGAGGGGTTGTGTATTCATTTGTGTTTGTTTGGTTTGGGGAGCGATGCCTCAGCTTGACAGTCATCTTGAGGGGCCTGCTTCGCTATACCCATAAACAAGCCGGGTCCAAATTAGCCGCTCAGAAAGCCTGTGGCCTTGAGTGGTGCTGTCCTACCCCCCAGCTACATTATTGAGCAATGCTAATGATCCGGGGCTCCACTCATTTACTCTCTCTTCAACACCGTTTCATTGGCTCCTCGTATCAGATTCAGCCGAGCTGGCTTGCAGCAAGCGTTATTTTTTTTTTTTTGGATTTCAAGCCCTCCTCCTTCTTCACCAAAAAAAAACCCCACATACCCAGTGGGAGTGGGACTCTTCACTCTGACTCTTGCTGACTGACTCTCTCTCAAGGTTTTGGTAAGCACTGCTGCTCCTCCAGGTTTTAATAAGCAGTGG
Organism: Eupleurogrammus muticus; assembly: GCA_036785175.1. Lineage (NCBI taxonomy): Eukaryota > Metazoa > Chordata > Actinopteri > Scombriformes > Trichiuridae > Eupleurogrammus > Eupleurogrammus muticus. The sequence continues at coordinate 3,652,215 of JAYKQN010000018.1, forward strand.
AGCAGAGGGTGTGTGTGTGTGCATGTGTGTGTGTGTGTACATGCATGGCTGTTTGTATGCGTGCAGGTTTGAACGGTGAGCCGGTAACGAGACACACGCCCCCCTACCACCACCACCGCCGCCCCGTCAACGAACGCTGCAGCACTGTTTACTCTAGCAAATCCTGAACGAGGCCGCGGTGCTCCGAAGAGAGCTTTGCTCCTGTTAATTGGTCATTAAAAGTAGTGGTTTGTGGGCCTCACTAAATCTTTAAACAGGCCATGAAATAATAAAAGGGGAGGTTTGTCACCGCTGTTAGTTCCCCAGAGCAGCCAAGGGAGGGAGAAAGAAAAAAAAAAGAAAGAAGAGCAGGACTCAGCTTTTGATCATTATCTGCGGAATTAGCATGACTGATAATAATTGCTCTGTTCATTTTCAGGCCTTGTAAATACACGGTGGATGTGGGGCTGCACACAGGCAGATGAAAGGAGGTTGTCATTGATGTGCGAGGGGGTAGGAATAGGTGGGCTTGAGGGGAAGATTGTGGCAGTAATCATGAGTCTTGTTAGACATGTGTTCAGACGGCAGATAGCTTGTTGTTTCCCTCACGCCGAACATACAGCGCTGCACATGTTTGACAATGGGTGCTTAGATGTGTGCAGATGCACTGTTGGATTTACCTGAATGTGGAAAGTGAAGAAGGTGTTCAGAGATTAATATGCACACGGACGGCCTCCTTCATATCGATGAAAGGAAGCCTTAAAAAAAAAAAAAATGACACCAGCAGGATGGAGACAACAGGTGTCAGCTCACACACACACACATACATACACACAAACACACACACACACACACACACACACACACATACAAAGACACCATACCATGTATTGTACCCTCCTAAGCCCTATGAGAGTAATGATTCTGTTATACTTGCATGGCTTCTCATATATTGATTCGGACCAGGAGGAGGCCCCTCCCGGAGGGGCCCCATTCCTCGGCTCCCCACACGGATCCTATTGTGCCTGCGTGTGCATGTGTGCAAAATACCAGCAGTTGGTGTCAACAGAGTTGGTGTGTGTGTGTGTGTGTGTGTGTGTGTGTGTGTGTGTGTGTGTGTGTGTGTGTGTGTGTGTGTGTGTGTGTGTGTGTGTGTGTGTGTGGAGGAAGAAGGAAAAGAAGAGGTGTATGGAACTTGGTTCCATCTGACATCTTTGAGAGTAGAGACCAATCTCCCTTCATGCGAACACAAAAACACACACACAAAGGCTTGTAAAGACACATGACACATGAACACATGCACTTGTACACGCACACACACACGCACACACACACACAAAATATGAACAGGCACACCACACTCATTGTTGGGGTATCAGTTCAAGCCGTCAATAATGGCGCAGTGGACTGTGAAGGGACAGGCATGACCCAGACTGCCCATGGTGTGGAGTTTACGTCTGTCTGTGTGTGCGTGTGTGTGTGTGTGTGTAAGGATCCATACAATCATGCAAGCACACACCAGAAGGCACACACACACACACGGATAAAGAGCCTGATCGCTGACCTATATGACCTTTCCCTCCTCGCCACCCCTCTTCTGTCTGTGTTTCGTCCTGTCCTGTGTGTCTACGTGTGTGTGCCTGCATATGTGTGCGTGCGTGCGTGTCCTATAAGGACCCCCTTCTTACCCCTAACCCCCCCCTCTCTTCTTCCCCCTCGTCCACCCAAACCTCCTCCATTGTTTCCTCTCCTCCCCTCCATTGTCTCAGCTGAGAATGGAGGGATGAGCAGCGGATAAAAGGAGGAGAGAAGGATGCTGATGCAGAGAACTGTCTGCTGCAAGGTTCATCATACAGGCTGTGGCAAAATAATGGTTTGCTGATGTGTTCCTTACCAACACTTAAACTCACAAAAGTGAGATTGCAACAGTGGGCAAAATCCATCTGGCGGCAAATTAACTGCATCACTAGTATTCCTGTTTTTTTTTTTAATTGAAAACAAATTCACACTTTATTTAATTAAAAATTAGCATAACTCTTATCGTTTCGTTTAATGCACACAGACCTTGAGTAATTTTCATGTTTTGAGCTGTTCCCTCTCTCCTTTCACAAGTTGTACATTTTCGGTCCTGAATGTGTTGATAAAACAGTCTCAGTTTATTTTCCGTCCAATCATACAAATTTTCTCCCTCCTGTAAGAACTATTATACTGTGTTTTTGAATCTCATCCATCACGCTTAACGCCCCTTTTATTGAAGAACATTGAAAATGCATCTCACTTAAAGCTAACAAAGCCTAAATTTGTCTTATTGGTACTTTGATTGCTGTATTTTAAGTGAAACGAAAACAGGCAGGTAAAACATGATTCTACCACAGAAGGTACATTTGACCTATGAAGTATTTTTTTTTTTAAATGGGCCGGTAAATTCACATGTTGACAAACTAGGTTTTGGCTGCCATCTTCAGGCTGCCCTGAGTATTACCCTCCCAACACATACTGTAGATATGATTTACAAGCCCTACAGCTACACATGGTGATTGTTCCTTCATGAAAATTAGACATCCCACCCCTAATCTCTTCTAATTTCATTCAAGGATTTGTAGAAGTCATAACCCTAAGACTTACACATAATCATCAAAGTGTCACGTGTGTTTGCTTAAATGCACATCATCAGTGAGAATTTTTTTTTTTACAGATTCATGTACATCTTAATCATTTTTTCCTCAAAAGCATGAATGGTTTATATCCGATGAAATGAAGAGTCACCATATTAAAATATGGCAAGCTGAAGGCAAAATAATCACAGAGGTTTAAAGCACCAGAGATATTCAGAGAAATAATGACTCTATTCCCAGGTACTGCACCTTTCAAACCTGCCAAGTTTACTATAGAAACAGCTAAGGACATATTTATGTACAAATCTATGTGCAGCATTAGGTACAGTGAAGAGATGCGTGTTCCAAATCATGCTCTCAACCCTCAGGGAGTTGTGGTATTAAATAAGACCTACCTTTGGAGCATTAGCGGAATTCAATATGTGCAATGTAATTATTCTGCTCAATAAGCCACTGGAGGAGGATATTCCATTTACTACACGCTCTAAAGCAGATAGATTCAGGTGCTGTTTTATGTTCACACAATGTATGCCAACAAGCCACTGGTTAAAGGGGAAAAAATTACACATACATTTTTAAACGGGTTTGCCGGTAATGTGTGATTAAGATGGAAGAGCGTTTGCATGTTTTCTTTTGGTGAAGATGGAAGAAATATTATGTTGAAATAACCATAATAAAGTATATATGTGTTACATGGGAAAATCCACAACTGCAATTGGCAAAAAAAAATTCTGATGCTAGATTTACTGGTTTTGGTTAAATTGGTTGGACAAATAGTGGAGACTACTAAGAAATTTCTATAACATATAATCAAATGAAAAAAAAATATGAGGCAGATGAATCAATAAGAAAATATCCTTCAGATGCAGACCTTAATGAGCCATAACACGCGGGTTTATCAGCACAGCGACAACACGGTGAACAGAAAACACATCAGTGGGGATCAAAGCGAATCCAAGTTATTTTCTACTGCAACATAAAGCAGCTTTAATAGGCAATAACAATAAATGCTGCGGCCTATCCACAGCATCACCCATCCAAAAACATGAAGAGCTCAAGTTTGAAAAAGGGAGGGGAGGGGTGTGTGTGTGTGTGTGTGTTGGGGGGGGGGGTTCATGCGTTTCATGCTGTCCCAGTTGCCTAAAGTGATTCTCTCAATAATGTATTAGAGCACTTGTTTATTATTTACTGTTTACACAGCTCAACTCATGCTGCTTTTGTGGAGTGACACTCTCACACGTTGCCGTCTGCGCGGCGCCAAGGAAAAAAAAACAAAACATAAAAAACACAAGGCAACGCAACGGCGGGTAGCTGCCAAGCGGCCGGCGCCACGCTCGGCCGACGCAAAGCCACTGGACTGAGAAATAAAAGACATTTCGGTTCATGGGAGCCGTGGTACACGCATCCCAAGTTTGTCAGGAAAAAACACACACACATGTACAGAGGGGGGTGGAGAAGGGAGGGGGGCACTGAGGTGGTGCTAATATTAATATTTATGCAGAAAACCAACTGGCCACCACCCCACTCACCTGTTTCTTCATTCTGATTTGATTTTAAAATAAGAAAAGAGGTTCAGGTGCCAAACGCTCATGCAGAAATGCTGTGATTGAAACCGCTTCACAGGATGAATCACAGAAACAAAAGTACGGCACAAATCTGGGATCTTTTCTGGACATATCGGCATGAAGAGCCTGAGGCATGAAGACTGAAAACCCTGCTTTGAAACGGCTGTTTCCAACAATCCATTCTGTTGTTATTCTTTCCAGATATGTCAATTCTAATATGTCCCTTTGCACAAAGGTTATTTCTTTTGTTTGTTTCTAGTGCAGATCTACTGTTACTGCTACATGCAACATAAGAAATGTCTCACTGTTTCTATTTTGTAATCTCACAGATCAGGTATAAAAGAAATAAAAACTTGAATTACACAAAAAATAAAAGGGTCCAGGTCACAGAAGGCTGTGAAAAGGAAGTTTGACCCAAGACTTAGAAATACCATTTTCTAAAGCCACAAAACAAAAGAAATACTTTATTTTGACAAAATGATTTTGAATTATTTATTTCCTTGCTCAGGCATGATGTTTTTTTAGCCCAAAGAAATAAAAAACATGATTTTGAGGCCTTGTGATGGAGCTAAATGGTATTAAACACAGGATTGAAACTTGTTTTCTGAAGTTCTTCTAAACCTGCAAAGAAATATTCTCAATTATCTATTTTTCATCTACAACCTGACACCTGCAAATATATATAAATGAATACATCCTACATTGATAGGAGCGAAAAACATGAGGAATGGGCCTTTATGATTCAAGCCTGCTAAATTCTTCAATGATTACCTGCCTCTTAGAATAAATAAGCTTTTTGATGTTAAATATAAAATAATAATGATCCTCTAATTATCCTCTTGTACATGCAATTCTGCATCTGCACATGTGAAGTGTTTGTTGGGGGAGGAAAATATGAGTCTGTTAATTACAAATAATAAAAAAAAGTCTATCTCTGGTCAAAACCAGACAATAACTACATCCTCTAGTGTAGACATTAAAGTCAATCAGCTCCCAGGCCAATTTCTTAAAAAGAAAAAAAACCTAGGTAGACACTTGTGCAAACATACATACGCAAGCCAACAGACACTTACTGTACTCCCCCAAAAAAACAACAACAACACACACACACGCATTCAGCATTTTCAAAGTCATAAAACGAGGGGACTTCAAATGCAGCTATTTGTTTGGGGCCTGTTGTCGTGGGAATAGGCAGCGCGACTGTGCCGGTTCATTAGAATTCCTTTCAAGTTGTGGAGTACGGCCTCCCTGTGTTCCTCTTCCCATATTCCCTGACCCCGACGCATCTCCACGGGGCTGAGGTAGGGCGGGGCGCAGGGAGGGGAGGGGGAGGTAAGGGTTCGAAGTAAAGCACAGTATGTTACACCGGAAACACACACACACACACAGACTGTGTCATAAACCCACACCGGAAAGAGCACTTGAACTGGATGTGAAGTCAAAAGAACTCACACAGAGTGGGGGAAACACACTTGCCGCTGTAGCAGACACACACATACACACACGTGCACGGTAGGTTTAATGCAGATAAACAAGCACACACGCACTCTCCTCCCCATCGGTGTCACCTCGCTGCATCACCCTCTCAGGGATGCAGGGGGGAGGTTCGCCTCGGCTCAGCTCAGCTCAACGCTCGGTCACAGGAGACACTTGCGATGTTGTGTTTTTGCCACCAGAGACGGTGGCGGCGGGGAAACTGTTTGTGTAACACACCTGGATCTTTTTTTTTTCTTTCCAGCACGCCAGCAGCGGCTCTGCTGTAAGAGCAGCTCAACATTGCCTCAAAAAGTCCTGGAAATTAGGCAAGAATTTCTGCGATGTCGACATCAGACGATGATTGAAAATGACTAGATTACCAGCATGTGTGCAAACTGACATCTAGCTGGTATATAGGAGCCTACTGAAGGCTGATAGTCTACTAACCTTTTGATTATTAATTGGTTTGGATTGGTTCATAAAATGGCGTGAAATGTCAATAATTTTCCCAAAGACCCTGGTTAAAAGTGCTTTACTTGGGTAAAAGTAGAAATACAGATGCAAGCTTTGAATTTACATTGTTCCTTAAGTAAAAGTACATTATGCAAAACCAACGTATTATCCAAAAAATATAGCCAAAACATCATTATGCATGATGTGATATTATTATATAGGACTACAACATATGACTTTTGAATAGTCGATTAATCTATTGATTATTGAAACTATTAATCAGTAGCCGTTTGGTTTCTAAAATGGTGTAAAATGTATATCAGTGAACCAGAGAATTTAGACATTTTCTTCTTAAAAAGACATAGCGATTAATCAAAATATTTGTTGATTAATGTAATAATTGGCAACTAACTGATTACTCATTGCGACTCTATATATATATATATATATATATATATATATATATATATATATATATAATTTATTATAAGAAACACATTAGAGCATTTTAATGTTGTATTTCAACCATAATTAGCTGAAACAAGCCAATTATATATACTTTGGGTAGATAAGTAGTAAATATAAATTAATTAAATGTGTATCACATGTTAGTTTATAATACAAACAAATATAGATGACTAGAGAAACAAGAAACGATTTAGATTTACGAAGCTGGAACCAGAGAATTTAGACATTTTCTTCTTAAAAATGACTCAGGTCAACTAATCGATAATCAAAATAGTTATCTCGTAATGTGACGGTTGGTAACTACTTGATAAATCAACTAATCATTGCAGCTCTAGTTTCTAATTGAACCAGAAAGATCATAATGATATCATGACACACATCAATGTATGCAACATGATGGGCCTTCATGATTCTAGTCCGCTAAATGTTATGTGAAAATGGGAATCACACATTTTCCTCCAAGATGTTGATGAGACATTTCTCTCTAAGATGCAGAATGATTAAACTTAAGGGAATCAGTTGTTTTGCTCTGAATTAAACAGTCAATACTGTAGACTTTCATATATGAACTTTATTTTTGGCTAAGATACATAAATAAACTATAACATATAGTGTGGTAGAATTATTATACAGCAAGATGAGTCAGCATTTTGACTCCAATAATTAATGGCTTACCACCCTATTAGGAAATTTCCCTCTGTTGGTTAATTTCTTTCCAGCGTTGTCCAGTTTTCAGAGTGAAATTGGTGTGAACTGCGGCCTGCATTGTTTTTTTCTCCTCAGAGTTTGAGTGAGGTCACTTTGGCAGGCTGGGCTCCCGGACGAGACCCCAGCGGGCGCCAGACTGCAGGGAGAGGGACGCGGAGCTGCTGCCCGTCACAGCCCACTGGCTGCCTGACGGGCCCCGCGGCCTGCCAGACTGACACCACCCCCGGCCGGGCAGGAGGCGGAGAGGGGGCCGGGGAGGGGGGGGGGGGGGCGGAGGTGGAGGTTGGCATAGGGGACAATCAGCATCCAATGCATTTATCTATTTCATATACTCAGGTAGAGGCAGAGAGGCACGAGGGAGAAAAGTGGAGCGCCACTACAAACACTGTCTAGGTTATTTCAGGTGACGCAAAGAGAAATGTACATCAGGCTGCAATAGGATTGCACTTAAGTCCAAAAAATATCTGGCGGATATAAAACAGAAACTATTCTGATAGTCGATTAATCTATAGATTATTGAAACAATTGGTAGTTTGGTTTATAAAATGGTGTGTCATACAGTGTTTACAAAAGCTGAAGATTCAACCTAAAAATATTTTTTTTGTCTGGACCAACAGTCCACAATCCAAAGATCATCAGTTTACTATTATAGAAGAATAAAGAAAACAGAAAATAATCAGTGAAGATACGCTGAAACCAGAGAATGTTCTTCTTGACTCAATCAATTCATCATTCATTCACATATTGTATTTTTATTCCACTACATTCACCTAACAGCTAATGAGTAAAATTATTTAGAATAATAATCAGCTAACTGTTGGAGGTCTAGTTAGTTGTTTGATTAGACTATATTTATTGTACTTTAGATCTGCAAATAATGAATATTTTAAACGAATCTATTGATTATTGAAATGGTAAATTAACTTGTTGCTTCATAAAATCTGTAAAATGTCGCTCAGTATAAAACTATAGATTCATCCTCAAACGTTTTTTCTCCATAACCCAAAGATCATCGTTTTTTCTTTTATATCTGAATACAGAAACCAGAAAATAATCAGAGAAGAGAAGCTTCGAAGAGAGAAGAGAGAAGAGAACTAATCGATTGAATGATTATTCATCACAGTACTATTATATAGTATATTATATTACTTAGTATCAGTAATAAGCACATTTTGGAATTATAATAATGTATTTCATCAACTTGGAGCCAATTTTAGATTCTTGAGTTGTGTGTCCCAGCGTTAGTAAAAATGACTGCATTATAATTGTATCATATAGCAACACAAAGTGCATAACAATTATTCGACTAATCGTTGCAGCTCTAGTTTCCAATAAAAGACAAGACACTAATTACTCAGTATATAATGGATAGATATAAGCAGTACAAGCAGCACTTGGCTGCAATAGGATTGTAGTTAAGTCAGAAAAATATCTGGGTGATAGTAAAAAAAGTCCTTTATTATCAGAGACAGAAGCAGAATAATAATATAGAGGGGAAAATAATAAAGGGAAAAAGAAGTTGTGTGTGTCCCAGCGTGAGTCTGAGGCTGGTGTGGAGGAGGGAGGAGGTCAACACTCACAGGGGCTGTCAGGCGTGTCCGAGCATGAGCCAAGTACTTCTACTACGTTCACGCACACACACACAGACTATAACACACACACACACACACTTACCTGCGTCCTCCCTCCCTGACACAAACATACACTCATTACAGTTACATTACAGTAATGGTCATGGTAGCAGCCACTCAAACTTTTACCTCACATTCTAAAGTTTACACAAAGTCATATTCTCTTTTAACCCTTTTCAACATCTTTCCTTTTACTTTTTAGGTAAAATGTGTATGAAAACACAGAATAGTGTGTTTAAGGCTGCTCCCTAATAATAGATATTGATCAATTGGTCAAATTCATTCAGAAGCTGCCTCCTGTCAAAATTAGGTCAAAATCTAGTATATGGCTGAGAGGAGGACATTTAATTTGAAAATGACAAACAGGAAGTGTCTATGAACTAATATTCCACTAAGAAAATATTAAATTTGGTTATTATTTGTTAATAATCTGTATATAATTCTTATTATTATATTATTTGTTCATTTTTATACTCTACTTCTACTGCTTCTGCATTATATTTGAATCCTTCACACAAAAATTAGGAAAGAAAATGTAAATAAATCACTAAATGCTAGAACCAACAACTATAAGAGAATCTGGATGCAGCCCTTATGGTGCTATGTATGGATATAATATTTTCCACTTCCAGGGACACTTTTTTATTCAGATGAAGAAGTTCTTATCCTTTGACATTGAGCCAGTTTATACAGCTTTGGATATACAGCAGCTTTATTGCTGCAGGACAGGATGTGACATACAGGGAACATATACAGCACATAACGTCTAAATACTTATCTCTGAGACATTCAAATTCCAAACACACTTTTGGTGAACACTTTTGCAGGTTATAAACACACCCTGAAAACCAGCAGATACCACTTATAAAGCAGCAGCAGGCAGTGGATTGAGTCTCTTCAAAAGGGCGGTCCGTGGCGCACTGTAACTTTCGCAATTAAATAGTAAATGGATCAATGTTTGTATATGTTTGTGTGTGCATGTGTGGGTTGGGGGGGCCTCAGGGGCCCGTCCTAATGAGCTATCTGTGTGCATTTCTAACAAGAGCTCGGTGCAGCGCCCACGGCGCTGTCATCCCGGGCCGAGGCTGACCTTGCTCGGCTGCTAGGCTGTGTCGTTTGCTATATTTATGGCACCACCAGCACCTTGCTGTGTATTTCTGCGTGTGTGTATATTCACCAGTGTGAGCATTCCAGGAGGGCGGGGAGTGCAGGGGGGCTCACTCAGGAAGCAAATACTGTGTATATCAGCATAATGAATCAAGTGGCAGAGTGAAAGAGAAAGAGAAAGAGAGAGAGAGAGGAGGGGGGGTGAGGGCGGGAAGGAGGAAGGGATGGAGAAAGCCATTTTCCCTCTGCTGTTTTCTCCCCTCCCAGCAACCAACCCCTGTGGTGACTATCGCCTCTATTCTGCATTCGCCTTTTCAACCTCTCCTTCCCTTCTTCTTTTTTTTCTTCTTCTTCAAAATAGCCACTCCCTCCTTTTGGGTACAGAAGTGTTTTGTAGGAATGCAAGTTGGACAACTCAGTATATTTCTGTTTTTTAAATAATTTCAGTTTAATTCTTTTCCTGTTCTAAATATATTGTTTCCAACATATATTATATGTACAATATTACATATTGTTCACATAATCTATTGCAAGCCTGGATGAGGGATCTTCCTCTCTTTCTCTTCCTTTTTCTCCCCTGTAAAAATAAAGAGTTTTTCCTTGTATGTTGTAAGGGTCTAAGGACAGGATACATTGTGTTCCTGTTGTACAAACTGTGAAACCCATAGAGGCAATTCTGTTATTTGTGCTTTTGAGCTATATAGATGAAATTGATATGACTTTTTTTTATTTTTTATGACTCTTGCTTGCGCGTTTATGCTCCAGACACAAGTCGCCAAGTATTTACCGACTATTTACACAACACACACACGCACACGCATGCACACACTGCAAAATCGTGTTGCATGCATGAAGCTGAATCACCGATGGAATAATAATAATGCAATGTGCAATGGAATCAACTGGACCCCCTGTCTGTTCATGCAGCAGGCAGTTGTGCACACGCACGCACGCACACACACTAACATACACACACACACACACACACACATATGCTTAGATACATACACGGCCTCAATATGCAAAGCTCCCCTGTGCTGGGTTAAGGGAGAGGGGCGTGCTGCTGTGAATACTCATCTGAGCCTGGCAAAGGGAGCTATGTGTATCCCCCCATAACCTCAGGGTGGGGGGGGCTCTATTTGCCTGAGACACACTCACACACACACACACACACACACACACAAGCAGAAATTCAGAAATAACGCATTTGCACGCCAACACACACACACATGCAGGCGATAAGCAAAAGGAGCACTACAGGGGAGGGGGGTGCTGGGTGGGTGGGGGTGGGGGTGCTGTGACCAAAAGTAAAGTTTTAATTCGGTCCTCGGGGACACTGCTTACTCATCCAACTCCCCCAAGGACCGACTCCCTCTGAAATCTATTTAAATCACATCTCTCCTCCGCCTTTTATTACATTTCTCATATCCCCCATCACAAAGTGACAAATCACCACACACTTTCAGAACCAACATCACTTTCTCTCCATTTTGGGGGACAAATAGATTTTAGTAGGGGGGGGGGGGGGGGGGGGTTACTTTTAAAGTGATTAGAGAAACTCACTTCCTGATGTTTTTTCCATTATTTTCAATGAGCTTTACTATACATCAGTTCTGATGGAAACATTACTTAACAGAAACACCTGGAGCTATTTTGAAGAGGAAGGATAACTTATCTGACCTCCATTACTATAGCCACACACACCCAAACACACACACACACACAGATGTAAATCATATACACTTATACTCACCACTGCTGTTATAAAAGCTCACACACACACACACACACACACACACACACACACACACAAACGTCCAGTAAAGTGACTAGAGAAACTTACTTCCTGCTGGTTTTTCCATTATTTTACTAAACGCCAATTGTCATGGACACAACAGAAACACACAGGTGAATTATTTTAAAGAAGAAGGATTACTTTTCTGAGGAAGTAACCCCCCCCCCACACACACACACACACACACACAAACACACTGTAAAAAACTAAATCTGGCACTGGCAAAAAATTTGAAAGTGTTTAAGTCTAAACAAAATCAGATCGGCCCAATCAGCAGTAAAGATGAAACAGACTATCTGCCAGTGGATTAAGATAATTCAACTCAATATTGGTCTGATTGTACCAAAAACAAGATGTTTTGGTTGTTGCAGTGCAGGCGACATCATATACAGTTGTACACACCACACACACACACGCACACACACACACTCTTAGGCCCTCTCTCAGATAAACATCAAATGCTAAACTCATCGCACACCGCTTTTCAGAACATGGAAACACACACAAGCATTAGAACACACTGGAACACTCAGGTCCTACACTTCTTGCTGGTGTTCTCCCCTCTATTCTCAATAAAGCAGGTGATGAGAGAATCTGGGGCTAATTAGTTTATGCAGACGTATGGAGCTGGTGGGACAGGCAGCATTGTTATTATTTCTCTGCCAGCAGCTCACCGCCAACACACACTCACACACACATAAACACACACACACACAACAGCAGTGACACTTGCAACGCTGCCTGCCGCATCCTCAACCACACTCATTGAAGACGGTCAGGTGGGGGGTGAGGGGGTGGGGGGTATGAGGAAGAGGGTGTCAGGATGAGGAGAGTCACTGTGCGAGCGTAAGAAGAGAGGGAGAGAAGCGCCACTTGATATATTCGTAATGTTCCTTAATATTTTCATTTTGATGTAATTTGTGGCCCCGGTTTTTTAAATATCCGCTCTGTAATAATGTTTAATTTCAAGGGTCAGTCTGCCAAGGAGTATATTAAAGCTGATAAAACTCATTTTCCACAGGCCCAATATCGCGCCCAGATCAGGTTAGGAGGCCAGCCTCCCTGAATATTTCATCTTTTATCATGCCGATAATGGGAAGATGACAGAGGCGCATTATTACAATGAGAGAATTGCTCATTTTTCCAGACGGGGAGGGCGGCCCCGGCTGCCTGGCTGCCTGCTTCCCTCTGACTGCCTGCCTCAATGACTGGCTGCGGCTGCCGAAAGCCGAGGGCTCCGCAGAGTGTTTGTCGCAATAAAAGCAATTCTTCCCCGAGAGAGAGGAGGTGACGAGAGAGAGGAGGAGGAGGACAACGAGGAGGGAGGGAATGGAGAGGGAGGTGAGAAAGAAAGTGGGAGAGCAACTTTCTTCAACCACCTCACTTATTTGATTGCGATGAATAATAAATGTGTGGGTTTGCAGTACAGTGCATGTGTGCATGTGGGTGTGGGGGGAAGCAATAGCAGAGTGTGTGTGTGTAGCAGGGTAAGGGGCTAGGTGATAATCACAGATTTGAAGAGGGTCCCCATTCCGAATTAACCTATTTAATTGAGCCATTAGGAAAGAACAAAGCTATGGTTGGGGGTGTTCGGGGGTTTGAAGGGGTTCATGGGAATGGAACCTGCCTCCGCACGCAAATGACTAACTGGACCACACTGGTGCCACAGCGGCTTAATAAATGGACCCAATCAAGACTGTACTGGGGACCACCTGTGTCCCACACAGGTCAGAACCATTAGACCCACATTAGAGGACTGTGATGGACGCAGGCGCGACTCCAGCCACCCCAGTAATGAGGATAATAAGAGGACCATAATGGCATATTTATGGGGGCCGGAGCTATAAAAAGAAGACAGCGGCTGCAGCGTTTTTGGTTTATTCAGAATGGAAGAGGAGGAATGAGGGGACTCAGAGTCAGAGCCACGTGGCTGTTTGAGTCCGTTTGGCTTTAAGTGACTGTAGATCACATTTTCAATTACACCACTTAATCCTTCAACTACCATTCTATCAAAATACCGGTAGTTGTTTTTTGGGCCATAATCAGAATAAATTTTCTGGAGAACTAACTATGAAGAATTCTAGTGGCTGCTCTGTGTGAGAGATTTGTCACAGGTGGGACTTTCTTGCCATTTAATATGTTAATCTGTAATCTTGCATTTCATTTGACTATTCTAGTACAGGCAGAACATTAAAAGATGGTTCTTCTCTTCAGTCTCCCTTAAAAAAACAAGCCTGTTCCCCAGTTGTGTGAAAAGAGCAATGAAATATCTACCAAATAAAGCTGAAGTGTCATTTTAAGGTAGTTTACATACTCACCTCCTCTTTGCTTGTTGGTCACCCACCAACTTTTCTCCATGGGTCTGGGCTAATACAAATATATGTTCAACAACACACAAAGCTGATTTTTGTCTTCATTCAATTACTTCAAGTATGGGCAGCCATATGTCCAAGATGGGTATTGCATATGTTTGCTGTTATATTGGTAGGTCTCATCTTAAGGGCTGCAACTATGATGCTTATGGTTAATCTGTAATTTTTTTTTTAATTTAACAAATTAATAGTTTTATCACATGATTTTTGTTTGTCATTTTATTGATCTTATTTGCACCAGATGGAAATATTTAAAACAGGACATTTGCTGATTTGAGAGCAGATTTTGGATTGTTGTCGGGCCTTTTATATTTCTGAAGCTGCACTTTTTTTTCTGTTTTCCTAACCCAGAGTTTGTTTTCGTCAACTATTTTACATATGTATGTGCCTCCTTCAGATTGTGATAACTGCTGTTGTATGTAGCCCATGTATAGCATGTTTCTTGTTGATAAATAGGACATTTGAAATCAGTTCTTGACTTAAGTTTTCATCTTCATTAGAGTTATAGCATTTATTCTTCCACCTGTATGACCAATTTCTGGATGATGCTTGAAAATGTTGTTGTTATGCACTGAATCGCAAAATCTGCCAGAAAAGTCACGGTTATTTGTTTTTTGTTTTTATCATTCAGCTCTAATTGAAGTGTTTGCAGTCCACATTTACTGCTCACAACACCCACAAGTCCAGGATGTGTATTGCTTCAGTTTGGTATTATATTGGTCAATACCATCTTTAGACTTGCAACTAATGATAACAGTATGTTAATGACTAATCTGTAAATACCTTTTTTTTGTTTTCTATTGACCAATATTGGCATTATTTGCACCAAACTGAAACTAACACAAATCAATCATGAAATGGATGCTTTAAGTAACATAAAAAGTGTGTGTATTCATGCCTACATGTATGAAAGAAAATCAATTCTACATTAAGTTTCCTGTGACTTTAAAACAGATTGTTTGCTGATTTGAGGGCAGATTTAGAATTGCTCGTGTCAGGCCTTTTATATATTTCCATCGTCCTGCTGTTAAAAGGACACTGGCAGGTGTAGGAAGGCTAATGCACTTTGGGATCAATGAATTATGCATTATGTTGAACTTAAGTAACACGAGTCATTCAGATAATGATGTTCTGGCAAATGAATGGTTGCCTGTTGCTTCATGGCGTCAAGTTCAAAGACAGAATGGGGCGAGGGGGAGATTTGGCAACGGTGGCCAGGATAAAACAACATCTTTACAATTTAACAGCATGTCAGTGATGATAAAAATGAGTGTGACGAAGCCCTCCAAGAAAACACGACCCGCAACACAACTCAACGCCGTCCTCAGCCACCATCCAAAAAGGTGCCAGACACTTTGGATGCTTCCCTGCGGAGAGGAAAAGGAAGTGGTGAGTAGCGCAAAGGGCAACGGAGGTCACTGCTGACCAGCGTGACTGCCAACAACCCCAGGGAAGGGAGGAATGGAGTCAAAGTGTCTGGACCCCTGTCCCAATAAAAAAAAATAAATAAATAAATACATTTAAGAAAAAAATCTGTCACAGCAGCAGGAAGGATATGGGCGGGGTGGGTGAGAGGTGGCGGGTTGGGCCGGGTGGGGGTTAGGGAGTGGGGGGGGGCTGATGGTGGGTACCAGACTGGGGCACCTCGGGGGACTTTTTGGGGAGGAAGAGCCATGCACCATGTCTCCTGCTACCAACCGTTGCTCCCTCATTTGATTGTGAATCCATGAATAATGCATGGCTGATGGGACTGAAGGGGGGGGGGGGGACCTCAACCTTAAAGGGGCCCTGCCACAGTGGGAGTCATTACCGATGAACAACCACACTGATGAGGAGAGAGAGATAGAGAGAGATAGAGAGGTGGAGGGGAAGGAGAGAGACGGGGAACGCGTCGAGGAGGAAAACAAACACGGTATAAAAAAAGAAAGGATGCCCATGAAACCAGGCTTTACAAACATCTCAAGCACGCCGCTTTTATTGAGTGTTTTTTTCCTTCCCCTGTTTTTCATCATTCTGTAGATGTTTTGTTGTTGTTTTCATCTGTTCATTCATCTGTTCATAATTCGATTCAGGGGGAAAAATACTCAATGTCCTTTTTTTCCCGCTGTTTGTTTATATTTGTCACGGAGGATCTTTGTAATAAGATGTTTCTGTGGCGAGTGGGATACTTTGAATACTGCGGTGCCGCCGACTTCGCTGCTCCCACTGGACAACAGGAACCAGGGATATTAATTACATACCAGTGATTGAGTGAACAGCTTTAAGAATTTGATGGAATCACCATACGTCTGGGACATGGGCCACATGAACAACTGTGAACAGAGCTAAACGTTTATTACTTTTTATGACATGAGCCTGTCACCTGAAATCCCTCATGTAAATACTTCACTGTGGCTGCTTCGTTTTTTCAGTTATTTCTTGCTCATTCAATTTTCCAGACTTTGCTAACTGGAATTTCCACACCTACTTAACCCTTGACTACGCAGATATCACAATTTAAAGCATCACACAACTCTGTGATCTATTATTTTGCAGTAAGGCTTAGAATGTGAACATTAAGAACATTCAGAGTATATTGTGATGCCCACCCAACATTGTTGTCCTTTACCTATTAAATATACACGCTATCATGGAATGAAAAGTCTACATTTTGATCTCCGTTGTGATTGCTGTTTACACACAGGGTAAATTTGATCCAATACCTTGTTAGTTGAAACACAAATAAAAAGCCAAATGCACCTGCTGCAAAACACCATGCACACATCAAGGCTCTGCAGATACATAGTTAAAATCTAGATGAAAAAAGACACCATTCAAAGTTAACACTGAAAAGGAAGTGAAAACTAGCAAGGCTACAACAGTGTGCTGACGACTGTAAAACATCATTACAGATTATACGAAGATAAAGTTGGTATTGTGACAAGAAATCATCTGCAGCTTTGTGACTGTGCATTGATAATGCTTATATATAAATAAATATCTGTAAGTTACAGACTTAAAAGTTCAAGCCTGAAAACTATTTTAGGAGTAGATACAGTCCTCTCTTAGCATCTCTAGATACCAGTTATCACCACCAGATGAATTTAAACCATGAAGGTCCATTCAAGCAATGTTACCAAACAAGTTAGTTGAGTTATTTTGCTACCAACCAGACAGAAAAACGTAACCTAAAACATAACCTCCCTAAGAGAGGTAATTTCTGTCTAGCATTTTTCAATTCACTGTTACACTGTCTGATTAACAAGTTCACGTGTTGGTCATTTCAGGCCACAGCAATTGAAGTTCTCAAAATCACAGACTTCAGGTTCCCTTTAGGAGTTGGTAGAAACTGATAAGAAACTGTTTGCTGACAGCTTCACTGCATATACTTAGAAGTTAAGGACATATAAAACATTCCCTGAGAACTTGCCTGGGCCATTTTTCAAAACCAACAATCAATAAATTTATGTGAATGAAAAAATATCTGTATTATCTATAATGGAAAAAAGCTAGATGCAACCCTGCAATACATATATACATAGAGGCATTGTTTGTACTGTACTATAGTAGACATATTTGTTATTATATTTGGGGGTTTTAAAGACAAATTAATTTAAGTCCTGGTTGTGTATCACTGTATTTACAAGTTGGAGTATACGTTGGTTCAGTAGGACTGTGTGAATAGAGGACTAAATGTTAAATTTAACAGGTCAAGATGACTGGTGACTTGGCGTTAATCTGAAATATGTGAGTATCTGATATTTTGCATTAACTTTCACATTTTTCTAATCCTAACCCCCGACCCCCTGTGAGGATGAGTTCCTCGCCTCAAACTGAAACAACACCAATGTACACATAATTAATTAATTGAGCCATATACAAACACAGATACATAGACTTGCATTCATACATAGATATCCGTGTGCCAGATCACACTCAAACTAGTGGCAAAAAATAAAGGATAAAAAATAAATAAGAGAGAGAGAGAGAGAGAGAGCGAGAGAGAGACTCATACTAACAAATCCATAGAAATACAATTGGTTTCCACATATGCACGTCAGTAGAGCAGGAGGTGGGTGGGAGAGGGAAATGAGCAGTGTTGCTGCTGCTAGTAATGTGTGTGTGTGTTATGCGTGTGTCTATGCAGGTGTGTATGTCACAGTGTGTGTGTGTGTGTGTGTGTGTGTGTGTGTGTGTGTGCGTGTGCGTGCTCCAGAGCCGTTCCTGCGGCAGCGGCTAAGGCACTGTAGCAGGACTAGGTGTTATCACTCATTTTGATTCCGTATTACAGCATGACGGATGGGCCCCCGCGGGCCGGTGAGCGTCGCCGCGCGCTTATTACCGCAGCTCTTAAGTGGGAGTTGATTTAGCTTAAATAGGTTGTTTCATAAGGAGAAGACACCGGCGCTGTCGCCACCGCTCTGCTCCTCGCTACAGCAAACTGCCACTCTAATTGAATAATGCCTCCTCTACATACCTATTAGGGTGCTTAGGTACATAGTGTGCCCCAATAATTGCTTATACAACCTGGCTAATTTGGCCTTCACCTCCTGCACACACACACACACACACACACATACACACACACATACACACACTAAACCCACCTCTCCCCAATGTGCTACAATAGATATAATCCACAGTATGTAGGTTACTGTTTTTGCAGCATTCAGTGTTTGGAGATCATCACTATTGCTCCGGCATATTAGCAAAAAACAAAACGTTGATTCATAAATCCGGGATTTGATGCTGCATGTCTAATTGGATACTGGCTCATTGGATTCTTAACCACCTAAGCCTCAGGCCTGTTTTTCCTGCTCCAGTTTTCCTGCTCAAAATGAGCCCACAATAAACATGGAATATCTCTGCAAATGCGAAAGTTATGTACTACGAAAACCTGGTATCAAAAGAAAATTATGTGAGGTGACTACAGAAATGTCAGAAAAAATTCATGTTGCTGTGACAGAGCAAAAGAAGCTAAAACATTGGGAAAAATAGTAAAACCTTGTGTTTTACTACAAATACTTTAGTGCTGAGGTTTAAGATACTGTAATAAGACAAATGAAGCTAGAATATTGCAAAAACAAACCTTATTTTGTTTTACAGATAAAGATACTTTTTTATTGTCATAGCTAAGGTTTTCTCATGTGATTTACTGTATGTATTGATGCGATGATTTGATACCTAATCAGTGTATTAAACTCAACACTGCCCCTGTTAATGCTATAAAAGTGCAAACAGACATACAAGATAAGAAGGATCAGTGTTTCATTAGCACATATCTGAGCATAAGTAAATGCCGTGGTGTTTTAGTGAGGAGGTGGTGATGATGGTAGGGGGGAGGAAGGCATTTCCATTAACAAAACCCTGATCCGTTTCTTCGTGTCTCTGTTGGCTCTAAGCGATTATTGCTGATGCAACAGTGCAATGGCATGTGAGTTGCACGGTGCTGTGGGGCGGAACCTGTACCAACCCGTTGCAAGTGAACAAGGCACCATGGATTGTTGCCAGCAACGACGTGCACCGGGGGAAGCTGACGTCGGCCGTCAATCATGGGGAAAGGCACCCAGACTCCCACTTCACTCTGTTTGTCGGGAGTAGGATATTCATACACATGCACAGATAAACAAATACAAACACGAAGAGGCAGTAAATGTGAGGAAAAAAGGGTGAATGATGTCAGGGGAAAGTCTGATCAGACTCCAGAATATCTTATTTAGCTGCACTGAGTTGAAAAGATATATATATATATATATATATATATATATATATATATATATATATATATATATATATAGATAGATATATATATATAGATAGATAGATAGATAGATAGATAGATAGATAGATAGATAGATAGATAGATAGATAGATAGATAGATAGATAGATAGATAGATTAATATTATTTTTATTATTATTATTCCAGTTTAAAAAATTGTAACCTTGTCATTGTCTTGACTATATTTTCTATTCATTTTGAAACTCATTTGATCAAAAAAAGTCTCTCTTCATGCAAAACAGACAGTAGTGTATTTGTGTATTATAGTGTATTTTTCTTTTACTTGTCACAATAGAAAAAGCACAGATCAGAATAATGATATTACATTGATATAACATGCTATAAAAATTATTATTATTACACTGTGACAGCACTAGAGCCCTGAAACCAGAGCTGTTAATGAAATTCAGCCAACAATTTATTGGTTGATCCTTTGTTTTTATCTCTGTGAAATCTCTAGATTTTAAAATGAAAACACATAAAAAAGGGAATGTAAAGGAGATATTGATGACAAGGAAAATATTCTTAGTTGTAAATTTCACTTTGAGAATTGAAGGCAGCCTTGACTGTTATTTTAAGCGAGAATACTACTGTATATAATGCCTGTGAATGCCAACAATGGAGTTCTTGGATTTTAGTAGAGGAGATAAGGAAGAAAAAATGTGTTTTTACTGCAAGTTCTGACACAAATGTCTGGTTTGATATAAAAGTACCCTAGGACCAAAGGAATATTTTCATTCTGAGAAAGACCCTCTTTAAAAAAAAAAAAAAGAAGCTTGCCAACAATAGTACAGTAAATACACTAAAGCCCAGAGCTTTTCATGTGTAGGTAAACATACAAATAAAATACTGTTTACCAGAAACCCTTTTCTTAGTAATAAAACTCATTGTGTCTCAATACTACTTAATATATTTAAATTTTCTGTCTCATCACTCAATACCTTTAGAAACCAATTTGCTTCTCACATTGCACATTCAGTCATTGTGTCTACCTGCACCCCACATAGGTACCAGCCTATCATGGAGCACACACACCATTCACTCACACCTACCAAACTAATTTAGAGTCTCCAAATCACCTAACAATGGTTTTATACTGTGGAGGAAGAAGCAACCTCCACACAGAAAGGAGCCACACCAAGAATTTGAACCTGTGACCTTTTAGCTGTGAAGCAACAACACTGCCCACTTCACCTTGTCACCAATATTCAGCTGTTATTTTCATTTCAAAATCTGCCTTTAGTTTTCCTATTATAAGTGATAATGAATGTGTAATATCTCTATAAACACAAAGGTTATGGACTTTAATCTGATATCCAAAGAAATCTACAACATGTGAGGTGACTACAGAAGAGTTAGAATCAATGTATGCTGTTGTTACAGAGATAATATTGTTAGAGTATTGAAAAAAAATCTTCAAATTGATGCTTGATGCTGTAACAGTAACATTGTGTTTTACTACAGACAGAAATACTAAATTTAAGGTTGAAGTTGGGGTTTTTTTCATTCCATATATGAAAAAATTCAATGTTGAACCTGTATCAGGAGGTTTAGAATTTTACCAAGATTTTAATAAGTTGTTTCACTGTGAACCTGTGATTAAATGGTTTGTATTTATAATCACACATCTTGTCAGGATCCAAACAGCAATATATGCACACACATGTCCTCACAAACATTTACCCTACATGTAATATGCTTCCGCATGGAAACATTTACTGAGCATACATCTATGTGTATACATGCCCATACACACACACACACACACACACCCTGTGGGTGATTTGCTGTGCCACCCTGCTTTCTTCCCCATGCGTGCTCGCCGTGCCCTCTGGTTGGCGGTGATTGATGACGGCCATGGTGAGGCAGATCATTTGGGTGGCCCCATCTACGCAGGACGTAAATCAAATCAGCTCTGCTAATGATTCTCAGACGCTCATCTGGCAGCCGCTGCCAGAACCCTATCGGGCCGTCGCGTGGTGGGACAAAAAAAAACATCAATAACCCAGAACGATTTCATTTGACCAACCGTTCCTGGGGATTGATGTCCGTTTTCTCAGAAGATGTCTAGGTGAAAGAAAAGCACCTCTGTCCTGGCCTCGTCTTCCCGAGGCTGAGCTGCATGTGTGTTGTGTGTGTATTCCTCTGCAGCTCTTTTTGGATATGTGTGTATTTTAATGTCATGCAAGATATTATATAGCACAGCTGAATGGGAAAAAAAAATCAGGTATCAGCAAGAATCTACAAAACCAATCAAACAGGTTTTTTGCCAGCAAAGAGAATAAAAGGACTCCTCCACTGACTGCGAACCGCGCTGAGGATTTGATCCTGTTGCTGGCTGTGATTTGATGGATAACCCTGGCAGGCGAGAGGACCTCAGCCCTCGGGCCTCTGGGGGTGACCCATTACAACTTTTCATTAAAACGTCTGTCCGATGCACCGCCTCGATTTGTCCATAATTTATGATGCCATTACAAGCTAATTAGTGCCAGGATCCCCCTGCCCTGCTCGGCATGCCAGGCCCTTGCCAGTTAAGAGAGGGCACACACTGCTGGCTTTAGCTTCGCAAGTAGTCGCAAAAGGCTGTCATTTTACTTAAAAAATGTTGTACTGTAGCAGAGGCTTTATTCAGGTTGTTCAACACTTGCCATACCTTGACTATAGCAGTTACATTTTCAATTAAAATTAGGGCTTTTACAGTTAAATAAAACATCCAGATGTGTCCAGAGTCCTGGTTGTGTATCACTGCATTTACAAGTTAGACTCTACATTGTGTGAGTAGGACTCATATTACTCAGGAAATGTTACATTTAACAGGTCAATATGACTGAAGCTGGTTTGGTTGTCTTCAACATATTTTTGAGCATTTTAAAAGTAGAAGGTTTGTTGTTATTGATGTGATTTTTCATTGTTCCAATAATCATAAACAGATATTTGCCTGTGACATTGTGCTCTCACATGGGTCATGTTTGGGTTGTTGAGAAAGTAATTTTAAAACCATTCATCAGGTCTCTCAAAATGTACATTTTGTATTCATAAGATTAAATTTATAAAATAAATTTAAATTTACAATTTTCAGATTTTTCTAACTCTCCTCCTAACTCCTGGACTTCATAGGTCAGTGTGTTGCTTACCTCAAACCGGTAATGACCCCATTGGATTGCAAGTACCTACTGTAACACAGTTACAATGTTCACACAGTGCAGTGCAAGAAGAAGGGATGTGAATGAATAAATGCGAACTGAAGACATTGACAGAGAGACAGTATTTAAAGCTGAATACTAATTTCATGGAGAATCAGATGTGTTTCTTCCAAAATCACTTCAAGCAGCAAATGTTATCTGGATGAGTTGATGCACGGATTTTGTGCTGATGAGGGTGGAGTTTCTGTTTCTGCAGAAACAGCTCTTTTGTTCAGTCATTGCTCATAAGTCAAAAGTTTGGACACATTTTCCCATCCAAGAGAATGGGAAGGCGTGTCCAAACTTTTAACTGGGACTGTAGGCTGAATCACTGTTAATCAGTGATATGGAGATGTGATATGACAATGCTGATGTGGTAAATAACTTTCCTTTACAGAGATGCCGTGAAATCTGCATTCCTGTTGTCTTTACTGTTATTTGACCCTAGCAGAGGCCTTGTAAAATGTAAAAATATGCATCATCTGCATACAGAACAAATGTTTAACAGTAGCCCAGCAGAGCAGAGAGTGACTGTCCTCGGCAGCTTGTCTATAAGATTGGAGAGGGGGTGGATGGGAGGGGGGTCTCATAAATGCCAGAGCACCCATGCATGAAAGTCAATCCACTGCTTGTGTGTGTTTTATTTATTCATTAGTGACACGCGGCTTGAAAAGCTAAAGGAAAAAAAAGACAAGAAAGTTCCATTCAAATAAGCATGGCATCCCTGGAGCAGGATTGTAAGAGAGAGAGAGAAAAGGGGGAGATAAGTGTGTGTGTGTGTGTGTGTGTGTGTGTGTGTGTGTGTGTGTGTGTGTGTGTGTGTGTGTGTGTGTGTGTGTAAAAACAGGGTGCAAGAGAAAAGGGAAGATGAGCGAAGAGAAGAGTGGGATGGCTTCTTTTAATTTGGGGAACCCCTCGAGGGAAATCGAGCCCGTGAACACGCAATTATGACAGTCATCAGTGAAGCGCGCACGTGAGAAAGTGGGGCACCGGGCGTAAAAGAGAAGAAGGAGGAAATGATTTGAAGTATTATTATCATCTCCAGTCTCAGCCTCCCCCACATGAAAAAACATACACAAACACACAAATGTGCAAAACGTCCACATGCTCCATTTTGGAAATCTTCTCAAAAACGCTACACATATCCAGGTAATCTATTGCAATTAACAAACCATAATCGAGGCAGAGGAGGAACATGACATCATTGGCCAATTATCATCTTATTACGGGTGTTAAGTGGCCTCATATTAGGGTCAGTGCCCTCATTTCGAGGGAGAAAATAATTGTTAACCTCTGTAGCAGTGATACACAGAAACTATTTAACACACCCCGGGGGATCTCGAATGCCTCATGCACACAAACCGCGAGCGTGTCGACCAGAGGATCAAACCATTTTTCAAACTGCTGTGGCACTTTTTTTTCCCCAGATCTCAGCAACAGATGCATCAATCAGTGACTGGCGGTGTCACATATTTTCTGTAAGTATATGATATATTTAGTTTGTGCCTTGCATTTAGTGCTACGCAAGCTATTTGTAGCTGTTTAACGGGGGTCTCAGCGTCTGATATACGTTGAACTGACAGTGAAATCGTATGAAAGCGATTAAAAAAAAATCCACCGTGCTGGCTATGTCATCTACGTTTTTGATCATAAAAATTGTGGCACTAACACGTTCATGGTGCTGCTCTCTGGCACCTTTTGGGAAATTTTGTGGGTCACAACAAACCCACTTGTACCAAAAGCAAGAAAAGTATTTTTTATAAACTTCATTTCCTACTGTGGTGATAACGCCATCACCAGATGAGCTCATTGCTGCATCACAAGTTACAGAAGTTCCTATGGGGTGTGATATTAAAGGGTCTATATGATGGTTAGATGAGATGGCAGCTGGTTACTGCATCTCAAATGTAAGGATTTGTGTCTTTTTTCTGCTTTTAAGCAGAATATCTTCAAGTTTTAAGCAGTTAATCGAACAAGATATTTGAAGACATCTTAGACTATGAAAGCTGAAAAGTTTCCTTCTGCCTTTAATCTGACACAATTGACAGAGACATATTGTCAATAGCAAAGGAGATCAAATTAACTTTTTGGGGTTGGGAATTCAATATTGCTGAACACAGGACTAAGGTAAAATTCTTATTAGACTAAACCAGAATTGCTATTTTCTTTATATATAAATAATCACATCTTTGACTCGTGGCAAGTACAATAAACTTATAGAAGTTAGAGATCTGGCAGCGTCTTTAAAAGTTGATGCGCTTTCAAAACAGTGTAAGCAATGAAAATTGGAAAACCCTCTCAGGATATATGCAGTGCTTCAGTTTCCCTCAATGGTCCACCAGAGGAGACAAGAGACTCACTCCAGCCCGTTTGCCAATAACTTTTTCTTTTGAGTCAGGTAAAACCAAATCCATTTAGCTTGTAGATGACAGTCGATCGTATATGAATGACTCTCCTAAGTCAACCTGGGGTATGTGGTTTTAGGAAATCGTTATTTGCAAATAACTTTCAATTCCTTTCCGGCTTAAATTAAGTTTTTCAGGAAATTCTCTTTGTGGTATATTGCATCTGGCTGAGTGGCCTTTATTGCACCGGCTCTCGGGTGGGTTTTTATATAGGAAGGCCGGACCCCGGGGTCCTGTGTCGCCTCTGGCTTATATTGAGACAGACACTGAAGTGACGACCCCCCCCCCCCCCCAATAGCCTGACTCTCTCACTCAGCGGATCCTCTAAGTGAGTTACCTGTCTGGGAAGGTGGTTTAGATAGAATGAAACACTCACTTGTCACTTTTATTAACCCTTATACCCCCCATCAAACCCTACAACCTTGTACTATTGCTCTAACCCTCTTCCCACCCGACCAAAATCCCCATCTTTCTTTTCTTTTTTCCCCTGCATTAACCCACAATTCTTCCTATCACACCCCCTGAAGCCAAAATCATCAGAGTTTTGCATAATGCTCCATTTAAACTGATAGCAGTGACATGAGCGGGGGTGAGAACTGGGGAAGTGATGAAGCTCCCTCTCTCTCTCCCTCGGCGTCTGGCTGTGACCCCTGGTGGCAGTTATTATCCACAAGGTCGAGGTCGGTCTCTCGTCCCACGAGAAGAATGCAGCCGCCCCCCCTTTTTCCTAATGTTGTCCCCTGCCAGGCCTGCTCCCAGGGAACCGTATGTACACACCGCCCCTCCTCTTCCTTTTCAGCACAAATACACACACCATGTTACGCTGCCCGTCTATCTACTATCTGCTATCCACTGCCTGGTGATGGTCAGCTGTGTTTCCTGGAAGCAGGAGGAGAGTTGATGTAAGGAGGGAGGTCTACGGATTCTGAGTCATGAGGAAAACTTTTATTGACCTTTTAAGGCCAGTTTAAATAGTGGGGACTTGTCTTGAAAGTGAATACATCTAGAAACATAAGCTGTTAAAGTTACAAAATGAAGGATGAAGTGCAGAGCTGCAAATAACTACTAGTTTAAAAGTGATTTATTTTGGGGTTTAGTGATTATTAAAACAATTAGTTTGGTTCAAAAACTGTTGTAATTGTCAATCTCCATTTTTATAAGCTGAAGATTCAACATTAAATGTCTTTTTTTGTCCAGACTAACAGTTTACAACCCAAAGATCATCAGTTTACTAATATAGAAGAATAAAGAAACCAGAAAATGATCAGCGTCGAAAAGCTGAAAGCATAGAAGCATTTGGAAATTTCTGCTTAAAGATGACTTAATTTAAAACACTTGATTATCAAAAATCTGGTAATTAATGTGACAATTGGAAACTAATTGATTAATCGACTAATCATTGCAGCTCTAATGAATTGATCACTTACATGACAATAGGAAGGAAATATTCAAATAACTTTGAAGATAAATTATGTAAATCATTCTCAAGTAAATATACAAACATGTTCTGGTTAGAGCTTTTTAGATGTCAGGATGTGTTGCTTTTCTGTTTTATATCATTATTTGATATATGTATATACATTTGATTGAACAAGTAATCTGAAGTTATCAACAATAGGGTTAATTTCTCATATTTTGCTGTTTAAAGTAATAATACTATAGAGATAATATACTACAACAGTATAATTTCAGTGTTTTATTTCTCTTGATCATGCTGCCTTAGTCATGAAGCATTATATAAGTGTCTCTGAATGAGAGAACTCACCAGATAAATGTGAATAATAATATTTGCAAATTTTCGGCATATACAAGATATTCGCCAGGCGGCAGGATTTTGTAAATACACAAACCACACTGTCAGTTCTAAATCAACTTATCCCGGCTGTCAGCATTCATTCAGTTTACGCATCTGATATTAACAAGAAATAATGCATGAATATAAAAAGAGACTTTTCAAAGACATCTCTATCTATCTTTCCTCGTGTGACACGTTCTTAAATATTCCAATCGAGGAGTGGGCAGGGACACAACACAACCTCATGAATTCAAATGGCAGATGCCCGGAATGCCAATGGTTTCAGTCTTTCCCTGCTGCTACCAATTTATATTTTCCATATGGGTCCTTAAATGACAAATGGATGTCAGTCCGTGCCCTTGTATCCCTCCATGCTTCCCCCCTGGGGACAAAGGCGGTCAAAAGTCAAGGAAATTCTGATTCCTCAGCACAGCACACCAAGGGCACCTAAACGCAAACCAAACAGCTCCCACAATGCCTCTGCGTTGGCAAACTTGGACTCCCTCCCTCAGAGATCTGCGAGTATTCTAAATGGTAATTATTACACACACACACACACACACACACACACACACACACACACACACACACCCACACAGCAGGCCTGCATACACAAAACCTAGACTGTACAGATGAGATGCAAAAGACAAAAAGAAGGGGGAGAAAAAGGGAGGAGTTCAGAAAGAGAGAGAAGCAGAAAAGAAGATGAGGTGGAGTAAGAAAAAGATGGAGAAAAAGTGAGAATGCAGGAAAAAAGAGAGAAAGTGGTGGATATGTAAATGTGGAGTCAGAGAGTTCAGGAGGAGAGAAGAGGTATAATGTGCTGAGTGACCTGGGGGCGGCGGGGCTGAGTGTCCGGGGGCCGGTGGGGGGACGCCGGCCACATCTCTGTGGTTATCATTATGTTGAGGGGGAAGGTATCACCCCCCTCCCCTCCATCACTGATTTCTCTCCCAGGGCAAAGGTGAGGCGGCCTGGGGAGCAGTGGAAGGTGAAGGGTAACGCCGGGGTGGGGGTGCGGGGGGCGGCGGGTCACTGGCTGTCGTTAGCGATGCAGTTTGACCTCCTCACCCCAAACTTGAAGTTTTCCTCCTCAAGTTTTGTTTTTTTTCTCCACAAGCTGCAAAAAGTCCCCTCCTGAATTCTAATAGGTCAAATGTTTCATTGAGGAAACTTTCCAACCCAAAAAGTCTTCAAACACATTAAAAACAAGGAAAATGATGTTTCATTTTAAAAGGAAATGTGTTTTTTTTATTTATGTCTCTGTAAGTGTGTATATATATATATATATAAAATAATAAAAACAAATATAAAAAAAGAAAAAAACAATAGATAATATATAATAATAAATTAATAGAATAAATGAATTGCATTAAGTTAAAAGCAATGCACACTTAGGATGTTGATTTAATTATTTAACTATGTACAGGTGCATTGATTGTGAAAAAGTTCAATATTATTTGTCAGTCATTTCAGAAAGTGAAACTTATATCTTATATAGATTCATTGCACATAGAATAAAATATCAATGAGATAAAGAAAAATATCAATTCAATGAATTAGATAAATACACTACACTGACTGAATAGAATTATTTTGATCCATGAACAGAATATATGAGTCATCCTATGTCTTTTTGCAGCTTCAAAAGTTAAAGATTAAATTAATCTAATTTCATGGAAGTTTTCTAGTATTAACTGATTCTCGCTGGTAAAAAAGAGGCAGGAAAGAGATGAAAAAAATAGTTCAAGTGTGAGATGAAAACAGTCGAAGAACATTTACACCTTAGATCTATTAGATCAAATACACACACACACACACGTGCGCACACACACGCCTGTCTAAAACACATGGCACTTTCCACAGATTAAAAATCATCTCAGTTTACAAAAGCCTCCCTCCACAAAAGGTGTTTCTTTTCACGGCGGCAAGGCCGCCAGGCGCGGAGACAGAGAAGAGCCCCTGGCCCTTTCATTGTCAGCCTCTTTCTTTTCTTTTCTTTGCCGCCAAACAACACCAAACCTCTTTATCAGTGCAATTACAGCACAAACAGACTCATCATGAGCCCCACTGTCCGCTCCTATCGCCTCCTATTTCCACGAGCAACCTAATTAGTCCTAAAGAGAGAAAAGCCGATGAGGAGAGAAAAGACCAGCTATCATGTCCATTTGTGTGTGTTTGTGTGTGTATTAGCCGTGTTTTTTCTTTTTGTTGTTGTTGTCCTCACTCTTTCTTTTCTCTTTTTTATTTTCCCAGAGAAAGAAAGCCTTCAAAGCAGCGATTGTGCAGCGCAGCTGAAGTGGTCTGTTGGTAAGCGGACGGCAGCACAACAAACATGGCTGTGGCGCTAATCAGGGCCCCGGCTAATGTAAACAATGTCATTTTTTTTGCCCTTAATGAGCCAATTTTCCACAGATACGAGAGGGCGAACAATTGGGGCAGCGGCTTTGATGTGATTCATCTGAAGGTTTGTTTGTGATCGCTTGGCACTTTTTTTTTTTTGTTGGAAGCCCTGTGCCCGGCTGCTTTCATCTACCCCTGAAAAGGGAGAGAGAGCCACGACTGACTCGGTACAGAGGGATGGGGGGATAAAAATAATAATTTTCTTTTCTTTCCCTTTTTTTTTTTAAAAGACAACCACCCGCCCCCCTTTTTTATTATGAACTAGTCCTAATCAGCTGACCGGCCCCCTCCTTCTGATCTCCCTCCCCACCCATCCACCCACACACACACACACACACACACACACTTCTATGAACATACATACATATACAAGAGCGAAGGAGCATCGTCCAGGAGGGATAAAAAAGGGGAAAAAAAAGCATGGTGTCTATAGCGATCAAATAGCAAACTCATCAAAAGGCGCCCTGGTGTGCGAGCGGTGGACACTGACGAGGCCTTCATTAACATGGTGCTGACAAAAGGTGAGACAGACCAAAGAGGCAGCCGGCGGGCCAGGTGTGTGCGCCGCGGCGCCTTTCAAGATGGCTCCCGCAGCCAGAGGCAGGCAGGCGGGCGAGGGCTCTCCATCAAATGGGACGCGGACCAAGAACAAGCTCGTTCTGGCGGGAGAGAGACACACGGAGAGATGAACCGCTTCTCATGGTGAAGTTAATCCTGAAAACGTCCCTCCTGCCGCTCAGGCAAGCTCATCCTGTCATTTTCATTAGGAGCAAACATCCATTTCACTGATATTACAAGGAGTTCCTGGACAAGTAAAATGTGTGCTGTGTTGATTCTCATTAAAGCTACAACTAACATCGTTGTGATCCTTGTTCGTTTCCCAGAGATTCAACCTAGAGAGTGGTTTATTACGGAAATCTCCTGAATGTGAATATATCTATAAATTTGAACCGCTGAGTTAAAACAATAAAGGATGAAATGTAGCACTGCAAATAATGAGTATTTTAATAGTCGATTAATAGATTGTCAGTTTACTATTATAGAAGAATTAAAAAAAGATGCAAATGCAAATGAAAGTATGGTTTAAATGGGGAATAGTATAAAGTATAGTAGTATAGTATAATAGTATATATATATATATACAGTGGGGAAAATAAGTATTTGAACAACTGCTATTTTGCTATTTCTCCCACTTAGAAAACATGGAGGGGTCTGAAATTGTCATCGTAGGTGCATGTCCACTGTGAGAGAGATAAACTAAAAAGAAAAATCCAGAAATCACAATGCATGATTTTTTAATGATTTATTTGTGTGATATAGCAGCAAATAAATATCTAAACATTTGTGGACATCAGTCATCATCAGCTGCTATGGTCATAAATCGGATGTTCGAATCTTGGGGAACTGATGCTCTAGTTGGAAATCAATTAATCAATTAATTTTTGAGATTTTGATTATCATATTAAAGTGAACTCTTCAAAGTTCAGAAAAAGGCCACAAGAACACAGAAATAAAAAAAACAGAAGGGAGGGGGGTGGGGAGGGATATTGATGTAATGAAGGTAGTCAAAGGTAGTGACCAAAGGCAACACATCGCCTCCTGTCCGGGCCTGTTCCAATCAATCACTGGAGCTGAAGTGAAGTCAACTCCAGGCTACTCAGCCAGGCAGAGCCCCCATCACATGCACATTTATACAAAACACACACAAACACACCTCTGCCTGCCTCTCTGGCCATGAGTCAGGGGCCCTGTGGGGCCAACCATAAACACACATACATAAATACACACCCTGCACCTGCTGGGCCCTGCAGTTACCAGCTGTCAACTCCACGTGTTCTCTGCCTTCTGTTTAGTGTGTGTGCATGTGTGTGTGTGCGTGTTTAAAGAGTAAAGGGTTGCAGCAAAGTTA
This sequence comes from Eupleurogrammus muticus, assembly GCA_036785175.1. Taxonomy (NCBI): domain Eukaryota; kingdom Metazoa; phylum Chordata; class Actinopteri; order Scombriformes; family Trichiuridae; genus Eupleurogrammus; species Eupleurogrammus muticus. Next base: position 3,683,837 of record JAYKQN010000018.1, read on the forward strand.
TACACCCCAGCTGGGCCATGGACAGAGAGGATGAACATGATAAGGGACCTTCAAGGACATTTGCTTCCTTCCCACAAATGTTCAAATGAAACTGAAACAGCTCCAAACACCAGCGTGTTTTCACTTGACAATTGTTGCTTTTTGTTTTCTCTATGATAGAAATACTGAATATTACAGCACTGAAACCTTAAATCCAATTAAAATGTGATATTTTAGTGATAATGAAAACCAGTACATGCAAGAAATGTTTTTCAAAGATCATGGCTGAATTATATTAAACTGTCACCCTGAAAAAAATTATTTATCAGTTTAGTACTGAACCAATTAGTTAATGAATCAATGAGATGATTAATATTAAATCCTCCAATGAAAAAAGGGTCAGTTGCCCCATTTTTCTTCATTTTGAATTCATTGGAAACTGAATAACTTGTTGGTTGGACAAAAAAATTGATGTAAAGGCTTTTCTGATCTAAGCTCTGACCACATGTCCTGCAACGTCCCCCAATAACCCATGCACTAGGCAACAGAACAAATAACTATTAACCAGTAAAATAGATAGTTTTGGTGGAAAGAAACAAATAAGACATTTCACAGAGTTTTTACCCCTAGGGCATGACCTTAATCCTGAGCTCCCTTCCACAACTCTGTAAGGGACAAAGAGATAGGAAGCCGGGCTCAGGCAACAATGAAAAACATGTCAGGTTTGGGGGGGGAAATCAATAATATGTTGTGATGTGAAACTGATTCCCCACTGGATTTCGCTGTGCTTGGTGTGAGCCTATTCTGGCCCTGAGGTAAATAGTGTGCTGCGTTACAGTGTGTAGTTGTAAGCCTTGGAGACCCCTGCACCGATTAAGCCGTACTGGAGCACATTAGCCCAGGCTATGTCATGGCATGCTGAAACAGTCCTGGCATGGAAAAGGGGGGAAATGATGAAGAGAGGGACCACCAGAGGGGGGAAAAATGAAAAGGGATCAAAAGAGAATAAAAAACAAGAAAAACAGGTTGCGAGGGCAAGTAGAGGTGCCGAAATGTGAGGGAGGAATAGAGAAAGCATAAGAGAGGAGGCGAAAATGTAAAGAGTGACAGAGAAATTATGATTTTGTGATCTTGTAGAGTTGTATGGAAAAGCAAACTGGACTTCTTAGGCCTGGAAGGCCCTGTTTTAAAAATACCTGTGTTTGTGTGGAAAGCCCCTTACTTTGTTTAAAAGACTTTCTAACTCTCATCCTAGAGGCTTCTTCAGTTCTGGGATTTAGTGTCGGGGAACTCAGGTATTTAAAACTCAGGGTGTACGAACATACCCCCCCCCCAACCTGGGAAATGGTTGTGTGAATAGGGGTCACACATTCCCAGGCAGTGTTAGGTGTCCTCTGACTCTTGATATGAACAAGTTTTTCTGAGGAGAGCTTCCAGAGTTGCAGATAAATTGTGTCTCAGACCACCCCTTCTGTTTAGTGAAGGGTGTCAAAGTGAACAGCTAGGACTTCTTTAAGCCATCTCAAACCATTTGTCTTCCCTGTCCAAAAACAGGACACTGGAGAAAAGAATGGGGTTTATCATTTAGATGCAGATAAATAAATACATTGAGTGTTGTCCTGTTCAGATGGTTTCTCGTGTGTTAAGCCATGCGTCAGTGGAGGGGTTGTTTGGTTTCACCTACACTATGTAGAGGTCTGAGCTCCTTACTGCATTGGAAGCATATACAAAACTTACTTCAGACTTTTTGCTTTGGTGTTATATATGGTGGCCTAAGAGATAACTCAACTTGCAATACTGTGTGGGAAGATTTCCCCAGGAAAATTAAAACTTGTTCACACCTGGGGACAGAAAACACCTGACCACACCTGATCACATTCGTCAGGATTAAGGGATGTGGTCATCTTGATTTAGTATAACACCCTGAACTTTAAATACAACTCCACAAGATGGCTTCTTTAACCTTTCTCTCAAACCATCTGTCTTCCCTGTCCACAAACTTGGAATCCTCAAAAGAGTGACCTTTATCCTTTAGATGTCATTGTCAAGCAATGTCCTGGGGTTGTTTGGTTTCACCTATGTGTTCTGTCTTTAGGGCAGACCAGTTGTCTTATGGTCTGGCCTGGTTCAAAATTAACCTGGATATTGTGCTTGTGGAGGGTTCTCCTGAATTCCTCAGGTAAACATCCCACATATGGAATGATAATGTTCTTTTTTTTTTCTTTTTTCACCCAAGGTCTTTCTTTCTGGCATATTTTTGAGGATTTGACATGATGATGTTTTGCGACTTTACATACGCAAAAGGGCCTTTTGTCCCTATATAGACACATTCTCACGTATGTACAGAGACAGACCAGACAAACCGCCTGCTGCCAGCGGAGAACAGGATTTATAGGAGTGAGAGAAGCTGGGAGGTAAAGAGACAGGGGACAAGGGGTGGAGAAAGTGACAAATTCCCTGATGATGACTATTTACAGGCTATTCACCCTCATCACAGAAACCTCAGGTCTCAGCCCCATTTTCTCATTTCCCCCTTTTCTTTCTTTATTTATTTCTTGTGCTTCTGTGGTAAATTTGTCACTTGCATAATCGCGCCGAAGTGAATGGAAGTGAGGGTGGTGGGGGGGACGGAGATGAGTTGATAGCATCAATTCCTTCTTCAAGGGAGAAAGAAAAAATATCTGACCATCTTCCTCCTCCTCCTCCTCCTGCTCTTCTCTTGTTCTGTCCCTCTATTGCCCCATCACCCACCTCTCCCCTCCATCCCTCCCTCTTGCACACCGCCCATCCTCTGGTTTACCCCCCCCCCCCCTCACCTCCCATCTCTCCAGGAGGCAGTTGTCAATCAAGCGTGTCTCCCACAATCCCTCTGGAGCTCATTGTGCCCGCGGTCGCTGGCGGAGGCAGGCATTTGCGAGGCGGCGGAGAGCCGCAGATGGAGGGAGCGCTGTCAATCATTGTCACTAATTATTAATTTCTGTCACTCAGGCCCTTGTGGCAGCCACATAGCAGGGGCCCTCTCGCTCTCTCTCTGTCTCTCCATCTCTCTCTTCCCTCTCCATCCTCCTCTACACTCATTCTGCAGGCCTGGACCCTGCCTCCTCCCCCCCGTCCCCGTCCCTCCCACGTTCGGTCCCTCCATGCCTCCCTTGTCCCTCGTTAAAGTCTTTGCCTCTCCTTCGCCTTTGCCTCTGTCGTTCGGGTTGCCTGTTGTTTCCATCCCTCTCTCTCTCTCTCTCTCTCTCTCTCTCTCTTTCTCACCACTCCTGGGGTGAGTTGATTTCGTATGCCACCCCAGCCGCAAAAAAGTTCAACCTTTCATTATGTGGTGCACGTGCACCAAGAACTGCCCCCTCTCCTCCCCTCCTCTCCCATCACCAGGTCAGTCCCCTTGACTCCCTGCTCCCTTTTAATTGTATTCTGCCCTCCACCCCTCTCGCCCCTCGTTTTCCCCCATCCAACTCCCTCCCTCCACCCCCCATCCCCCCAAAGCGCTGCATCCGACTTCTCTCTAATTCCGCAAGAATCCCAAAAAGATATTAAAAGACCTGCTATTTTTTTTTTAAGAGCACTGACTAGCCAGGTCTCTGCAAGGTTCTGATTTTATTCGGTGAACTTGGTGTTTTCAATTTGCACGCCGCCTGTGATGTCACTGTGATGGCGGCTAATGAGGAAGGCCTGACCCACATGTAGCCCGCAACTGAGGACGGGGCCGGTCCACTCCGCTAAGGGTTGTGATCCGCTCCCACCCTCACCTCATTACCAAAGGTGGGAGGTTGGGGAGGCAAAGAAGAGAGAGAGAGAGAGAGAGAGAGAGAGAAGGAAAGAAGGAAAAGAGGGAGAGAGGGGGATGGTGATTAGGAGTTATCACACACACACACACAGTCATTCACATTCATGAAAACACGCTGCATTCACACAGGCCCACACCTTGAAATATTTGCATGCACACAGACTATCACAGTGCCACACATACACACACACGCAGCTTTTATCAGACTGTATATACATGCCTCAACCATATTACATGTTGTCATGAGCATTTTCAACGTCATTTGCATGCAGCATCTCTTATTACACAGCCAAACATTATAAACATTAACATTTTGTTATTTTAAGAGCAACGATTAGTTGATTAAGCAATTTGTTGCAATCTATCACATTAATCATCAACTATTTTGACAATTTGATTTGAGTACAGATTTTTAGAAAAAAAAATTCCAAATTCTCTGGTCCCAGCTTCTCTTCTCTGATTATTTTCTGGTTTCTTTATTCTTCTAATAGTAAACTGATGATCTTTGGGTTGTGGACTGTTGGTCTGGACAAAAGAAAACATCTTATGATGAATCTTCAGCTTTGAGAAACAATAATCAACACTTTACCATTTTATGAACCAATAAGCAATAGATTAACTGACAATCAAATATTCCTCCTTGTTTATTCATAAAAGTAGTAAGTTCTACATTATTATAACCATTTTATGAACCAAACTACAACTAATCCATTAATGGATAGAGTAAATGACTCTGAATAGTTATTAGCTGCAGTCCAGTCATATTTGTACTCATTCACATAAACACACATAAATGTATCTAATATTTACAAGTATATTTACACATGTGTATCATATACACACAGTCCCTCTCTTCAAAAAACACACATGTCCTCCCCCATCTCCGCCAGGATTACTATTCACGGAGGACTTATGCTGCTCTAATGAGGGGCCGAGGAGGAGGCCAGCTGGACACCACCGATCCTTCACCTCCCTCCTCCCTCCATCCCTCCATCTACTCTCTCCATCCGCCAGTCCACCCACAATGCGGATCCTTGTGCCCCCACAAGCCCTTGCATGGCCCTCGGTTCTGCTCTGCATACAGCCATTAGCGCCCCTCTACCCCTAACCTTCTGTCTCTCTCTGCACCCACCTCCTCCTCCTCTTCCTCCCCCCGGTGCCTGTCTGCTTTCTTTCCGCCGTCTCCTCTCCTTCCTGTCTCTCTCTTTTCCTCGGCACCTGTCACTTTTCCCTGTCTTCTCCATCTCTGTTGTTTCTTTTCTTTCGAGTCCTCCATCTCCTCTTTCTCATCTCCTTCTTACCTGTCACTGTCCTTCTCTTCCCATCTGATTGTCTCTTTACTCCCTTTATCTATCCATCCTTCTCTCCATCACCAGCCTCCTCTTTCTCTTTTTTTCCTCAGCGTGTATGTGTGTGTTTGTGTGTGTGTGTGTCAGCATTCAGCACCTCAGTGGAGACAGGGTTTATTGGGGTAATGCATTTATCACTGCTGCAAGCCAGGGCCTCACCTCCTTCTTTGAGCCAGTGAGTAATGAAAATGGGATCACTTCTGACAACACTCTGCAACACACACAAAGACCCACACAAATGCATCCTGTGAGCCCTAACACAAAAACACAAATCCATGCTTGCCGCTGCAAAATGCTGGAATTTAGTGTTAAACACACGTGCTAATGTACAACAACAGTGCTACACAAATCTACAAAAAAAAGTCAACTTACACAATGTGACCATTCTTTTTCTTTTTCTTTCTTTTGTTACTTAAGATGCAGCTTAAATCTCAAAAAACAAGAACATTTTATTGTGCCCCTGAGTCACAGCATCTTCTCATTTAAGATTGCTTACGTTTATCTTAGTGATGGGAATGACATTTTATGTATAGAAAAAAATGTACAGAAAATCTTAATTTTGGTCCAAGTTATGTCCATACAGCACTTTGATCTGCTCTATCCGATTTCTGTCTTCTTGTCATTTTTGTAGCTTGTAATTCCTGATATATCTAATCTTTGTATTTTTTGTAATATTCAAATTATAACTATATTTTATTTTAACCTATTGTATGTCAATTCAATTCTCTCACAGTGGACAATCATTTGACTATTTTTAAATATTCTCTTACCTCCAAAACCTAGTCAAATAAAAAACAGTATTTCATGTGCAGATATTAATACTTTAGTGCTCTTTGGTGGACAGACTGTTATAGTGACACTGCTTCTAATCTATCCTAAATATATATTTATACACCAATTTCTTGTAAATCATCAGCCAACATGTACCAATATTCCAATGATCAACTTATGAACTGTGTTTTTGGAACGGCTTGTTGTGCAAATAAGCCATGACCATAAACCTTTTTCAAACACCCATGATTGACCTCCCAATACAAAACACCATCTCCATTAGTTACATCTTACTGAATCAAAAATGACAAATTTCAAGTGAACCTGAGAGGTGACATATCCAACTATTTCAGTGGTAGTTTTCTAAAGGGAAAGAAAGCAGGTGAGGATCAAGTGCTAATGGCCAGAGGTGCCTGTCTGATCCCATTTGGTCTTGTGGTGTGGGGGGAGGTCTTCACCGGTTTAAAACGATACCATCACCACAGGTATTCCAGCTAGGCCCTGATTGGCCTTGACAGAAGAAAACATCGCCGCAGCAAATGACTTAAGCACCTCCCACTAGATCAAACTCGAGAGGACAAGGTCAGATCAGCGGCAACGCAAAGTTCTATCTTACAAAAACAAACTTGTATTGCAAACCGCAGCCTTAAACGCAGTGTATCGTGGCGGAGGACAGCATTGCTGATACACCAAGTGGTGCGTGGAGAGTCGAAGTCAAAGGACTGCTGACTAATGTGCCAAAATGGCTGGAAATACTCTGTGGTATTGCAGATGGCAGAGGTATTTGTTATTCATATGGCCCTCAAGGTGCATCCACAAGGCTCGTGTGACAGTGTGTTCCTGCACACGCACGCGTGGATGCCTGTTGTGTGTGTGTCTGCCTTTGTGTGCGTCTTGTGCTGCATCTGCACTGCTGAGGATGCCATTAATGCTCGCTGCTGATCACCCTCCTGCATTTAAATAACAATAGTGCAGTCAGAGAACGCATTGGTGTGAATCCAAGCTGCAAAACACCCAGGAGCTGCAGGCCCGAATCCCACTGCGTGTGTATGTGTGTGTGGTGTAGTGTAAGTTAAGGTGCAATCACTTGAGTCTGAGAAAAGATAGTAAGACAGATACAGGGAAGGAGAAGGTGGAAGACCAAGAAGGGGGGGGTAGAGAGACAAAGAGAGAGAGAAAGCAAGTCAGGCTGCAGCAGAGTCTAACACAGTCACTGTGTTGCGCAGATTGTGTAATGAGAAAGTGCAGATCCAGGAGCTGCCTCATAAGCTGGTTCTGGTGGTCCTGGATTCCAGTGTGGATGAGCCTGCCCATCTTATAAAGTGAATATAGCAGGCTCCTGTACCAGAGGTGAACAGAGAACTGACCACATTTACACTGTCATAATGTTAATGCTAATTTTATCGAATGAAAAACTAGTTTAAAACATGATTTTGGACCATAATAATTAACTTACCTTTAAAAGAAAAGCTGTATAACTATAGAGGGTCTTTTTGTAAAACCAAAGGCTCAACTACACTTTTCTGGCAACCAAATAATGTCAAATAACTAAATAAACAAACAAGTGTGAAATAGTGACAGCCAGTAGCTGCTGGTGTCTGCTGGTGTTACGGTTTAGCTAGTGACCATGTTATCTGGTTACCTTCTGCAGAACCAGGTCATTGTTGGCATAGTGACGATATCTGTTGAAAAGCCTTTTATGATCTTCGTCTCATGGATGTATTCTAGACCTGAACATGGCTCCGCCCCTCAGCAGCTGACTCCTCCCAGTGGTCACTGGTGGTTTTGCAAAAAAAATCACACGTGACCCAGAAATTATTTTTCTTAAATACACTAAAAGTAAAAGAGAAGGATGTAAAACTGTTGAGAGGACACAACTAGAACCCTGTTAATTACTGATCTTTGTATTCTATATTTTTAAGTCATGGACTTTTTATCTGTCAGAACACCCTAGAACGACCAGAAAAGCTCTGAAAAAGTATCTTTTCCCAGTGCGATGTCACAGCTGTGTGTAAAAAATTACTTTATTTATTTATTTATTTATCTATTTTCTCTGTATGTTTTTTTTAATATGGTCAGCAAAGTGAATTGAATGACTCAAAGGTGAATTGTATCACTATTTGCATAATCTTACTGTCCTCTGGCATGATGGGAGGCCCCAAAGCATCATGGAAGGTGACTCTAATGTGCAGTCTGCATAACACAGAAGGAAACCTGGAAGTCAGGAACTTTTTCGGCATATGTTCCAGGCGGGCAGCTCCCATTGAAATGAATGGCAGGAATTTTTGAGGCTGGTATGCAGGTCAACATTTATGGTTTGTTTGGATTTACTGTTGTTTACTGTTGCTTCAAGCATCGCTTCACACCAAAAGTCACCATTTAACACAGTCATTCTTAAACCGTGATGGTAAGGTTACGGTTGCTGGTTAAGACACGTAACGTACTGACATATATAATCTACGTAATTAGCACTGTCGCTGTGGTAGCAATTTATTGTGTACTGTAAATGAGACTATAATTTTTCTTATTAATCATGTTGTAGTGGAAAGGACTTGAAACTAGCGATTGAGACAACAAACTAAAGTGTTTACTTGGGTAATAAATCAAAAGAGAATTACAATCATTTTCTCATTTATTCCATACAATCTAATTTCTTCATGGAGCCAATGGATTCTTTCCCTGCTCACATCTCAGTTTAAGATTAAAAAAAGAGGTTAAGCTAATTAATAGACTGATTTATGCTGTCTGCTGCTCTTGTAGGTGGTTCATTTAAGAAGGTTGTGCTTCATGATAAATGATTAAAATATTAATAATATAATAATATAATAATATAATAATATAATAATATAATAATATAATAATATAATAATATAATAATATAATAATATAATAATATAATAATATAATAATATAATAATATAATAATATAATAATATAATAATATAATAACCCAAAAATGCATTAATGGGAGCCTGTGGAGCTGGTGAAATTTCTTTTGTTACTATTTGTGTTCTTTTTCAAGCACCTGGGAAGAACGGTGGATAACCTTTTAAAATAAAAATGTGTGTGACCACACAATATGCCTTTACCTCCACATTTACATAACATCTAAATAATGAGGCTTGTTCTTTCTGACCTTTAGACAAACACCAACTGCAGCCCTCCGCCCTGTATCATGCACACGCTTAATGTAGCTGACTCATTGTTTGTGGTTTCTGTGGACGCAAAGCTGCATCTGATGAAGGGAATACTGAGAGCATGTAGTTAGAGATGTATGCCTTCTGTCCAGGATGTGCCAATGCGTCATGTATTCAATGCAATACCAATAAAAAAAAACTAAAATCCTCTGACATAATACAATTTCTCACATTCTGCTCTCACTGCTCGGCCTTTTTAATCATGGATTCCATTCTGCATCAGCATCTTTCCATCCACTTGTCATCTTTTTCCATACATCCTACACATTCCTGGCCCAGCAATACACACAAACACACACATTCAGGTACACACAGTTGCAGGATGTAGTCAATCTTTTCTCACTTCTCTTACACTTTGCCTGTCACAGCAAACCCAACACAATGGCATGCATAGAAATACACTGATATATACATAATATACAATTTTGAGAATATACACTGATTCCATTTAGATTATTTCAAGTAGAAACTGTTTCTTTTTCCTTTTTTTAAATACAGTTCACATAAATTAATCACTAACAGTCTCAGATGCCACTTAGAAGGCAGTTGGCAAATAAATTAAGCATACTCATAAACTCCTCTCCACATGCTACTTTTTTAATTCCTCTGGTGACGTGCTACAATTTGATGCCTTATGCTCACAAGAGCACAGCAGATACATGACAAGCTGAGAAGTGAAACGAGGAGCGAAGTCAAAGTGAAAAAGGGATGCTGCGCGTAGATGAGTCGAGAGACTTATGGAGGAAAAAAAAATGATAAAAGACGGGAGACAAAAAGAGTGAGAGTCTTAATAAGAACCAAGAGAGACTGCGTGCTGGTGTCTTGTGGTGCCATTTGAATACAGGGCAGTAGCAGCTGGAGTCTGTGTCGAACAGCTCCACACTTCACACAGCATCACCATCAGGAGAGCACAGCGCTGGTAGTACTCTGCTGGAGTCTTACACTGCTTCACATACTCGCACAGACCAGCCTCTGTGTGTGTGTGCGTGTGTGTGTGTGGGAACGACTTGGAGCTCCATGGTTCTCATTACTCAGCCACTGTAATGCGCTCGCCTTTCTAGCTCGCCGTGTTGGGGCTGGTGTTCCCACTGTTGGCTTACAGAAAAGGAAAGGACCAGCCTCACCTCTGTTCTGAATGCATTAGCACACATCACATTTCCAATCTGGACTTCAGCACAGGTGCCCAGCAAGTCTACTGAATAGTAACAGAGTGTATGCACGCATGCAGGTGTGTGTGTGTGTGTGTGTGTGTGTGTGTGTGCCACAGAGAGAGAGAGAGAGAGAGAGAGAAAGGTAGTAGCAGAGTTTAAAAATACCCATACTCCTGCTTGCTGCTGATAAGTTATGGTATGAGTAAGTGGCGGGGCCAGACAGCGGGGTCATTAGCATGACTGCCAGAATGAGAGGAAGGAGGGAAGGAAAGAAGACAGGGAGGCCAGAAAGAAAGTAATTACACCCGGGTTTGCAAATTTTTTTTAGTGCAACAAGTAAACAACTCGTCATGGCTGTACACATATAATCCAAAGGCGAACATGATCCTCTGACCTTTTGTTCCGGTTTCCTCAGCCACTTCTTTCGTTATTGTTATTTTAACACTTGTTTTTGACTATGTGAAATTAACACTGTCAATATCAACATCTTTCTGACTAATTACAGTCAGTTACAGTAGTTACATTTTGAATAGCTGCATCATTCTTTTAAAATATCTCTCATTTTTCAATTTCATTTTTTTGTATCCATTTTAATTAACTGTTTTTAAATTGTATATTGATAATTGTATTGTTTTTTATAAAGGGCTTTGAATAATCTTATTGTTGAAAAGTCCTATTACAAATAAAGCCACCTTGCCTAATGTATTTGTGATGAGTCAAATTGACATAGAGAAATCTGTAATTCAGCTTTACCTATAGATACAGAACAGAATTACAGATATCTGTGATGATGTCACTGAAACATCTTTCACATCCTCACACCTCCTAAACAACAATTGCAGATATCTGTAGTTTTGACTATAAGCATAATGACAGGTATAGATACCTCAAATGTGGTGCATGATGTTTTTCTATTCAGGCATT